>CM060955.1:11383120-11588120 GCA_030765055.1 Mantis religiosa | reverse complement strand
GTTTACACAAATCTAAAAGCAAGACAGTGTTGTCAATGTTATGGCTCTCAAAAGCGGACACACTATTTTTCGTCTACTTCCGTATAACTGTGATCTGAATGTAACTGAGCTGGCGTGGACAAAAATAAACAATGTTTACAAAGTACGCAATGTTAACGAGAGCCACAAATGTGCGGAAACTTGCTATAGAAGTGACGGATTGGGAAGGATACTGCAAGAAGGTCCAGGAGCTGGAAATGCAATATTGGAGAAGCGGTGGTGTAATAGAAAATGCAATCAATGAAATTATTAACACATTAGAGGATACCAGTGATGAAAGTGACGCAGTAGACTTGGAAATTTAAGAATCAGAAAGCGAGAGAGTGTTTATAGCTGTCATAACATTTGTTTAATACTTTTATGTGTATTATAGCAGTAAATATATAAGCATACAGCATATCGGATGGAGTTCAATTGTTTGTTGCCACATCTCATACCTTCGGCACATATCTTCGCTTATCTTACCACAATTTGGCTGAATTGTGTTTTTCTAGGTTGACCACACTGCAGAAACAAAAGCGTGTTAGCACTCTTTTCTTCCCCTCTGCCCGCACTACACTGTAAATCCAGCGCTCAAGAAATAGTCCGCATATAGTAGATGCATGATTCGTCACCTGTTACAATCTTATATATGTCTTTTGAGTCACCGTCATTGTATTTTTTGAGCATTTTTGTACACCATCGACACGAGCATCTTTTGACATTGCGTCAAATTATGTAGATACCACCAGAGTAAACCTTTTTCGCGGCTAAATAGTCATACAATATTTGATATAGGTATACTGGATGAAATAATGTCTAGAGTTGCCTCAGTCTCACAATATGTCGCATGATCTTGTATTATTAGTTTTTGTACAGCATCAATGTGTTCTGACACGACAACTGATTTTGGACGACCTTCATTGAGCGAATGGCGACCACGATTAAATTCGTTATACTAACGTTTCACAGTGGCAAAGGATGGTGCTTCGTCGCCAAACGCGCAAGCTATTTGATCGATGCACTCTTGTCTTGATAAACCACGTCGAAAGTTGTAATAAATCATTGTACCAACATTTTCACGAGTTAATTCCATGTTTTTTGTTGAGACACAATTTTCAAGTTAATGTAAACAAAACAAATGAAGCTCTACTGACAAAATGTCTGAACTAGATTATGATCAACAATGTCAAACTTTCCACTGGAAACGTCAAATGGCACCTACAACATTCAGGGTTGCCAAGCCTCAAAATGTAAATAGTGCCCTTCGTATGTTGGTACTTATGAATCTTATCACATATATCACTTCCAAGTTAATTACAGTTTGCACCTGCTTTATTATTGTTTATTATTATTATTATTATTATTATTATTATTATTATTATTATTATTATTATTATTATTATTATTATTATTATTATTATTATTATTATTATTATTATTATTATTATTATTATTATTATTATTATTATTATTATTATTATTATTATTATTATTATTATTATTATTATTATTATTATTATTATTATTATTATTATTATTATTATTATTATTATTATTATTATTATTATTATTATTATTATTATTATTATTATTATTATTATTATTATTATTATTATTATTATTATTATTATTATTATTATTAGTCTAGCACATGTGAAGTATCCCCTATGCCCAACGTGGTTCGGAGTCCACGGTAAAAATTGTAGGTCCTCTCACCTCACCGCCATCTTCACTATCACCCTATCATCGGAGGTAATGGACACCGCCCTCTGGGTGCCTCCACCTGAGAAATGGGTCCGGTCATCACTTGGTGGGGTGAGGTTACCCCGAAGGCCAAGGTTGCCGTGTGGGGAGTGTTAGTAACTAACTTATTATTATTATTATTATTATTATTATTATTATTATTATTATTATTATTATTATTATTATTATTATTATTATTATTATTATTATTATTATTATTATTATTATTATTATTATTATTATTATTATTATTATTATTATTATTATTATTATTATTATTATTATTATTATTATTATTATTATTATTATTATTATTATTAATTTCGCATTTATTGACTGTTCCTGAAAATTCCATCACTTTCGTATTATTTACTGAAGTATTTAGTCCATACCCTTCTAATGCTTATTTAACATATATATGACCTTCTGTAAATTATTTTCAATTTTTTTTTCTATTTAACGAAGATCGGTTTTCTTTTAATTTACGTCCTCCAACGTTAAGTAATATCGGACGATGGATGAAATTGAGGAAATGATGCTCAAATGAATCCGAGGTCCATGGAGCTTAGAGTTACCCGACATTCGTCTATCACGATAAAGGAAAACCCCGGAAAAACCTTATCCACGTAACTCACCCTAACCGAGATTCGAACTCGGGACCTCTTGGTCGTGAGGTAGACATGCTACCACCACGCTACCGAGGTGGGCACGAAGATAGTAATACACTAATGTCCAATTTCGCCAACAGATGTTAAGACTTAACACGAGTTTAGTAATAGTTATAATAAAAATTGCATTAAACCAACAAGTGTTAGCGTAATCTCTTGTTAAACTAACAAGCCAAATTTCTGATGTTAAGTCCTTAACAATTGTAAGTAGTCAAGATGGTAGGCGTGAACGCAGCTGTTGATGTCGATTTGCTATATTTAAGAACGTCTAAATGACATTCGTAATAGAGCACAGCCTATGAGGAGAAATTATTTTGAGGAACTATTAGAAGAAAATGTTCTACAGAGTTATAGACTGTCGAAACAAGTTGTTATGAGGAAGTACAAGAGAGGTTAGGACATGCATCGAAAGGAATATGCTGATCTCGCCTTTGCTTCAAGTATTAATAACTTTGCTACTTTATAATTCATTGAATTATGTGGATAATACACTGTCCACCTCCCGTCTCTAAACGTTCAAGTCACTCGTCACTTGTCCTTCACTCCTCGTTTTAAATTTACGTAATACTGAGTTAGAACATGCATCGAAAGGAATATGCCGATCTTCCGTTTGCTTCAAGTATTAATAACTTTGCTACTTTATAATTCACTGAATTATGTGGATAATACACTGTCCACCTCCCGTCTCTAAACGTTCAAGTCACTCGTCACTTGTCCTTCACTCCTCGTTTTAAATTTACGTAATACTGAGTTAGAACATGCATCGAAAGGAATATGCCGATCTTCCGTTTGCTTCAAGTATTAATAACTTTGCTACTTTATAATTCACTGAATTATGTGGATAATACACTGTCCACCTCCCGTCTCTAAACGTTCAAGTCACTCGTCACTTGTCCTTCACTCCTCGTTTTAAATTTACGTAATACTGAGTTAGAACATGCATCGAAAGGAATATGCCGATCTTCCGTTTGCTTCAAGTATTAATAACTTTGCTACTTTATAATTCACTGAATTATGTGGATAATACACTGTCCACCTCCCGTCTCTAAACGTTCAAGTCACTCGTTCCTTCTGTCCTTCTTCGCACCTCGTTTTAAATTTACGTAATACTAACGAAGTTATTTCGTGCTTCTGGTAGTGACATATGCATTTGAATTAAATTTGTTTCCAATCTTTTCCCACGTGACATCTTTCTCTTTTACATTCACTGCATCCGCCCTCTTATTTTCCACGATAACCTTATACCTCGTCACCAATTCGATTAACAATTCTTTCTCCATCGTTGAGAAATTTGTTCCACGGCATCTCTTACGATTTTGTTAACCCACCATTTTTGCAGCTGTATGCAGACGAAAATGAAAAAAAAGCGCAACGCAGTACGTTCAGAAAATAATACAAATCATCCATAGCCTTCTATAGCTGTAATGTTTACAAGTATCTTGGCGTTAACACGTTTTTGTTAACATTTTCAGAAAACAGGTTGGTGAAATGCAAGAAATGTAACAGCCTTGTTAGCGCTGTGACAATTGTTACATTACATTTGTTAACGTCGATTTTAACATATGTTGGTGAAATCGGGCATAAGTTTTATGTTTAGATCTAATTGTATTCCTTTTACCTTACAATTATTTTTTGATGTTCTTATGCCATCGTCAGTATATATGCTAAAAAGAGTGGGTGCTAAACTGCACCCCTGTCTCACACCTCTATTTACTGAAACAGATTTACCAATAAAACTATTTTCTATTAATACCATTTCTGTATTATGTAGACTTTTAATAGTGTTTATTAGATGTTTCGAGAATCTCCTGTTCTCCAAGACATTCCATAGTTTTCTCCTTTTACCCTATCAAAAGCCTGTTCAATGTCAATAAAATATTATAAAAGTTGGTAAATTAGTTTCTCTTCGTTTTCAATGATTTGTTTAATTATATGTTATCCATACAAGATCGCCCTCTTCTGAAATCATTGTATACTTCAAACATAATTGTTTCTGCATTGGTTTTTAATCCATTGTTCATTATTCCAGCATATATAATAACAATGACAGTAACAACCACAATAATAATAACAAAGCAAATGAGATTTCAGAACAAGAGGACATCCCAAAAGTGAGGTACAGACCCTAGATGTTTGTTCAACGATTGCAGACGTTGGGTGGAAGCAGTCCTACGTGACCAGCGAATAAAAGCGAGGACTCGAAAGAAGAGGTTAAGTGCAACCGGTAACCTTAACCTCACATAAAAAGTGAAGCGATTCAAATTGGCAGAACTGCTGCTGGTGCTATTTGAGATTACGCAAGTGCAAATAGCTTGATAATTACCTTACACAATACAGGCCGTGACCTTGGCTCGCCTAGCAACTCTCTGAAGACGTACACATACACCAAATATTGTATCACACCCAAAATTCCATTATCTACACGGCTGTAAAAATGTCTTATTGTTGTTTCCAACACAGAAGATACGATATGGTGTGATAAAAGTCAATCGCTGCCTACATATGTGAAAAAATGTGTTAAATTCACACCACCTTCGTTATCCGTGGCGACGAATATGCTCAAGTTGTTCTCGGGAAGCAAGCCAGATGAAAAGACGATTAGAAATCGACGTTTCGGGAGTGTGATTCTCTCCCATCATCAGGATATTTATTAAATGTTATAACCACAAATGAAACACTGGATATAACACAAATATAAACAAAAACAAAACACTATTGTCGGATGATAGCAATCCTGAAACTTTCGACAGTAAACTCACAGACATTACCGGCTACTTTCCCGCACCTTTACCTCTCACTTGCTTCAGATTATGTAAACACTCCCTCCCACCACTTGCTCAACCCCTGCCTGCTTGAAAGGGCACACCACCCCACTAGCTAAAACGTCAGTGAACGAACAAAACTATTGTGCACTCACAACAATAAGGCAAGCGGAGTCTGAAGAGGGAGAGAGGACAGAACTGCTTATCTGGTCTGTTAGTGGATCTGTTTACTACGAAATGAGTGTATGAGATTGCATACGAGTCACCCATTTTGCCGATCTAATGCTCGTTTCAATAAGTGCAGTGATAGGTAATATGCATGGGTGAGTTATGTGACGACACTGTGTATTTTGCATGAACCTAGCTTCCTTATCATACCAGAACGGCGCGAATAAACATCGTGCGACAGCAAACGAATTACGTTACACATTTCTCTGTCTTGCCTTCTTGTGTTGGATGGATAGTACATGACAAAGCGTGGAATCGCATTGAAGTTGGAGTTGGTGTATGTGCACACCGTTCAAGTGTAAAGACAACGTGTCGTACATCTACAAGTGCGAGAAATCATATATAACGCGATTGAATGTTTTGACAAGAAGAAAGAAGAGGGAATCGAAATTCTTTTGTGTCAAGTGTACGACAGGTTACTACATGGCAGAGCGTCGAGGATCTTCATCAACGGCTGCTGTATACGCTTGTTATCATGTTTACTAGAAGAGCAAGCCTACTGGACGAACAGTAAATGATGAGTTGTGTGTCTGATATGAAAGTTTAGCTAATTAATTATTATACTCAAATATAAATTACTATTGCAGCCGCTTGACACAAAGGGATTTTGATTTCCTTTTCTTTCTCCCTGTTACAATATTTAGTCACGTTATATATGATTTCTCGCGCCTGCCGATGTATGACACGTTACTGTAATTGTATCTAAACAGAGTGTACATACACTGACTCCCCTGTATGTGCGCTAGGCTCACGTAAACAACTCCGTTGTTATACATCTTTTCCGATACGCTTCCACGCTTTACCATGTAGTACAATCGGTTACCCAAACTGTATCCCTAAATAACCACCAGTCTTCTCTCAGAAGCAAGCTGACTTTAACATCGCAGCGGACGTAGCCTGATTTGTGCAACTCCATACATCAGTTCATTCCGACCCAAGTTACAAACTTCTTCCGCAGCCTCCACAATGTTCCTTTCTCTCCTCCCCATTAGAATTAAGAGCGTTAAACCATAGGACATCTACCCAAAGAAGATACATTGCTTCCACACTTTACAGTCCATCTTTCGTGTTTTCACTGCTACTGAGGGACCTACTTTCATTCTGACGTCACAATCATTATTTTACTCTCATAAGTTTTGTTATTCTTAGTGCAAGTTTTTTTATTAATCGCGTGTTAATCACGTATCTGTAAGGTGAATGAGGGATCCAATTTGTTTAATTAAACAGATTCGCTGCCTGTTGATGAGGTAAGGTGGTGCGACTCTGCCTGCGCCATTTACACGACAGTGGAGACAGTCCGCATCACCGTACATATGTTCTAATGACCCTATACATATCAATTGCTAGTAAGGAAGATCATGGGACTTAAATTCAAATGTTAGTTCCTAATTGCAAAAAGAGGAAATATGCGAAACGACACTTGGACGCTTTTGAAGTGGAGAGGCGCTAATAAGGAGGGGGTATAGTCAAACTGTTCAGTTTCGGTGGATCTCGTATTAAAATTTTGGGTGGAATACACTACTTTCCATGCTTACTGTAGGAAACCGAGTGGTATGGCTCAGGCATGGGGAGTTCGGGGTTCAATTCCCATGGGCGAACTTCCTGATCCATCGGTGTTTCGACGTTTGCCCGGGTCGCCGGGAAAGATAATTACATCCCAGTTTCTCATTTCACTTCACCTTTCATTCTGGTTGGTTGATTTAGGTTCTTCGGTGGATGTTTCGGTGTTGTATGGCAGGGAATTTGCCCTGTTTAAATCCTTGTCCTCCGGATTGGGGCAGCTCTCCGTGTTCTGACTTCTCAGAGGATACGTAAGCCGGCAAGGGGGAGAGAGCCGGTTGTACTGTCTGCCCACTACAAGAAGGCAACAGAGAAATGAAGGGAAGAGTGGCTTGAACTGTTTATCTGCTCTGTTAGTGGATCTGTTTACTAGGAAATGAGTGTATGAGAGTGCATATGAGTCACCCCCGTTGCCAGATGTAATGTTCGTTGCAGTAACTGTAGTGATAGGTATTACGTACGGGAGAATTATGTGACAACGCTGTGTTTGAATGAGTAGAGCCAGACTGAAAAATTCAATGCCCTAGCCGGAATTTGAACCACGGATCTCCCGCTCTCCGTGCGGTTGCTCTAACCAACTGAGCTACTATGGCCAACATGCCGACATGACATTAAATTCTCCAACTGACTCGTATGTTTCCCGGTAGACCACTAGGGGTTCTCATATGCTATGAGACACGCACCATTTGTAGCGTGTAAGTACTTAAGTCCCAGGCTTCAAGTTAAACCACTATGCTATCCAGATAAATTGATGGAAATAATAATTTCTTCCACACTAGCCGCGTGTAGGCTAAGGTTTGAATGAGTAGAGCCAGACTGAAAAATGTTGTATTTAAAATAATTGTGACATTGTGTATGAGTAATTGTGTATAATTAGTGTATTTTAAACGAACCTAGCATCCTTATCATACTCGGAAGGCGACTTGGGGACAGAAAAAGTGATTACTTTAAATATTCCTCTATCTTGTCTTCTTGTGCTGGGCAGACACTATATCACCTCGCCCTTCCCTTCTTCCTTCCCTCCCTCCCAGGGGACGTCCGATGAGGGGCATGGGCACAAAAGATGCCCTAAATATCTCCTCTCCGAGCCTTTGTTTACATTGTAAAAATTAGTGGACAGTTATAAACGATAATGGATAGAAACGGTCTTATGAATGTAACACGTGGTATATTTTGAATGTTTTAATGAATCAAAAATAGTGATGGTAGTATCCGAATACAAAATGTTAAAGTATTCGATTCTTGGATGTTCTCGAAACCTCAATATGTATTCGATTACTTCTCGGAATGATGCACAGTTCTCGTCTGCGTTTGTCCTGAGTGTTGTTCTCGAATACTTCTCGACGGAAGTTCTACAGGTGCAGGTGCACTGACTGGAATCTGAATCCAGATCTCGATTCAGTTTCGCTCATTGTGATTGCTGCTCACAGATTCACATCTTAAAGGTCTGGCAGCTTAGAGAGGAGAAGTGAGCAGATTGACCAACATCATTTGAGATAGTCAGTCAGGACCACGGAACCTGACTACAGTATGGAGATAAAATATACTCTTTACACGTAATTAACCTATTTACATTCCAAACCTATCGGACTGTTTCAAAACAATTATTACAGATACGTAATCATAATATTTTAATTACTAAATCATGGAATAAAGAAATGTACATTACGAGATCTGCAACTACAATGAATGGATAACTTGCTATGAATTCGAAACCAAATGCATATTTATAATGCTGACAGTCCAGATAAATGACATGCCTTTACAGTTAGCACCTTCTCTCCCATCTGAGCGGAAAGATTTTTTTTTAAACTGATCACCTAGCAAGTGAGTGAGAAGAAATAGGTTATTACCAAAAAGTCTGGACAAAATTATTTTAGCGATATAAGTCAGGATAAAAGTTTAAACAGAAACATTTGAATGCGCTCTACGCTTCAATACTAATAGTTCTCCGAGCATCATTTGAAATAACTGTTCTCGACTAGTAGTATCCGAGAACTTGTATTCGAATTAACGTTTCGATTCTTCAAAGTACTCCAGTGCAGTGTATTGGATTACTTAAAAGATTCGATTCTGCCTATCACAAGCTGAACATGCACCGATGTTTGAGTTGTTGCATGTGTGGTGTTGAAAGGCAGTTTCGAAGAAACTGTGGAGGATTGCATAACGATGACGTGTCCAAATGGAATTGTGCACGTGGTGGTATTGCGTTCCCTAAACATTTCACACAATAATGGAGACTTGGCAGAGATATCTACTTCCTGTCAACAACGTCATGTTCACACGTAGTAACATGTATTTATAGTGTTGACTGCAACATACCCTAAAGTTAATATTTACTTACTCTGTTCCATAGTTGATATTGTATCCAAAAACTCGACATGAGTACGACTTTTGAAGTAACGCGAATGTGAAGCATATGTATGCGAACAGCATAGCCATAAATAAACTATCCTTTACATATAGTAAGAACTGTTAAAACGCCTTTCGCTATATTGTACATAAACTTTTGTTTACTTTTCACTGTTTCTTCATCCAACTGATCTAGTTCAGTATTCACTGTCGCTTCCCTTAGTTCGCACAGTCAGTTCTCTCAAATATATAGTTCACCATCCACACGATTTCACTTATTTACGCGGTCACTTCAATAGCGTGATCTAGTTGAACTTTCACTGTGACTTCATTTACTTCACATTGTCACTTCACTAGTGTAATCTAACGGAACTTCCACTCTGGCTTCATTTATTTCACATTGTCACTTCAGTAGTGTGATCTAGTTCAATTTTCATGTAACTTCATTTACTCACATTTTCACTTCAGTAGTGTAATCTAATTGAACTTCCACTCTGACTTCAATTAGTTCACATTGCCACTTCAATAGTGTAATCTAATTGAACTTCCACTCTGACTTCAATACTTCACATTGTCAGTTCAATAGTTTAATCTAATTGAACTTCCACTCTGACTTCATTTACTTCACATTGTTACTTAAGTAGTGTAATCGAATTGAACTTTCATGTAACTTCATTTACTTCACACTGTCAATTCAATAGTGTAATCGAATTGAACTTCCACTCTGACTTCGTTTACTTCACATTGTCACTTCATAGTGTAATCTAATTCAGCTTTCATGTGACTCATTTAATTAATATTGTCACTTCAGTTGTATGATCTAATTCAACTTCCACTGTGATTTAATTTACTTCACATTATCACTTCATTAGTGTGATCTATTTCAACTTTCATATGACTTAACTTATTCACACTGTTACTTTACTAAAAATATCTAGTTCAACTTTCACGTGGCTTCATTTCCTCACAGGTCACTTCTGTAGTGTTATCTGAATCAACTTTCACGTGACTTATTCACAGGGTCATTTCAAAAGTGTGATCTTGTTCAACTTATACTTGACTTCACTTAGTTCACACTGTCACTTCTATAGTTATCTAGTTTAACTTTCTCGTGACTTCACTTATTCACACGTTCACTTCAATGTGTGATTTAGTTCAACTTATGTGTAAGGTTATTCACTTCACACTGTCACTCCACTGATGTGAAGTAGTTCGACTTCCCATCACTTCATTTTTCTCTGTGACGTAGCCGCCTAGTCAAATACGCGCGAAGCGGCCTCTTTCTCGATCCACTTCTCTCGCTGGGAAATCGAACATATGGCGTCTCTAATCTCCTGCGGCAGCAGCACTCATTGTATATTCCCAAGAAGTTGCAGATTTACCTCTAACGCATCGGAAACGCACATCTTAACTCGCGTACTCATTTCATTGAATGGCATCTTCAATTATGGCGTGCTGATCTACACTTTCATGGCAAATAAAATGCTTGTATTGAATTTTCTAGGAATAGCCTACTCTTTATTTGGAAGGTATTTTGTGTACACCCATTTTGCAGAACTGATAAACGATGAGAGATAGGCCTAAACATTGTTTACAAATAACGTAAATCTCTTAAAAATACTCAATTTATTTCCAACTTTCGAGGTATCTGTTATTATTGGTAGGAATGCATCAATACTTTACCATGACGTTAACGTGCTACCAGTAGTAATCTGTGGCTATCCGTATTCATTTGTTTTTCGTGATGCCATGTCCTCTAATCATCTTACACAATAAATGTGTAATGAAAATATTTCTACAAATTTTTGTCTGGATTCCAAGAAGCAGGAAGAAGAATAAACTTCTAAATAAAAGGTTTCTAGAAGAGTGGGCAGAGAAAGGAATATGAAATACCTTTTATGTGCTACTTAATCACAGATCAAATTAGAAATATCAGCAGATCTGTGGTGTATTTGTCCTATAATTTAATGCAACAATACAATTATATATGCCAGTGTTTTAACTTGTTTATATCCCGAAACTTTTGGAAGATTATCTTGCTTTGTACTTTCATGAAGGTTCTATTGGTGGAGAAATTGTTGTTTTGAATACGTCACCAAAACGCTAACTGTCCGTCATTTGTCATCTCGAATAATTATCTTTGCGTTCCGACAAAAGATAGAGCAACAAAAACAAACGAATGTACAGGTCAGAGGGCAAGCCATTTCCACGAATTCTTGGCATTTGCTCCATGGAGCGGAAGTGAGTACAGTCCCTTCATTTTTACATGTGCTCACATCAAGATTCAGATCGGTTTAGCCTATCCAGTCAGATATGTGAAATAAAAAGGAAGCAGACGAATGACGTTTAAAGAATATAACTCACCAACAAATAATAATAACGCATCGAGCAATATAACAAATGGTAACGCTGAAGTCCACATTCCGAAAGAATACCGACCAACCTGACTAGATTCTCTTGTGTTTTCCAAGCTACAAATATGACTGCTACATTTTTATGCACTTTCGATTACTCTTAAAGTCCACGTGGCTAAAAAATGTAAGATTACGGAGGTCAGTTGTCCAGTATGTTCCAGGTGCATGTCATAATACAAGGAATATGACCTTGAGAACTTAAATCACATTAAGAGCAAATAAATAAAATAATTACTGATTAGCCCGCCTCGGTAGCGTAGATGGTAGCGTGTCTGCCTCACGTTCAAAAGGTCCCGAGATCGAATCTCGGTCAGGGTGAGTTACCTGGATAAGGGTTTTCCGGAGATTTCCCTTATCCTTTAAGACGAATGTCGGGTAACACTAAGCTCCATGGACCCCGGACTCTTGAGCATCATTTCACCCAATTCATTCACCGTCCTATATGACTTAACGTTGGAGGACGTAAATTACAAAATAAATAAATAAATAAATAAATAAATAAATAATAATAATAATAATAATAATAATAATAATAATAATAATAATAATAATAATAATAATAATAATAATAATAATAATAATAATAATAATAATAATAAAATATTACTGATCTCATTTAATGACAGTGTTGGAGTTGAAAACACAAACAGAATGTCTTAAAAATCTCTTAGCTTAATAATTAGATTATTTTGTCACGCATGGATTATTGCTATATATCATTCAACTTAGAGTTAAGTTTATGATGATGATGATGATGATGATGATGATGATGATGATGATGATGATGATATATAAGGGCGCTCAACTACGGCGGTCATCAGCGCCCTTTAAAAAACTAGTCATGGCAAAAGCCAGATATAAAACTTTCTAAAAACTATACAAGTGTAACAAAACCCATTAAAAATACACGTACATAAAAAAATCAATCAAAACCTACTAAAAATTTCGTTCACCTTTTTCACTTTTTTTTCACCTTTCCAGCGACACGGGTCTCCACGCACGGCCTACACGTGGGTGGGCCTGTTGACCGTCTCCCTCAACCACGAAGAGGAGCCCACACGAGGGAGACTGTTGTCTCGGGACCCCGGGTGCGCCAAACCCGTACCTACCGAAGTAGGCTCCTGGGGGGGAGAGTTAAGTTCATTTTCAGTTATTATAAATAATAGCATAGAACGTATTCAGTGACGAGGCGTGACTTCCAAAGCGAGGGAAGCTCAAAGTAATAATTTTCATTAAAGTAAGAATTAAGAACTCAAAGAACTAAGGCTACTCTTCAGTATTCTTTCTATTGTACAGTCACACGTAGCCGTGACGTATTGCGCTATACTGCTTGCAGCGGGAGAATAAAGTTGATGAAAACAAAACCACGTGACCGTAAATCATGCTGCGCGCGCAAATTGAAGCTGAGAGGCGTATCCAGTTGTGAATCATGGAGGAACTGGCGAGTACTGTTAAACATGCACGGGAAAACCTTTGCGTAGTGGGAAAAGATATTATTGAATATACTTAACAAGTTCTGTGAAACATTTCCAGAACTTGCTCTCGATGAAGTGGTGAAGTCGGTTTCCACGTAAGCAAAAAGCCACATTCCGTGAAGTTCCAACTCCCAGCAAGAAGAGACCAC
The DNA here is from genome assembly GCA_030765055.1 of Mantis religiosa. Taxonomy (NCBI): domain Eukaryota; kingdom Metazoa; phylum Arthropoda; class Insecta; order Mantodea; family Mantidae; genus Mantis; species Mantis religiosa. The sequence continues at coordinate 11,574,748 of CM060955.1, read as the reverse complement.
ATGCTAGATCAGTGTTGGATATTGTCTGCGATGGGTTTGTGAGGTCAGCAATCCGTCGAAAAGTTCAATTCCCCAAATGACAACCGAATAACGTTATTGGATGGACAATGCCCCTTACCACAGTGTGAGGTTAGAACGCATACCAAACTACAAGTGACATCATAACATGGCTACACAGTAAAAATATAATTTTCTACGAGGGTCATGTTAAGGCGGAATTGCTAGCAATGGTCAAGTCTCGTGCTAAAGAGTACGAAAAATACGTAAGTAGCAGTTAATTCTCATGGATATTAATCGTGTGCTACGTGATACTTAGCTCGAAAAATGTGTCTTAATATTAATATTATACTTAACGAAACGATTAACGGTTGGCTTGTTTTTTTGTGTTGAAAATGCATATTCATATTATCAATACATATTAATATTATACTTATATTATACTTAACTGAATTATTTTATAGTTACATTAGCGGAATCTTTTGCAGCAAAATGTCTGTACATGATGAGTTTGTTATCTCAATTATTCTATAATAACAAAGGGACTAGGTTCAGTGTTTATATTTACCTAGCAGTAAGCTGGGAATAACTATTCTAATTTCATCTATTACCAACCTGTAGTAAGTAGAGGAAGCATTACATTCTACGCAAAAGAAAAAACGATGATAATGCACTTTTAAGTGTCTCTCTCTCTCTCTTAAAACTATAAATAAAAAAAATCAATTAGCACCAAACAGAGTCTATTTTAGCTCAGTCTTTTCCAACTATACGGCAACAACATTTTCAAGAAAACTTCCCCAACCCAAACTAATTTTTACACGCAAACATTTTCGTTACTTTGGGTTTTCTCAAAAATGACACTAAGGATTTTAATTAAAAGACAATTTGAAGACATCTTCAAGCCTTTAAGGTCTTTTAACCGTTAGGTCGTATCGGAGGGCGATGTTTAAAATGAAGCTCAACGGGACATTCGTCTTCTTAAGATAAGAGAAAACTTGGGGTTAAGGGGGGGGGGGGTGGGGAGAGGAACCTTAACCACGTAACTGACGTTCGAACTGCAGATCTCTGGAATGTGAGGCAGAAAGGCGACCCACACACTATAGGGACGGACTAATTAATCAATTAATTAATTTTGTGTTTTTTTATACATTTTGTTCATATTGTAACTTTATAGTGAACATTGTAATTGGGGAAACCTGTAATGTTCACATTGAATAAATAAATAAATGTGGCCGCACCATGGCTGAGTGGTTAGACCGCTTGGCTCTCACTTAGGCGGCCCGGGCGACCCGCGCTGGGGCGGGTTTCCTCCGGGTCCTCCGGTTTCCCCCACCATCATTCCACCAATTGCTCCATCAATCATTGATCTCAGGCGTTGGGCCGACCCCTCAACCCTGATTTCATCTCAGGTCAGATGTTTCGGCTCCCTCGCTCTGTGGGAACCCAAGCGCCTCCTAACGTCAGGTTTGACGGGAAGGGAGAAAATAAATAAATGTAAATGTATTGGTACCATTGGTAAACCCTAAGTTATGGTGTTCCCCGAATTTCAAAGTCATCACATAGCGGCGATTTTTAAAAAATATCTATCACCTTAACCTACTGTATTCATTCGCCAGGTTCCATTCACAGGCGGTTTCGTCTGTGGCCCACATTCGAGAGGCCCGGGTTCGTATCCTGTGGTCGTCTTACCTGACACGTGGTTTTTTCGGGAATTTTCTCGGGTTGCCAGGTGAAAGCTGGGTACGTTAATTACATCCCCCGAATGTCCTGTCCCTCCATTTCATCTCCATTATCATTTCACATCATCTCTCATCTGGTGGTCTCTTTCCGGGTAGAAGTGTCGGCAGGAGGCTTCGGTGCTGCATGGCAGGATGATATGGTCATGTAAACACCTCCTTCGGTAGGATGGTCTCCGGTCTGGTGTGGCCGTTTCAGATCCATAGTAGAGTGGGATAAAAAATAAAATAAAATAAAATCTGAATTAGACCACCCCGGCACCTTGTAATCTTTACCGGGGCGTATATTCAAATTTTCTATTTATTTCCAAAATACACATAATACACATGAATATATAGTATATATATAGTATACACAATTGTTTCAGATTAATTACAAAAAAAACTGAAAAAAAAACAGTAACAAAACAAAAAATATCTAATATCTAAGAAAATCTATCTACTCAGAAAAAACTAAAATCATATTACATTCTATACTGGTATCCAGCAAAAATCTAAAACTGGAAAAAACAAACAGCTCAATTTCTTAACTAAATTAAACAAAAATAACAATTTTCAACATTTCTACTTTAAAACCAAAAAACAAGAGAAAAATATTTAACTATATCCTAACAAAATCTAACGCACATTAAATACCAAAATTCTACAAAACATCTTTACCTACTTAATTAATTACTAACTCAAGACAACAGAATAATATATAATTCAGAGAAAAACTATATCACTGGTGCCCAGCGATACAACTGGAGATATTTTCCAGCTATTCTAACAATTTCTTTTAGAGTGGTCTACTCCCATTAGTCCTCGACCCGTAGGCATCTCGGGTATATTTACCGTAGGACGGTGCCGTGGGATGCTGGTTGTTCTGGCCTGCCGGGTAATTTCCAACTGATAAAATCTAGGGACCTTGCACTATGCACTGTCGTGGCTCCTTGGGACGGCCGCCCTCTGTCTCCTCTCGCCTCATCCTTCCTCCCGGGGGTTCCCTTCTTGGGAGGATAGGTACAATAAACCAAGTTTGGACCTCCGTGCCGAATCTCCTCCGTAGCGTAGTACAGTCCAACCCATACACTTTACAAGGAACTGTGTAAACATGTAATAGAAGTAAAGAGTGTGATAGTCTGTAGAAGAGTGAGTAGAGAAAGACATGTGAATGCATCACATCAGTTAGTTTTGCTATGAACCTAGTAATATGTGTTCTGGAGTGCCAATGTCAAGTGGAAGGTTTACGTTATAATTTCATGGCTAAACTAATGACGTCGACTTGCATGATACCTTGGAGTATTTATTTACACGTATTTGGCGTTATAAATTGCAAATTAAAAAAATATAGTTTCTTGAAAGCCGATAAAATGTCATACTGGTTTTATAGCGGTAGAAAATGTTGCTTAGCTGTTTACAGTGCTAAGCGGCTAAGTGTGTCTATAAAATGAAAGGAAGCTAATCCTATAGAATTATGAAGGAAGATAAAGCAAAGCTAATTCCACGGGAATATAAACAATCATATGAGAGTGGAGAAGAGCAAAACAAATATGGCTACTAAAATTGTATACTAATTGCCATAAATGTGTAAACAATTCTTAAATTCAATTGATGGGAATTATCATTTCTTTACACTAGCCGTATATAGGCTAAGGTTTTGGATCAATAGAGTCAACTTGAAAAATTCAATGCCATGGCCGGGATTTGAACCACGGATCTCCTGGTTTCCGTCCAGTCGCTCTTACTCATTGAGCTACCATGGCCAACGTGCTATCCTGACATTAAATTCTCCAACTGACTCGTGTTTTTCCCTGTAGACCACTAGGGGCTCTCGTATCCGAGATACACTTTGTGGCGACTTACTACTGTAAGTACTTATATCCAAAGTTTCATCATTAAACTCTTATTATTTAAGTTAATTGATGGAAATTAGTAATTTCTTCTCACTAGCTCTATATAGCCCGCTTCGGTAGCGTGGTGGTAGTGTGTCTGCCTCACGTTCAAGAGGTCCCGAGTTCGAAGCTCGGTCAGAGTGAGTTACCTGGTTAAGGTTTTTCCAGGGGTTTCCCTTATCCTGAAAGAAGATTGTCGGGTAACTCTAAGCTCTATGGACCCTGGGTTCATTTGGGCAACATTTCACCTATTCCATTCATCATCCGATATGACTTAATGTTGGAGGACGAAAATTACAAAAAAAAAAAAAAAATAATAATAATAAAATAGCCCTATATAGGCTAAGATTTTGGATAATTTTGATAATTTTGAATAATGCAATGCCATGGCCGGGAATTGAACCACGGATCTCCAGGTTTCCATCCAGTCGCTCTTACCCATTGAGCTACCATGACCAACGTGCCGTCCTGACATTAAATTCTTAATTGACTCATATATATATATCCCCGGTAAACCAGTAGGGGCTCTCGTATCCGTGGTTCAAATCTCGGCCATGGCATTGAATTTTTCAAGTTGATATCTATCAATTCTTAATTTCTTTGCACTTGAAGTTTGCAACTCATTCATTGATTCAGCTAAACATAAAAGGGGTTTCTTAATGATTTTTTTCACGCTAGCTTCGTTTGGAAAGGTAGTGTCAGATTGAAATGTTCAATGTTATGGTCAGGAATTGAACCACGGATCTCCCGGTCTCCGTTCGGTTGTTCCTAACCATTGAGCTACCTGGCTACATGCCAGCATTGTACGCCTCGGTAGCGTAGATGGTAGCATGTCTGCCTCACGTTCAAGAGGTCCCGAGTTCGAATCTCGGTCAGGGTGAGTTACCTGGATAAGGTTTTCCGGGGTTTTCTCTTATACTGCAAGACGAATGTCGGGTAACTCTCAGCTCCATGGACCCCGGACTCATTTCGAGCATCATTTCACCAATTTCATTCACCGTCCGATATGACTTAACGTTGGAGGACGTAAATTGAAGGAAAAAAAGAATACATGCCAGCATGACATTAAATCCTCCAACTGACTTGTATTTTCCTGGTAAACCACTAGGAATTCATATAAAGACGCAAGAGAACTACCTTGATGGCGACTTACAGCACGTAAGTACTTAAGTCCCGGGCTTTATGGTTCAGGCCACTATTAGATCAATTAATGATCAATAAAGGTTTTTCTCTCTTTGTTAATTTCTTTGAAAGTGAAGAAGACTGTGCGCCTTACAGACACTTTTGTAAGTAAATTAGAATTATTAAATTGCCCGGATGACAAAGGGATTGCAGAATGTTGCGGGGAAGAGGAAGGAGAACTAAGAATAGATATAGGAAGCAGGAAGACGGCGATAAGATCAAATGAAACGGAAATAATTATCAGCACTTGATAGAACCGCTGCTCAAGATGCTCGAACCCGGGTCTTTAGAGCAGCTGGTGGTGTGACGTCAGCTGCGGGGTCACGCCGGAATGTGACCCCCCTCCCCTCAACAATTTACACTCATTCATTCATATTTAGGAACTAAAAGAACACTCAATGAAACGTTTCCGGTGAATGATGGGGGCGGGGCACCCCAGACACCAGATGTCGAGTGAGTGTTTGGTCTTCCTAGAAACACTAACCAAGCACACCACTGATAGAGGGCGTCCAAAACGTGTGTGCATTCTTACTAATAACATCACTTAACTCTCTTTCCTGGCTTTTATACAAACTGTTTTACAAAATCTTATTCTTTTTATTTACTTTTTGTTCAGATAGGTATGGGTCATTCTTGGATAAATGCAGAGTGTGGGTATAGAGGCTTCTGGGAAAGAGTTAAGTTAAGATTAGAAGATATTGACAGACAAGACGTTTTTGCCAGTACAAGTGACAAAAGTATAGACATATGTAATAAGTTAGAGCGAGAAGGTTTTGCTTGGGCGAGAACAGAAGTGAGAAACTTGAAAGGTATAGGTCAAGAGAGGGAGCTAGATAAATGTCCACTGTGAGGAGAAGAGAATGTAGACTTCCATTGTATATTATATTGTAGTCAAACAAAGATATAGAGAGAGCAGGCCTGGCTACGTAAATGGGACAATTTGGTGGGCGAAGTAGTAATTAGAAAAATTTTGCCAGTAAAAGGGGAAAAGAACAGGAGAAATATAGGAAATTATTTGGGGAAAGTTAAAGAGAGATGGCTAAGAACAATTAAGAGAAAATGTAGATTAGGATAGGTGAAATGGCGAAAGGAGTAGAGGGCCTCTAATACACAAAAACATAGGGTTAGGTGTATGGGGACCAAATTATTATTCAATGGCGGGCAACATGATAGGATTTTCAGAATTTAGGAATATATGGCATTTTCCAGTATGGATTTTATAATTGTAATATTGATTTTGTATTTTCATTTGATGTAAAAGGAAAGATGAGAAATAAATTACAAATTACTTTTTGTTCATCGAGATAAAGGTTACATATTTTGTTGTAGATATATGAAAAGTACAGGAGACTAAAGCGATAACTTGGTCGCTATGTGATGATTCTATTCCATGGTCTTTGTATAACCACAACAGAATAGCGATCTATCGCTTGAAAAAAATAACGTCTTTAACAATTTTAAACCAAGAACAAGCATGTCTCGCAAATATGCATAATCTAGTGAACTTTTGAAGACATTCCTAGAAATTTCAAGATATACATTACTTTTTGTTCCATTTAACTACAATGGTCATATCGGCGGCCGTTCTCCTTTGAAACATATCGAAGGCGTTAACTCGTATTTGTTGGGTATTAATCATTAGATCACGCACACATTCGCACTTTCATTTATACTTCCAAACTCTGGTGAAGATGAGGAATTATCTTGATCGGAGAAAAATCCCCACCCCACCGCCGAGAATCGAACCCGGGGCCCTAGCACTGCAGGCAGGTGTTCTACCGACCGAGCTATATACATTTTATCTGTCAGGCAAATAGCTTAAAATATATGGGATTTAATTCAAAGTCTTACAGCCGTTCTTGTCACTGTCAAAATTTTCCATGTAAAGAGAAGTTTGGGGTGAGGGTATTTTTCTTGAACATTTTCATGGTGCGTTCTTGGAAGACACTAAATTTAAACACTAGGTTTGCTATTTGTCCGACTTCTCGTTTTTGTCATACCAACACGCACAGATTTATTTCAAAAGCGCCATTTTGGAGGAGAGGAAATTCACCAAGAAGCAAAGCGTGTATTTTGCGGTTTAATGCAAATCTTTACTGTTACGAGAAGAAAAGCGGGAGAGGGGGGGGGGGGTTTCTAATGAACTTAGCCGCCTTGAATTTCTGGTAATCCAAAGGCTGTCTATTCAACAGCTATAATTACTAGTAAAGAAAAACTTAACTTAATCACCGTCGCGACAGCCCTAAGAGGGCCAAGGCCTACCAACCCAAGGGCCGGCCTCACGCCCACTTACTCAAGGTAGAGGTGGGCGATCATCCAACCGATACGGGGAGGAGATGTGATCAGCATCTCGGCATCCCTCCGCCGGAATGTTAGTTTTTGTGACCAGGGCCGCTTACCTAGTGTAAATTCCTCACTCCCCTCACAATGCTGAGTGGGCACCGGTCTTCTTCTTCTTCTTCTTCTTCTTCTTCTTCTTCTTCTTCTTCTTCTTCTTCTTCTTCTTCTTCTTCTTCTTCTTCTTCTTCTTCTTCTTCTTCTTCTTCTTCTTCTTCTTCTTCTTCTTCTTCTTCTTCTTCTTCTTCTTCTTCTTCTTCTTCTTCTTCTTCTTCTTCTTCTTCTTCTTCTTCTTCTTCTTCTTCTTCTTCTTCTTCTTCTTCTTCTTCTTCTTCTTCTTCTTCTTCTTCTTCTTCTTCTTCTTCTTCTTCTTCTTCTTCTTCTTCTTCTTCACTCCATGGTTTGGGCATATCGCCCATTCCGGCTTCATAGATCTCTCCAGCGTTTCCTGGGTCGTCCTCTTTCTCTTCTTCCTTTTGGATTATAGTTTAACACTGCATACGGCTATCTTCCATCCGAAGGGCGGAGGAAGAAAGTGGGACTTAAAATCCGCACCCCATAGGTGGGATCATGCTGCCTTAGCCCGCTACGCCACGGCGCAGAACATAATTGCTAGTAAATATATTAATAGCTTAGTAAGAACTATAATTAGAAGGTTTCGAGTCAGTTGTGTGATGATTGAATCATTTTTGGACGGTGATAATGTAGATAATTAGACAGATCTAGTATTGCCCGCCTATGTAGCATAGGTACTGTACAGCAACGCAAAGAAAGTCCTTGAAAGGAATGTATAGGTCAGTGCCAACCTTACACAGTGGTATAAGGACAGCGAATGTGTGTGACAGAAAAAGCCTACTACACAAGGAGAGAACCGTTAAAAAAACCATGCGCCCTGTTCACTCTGTACAATAAAACCGAGAAGATTCATTCACAAAAGTAGAAGACGTCAGAATGTTGTTGAATGGTCTGTAACTGAACTGGCATTGGGTGTCATAAATCTATCTAGGGAGGGTGTGGGAACCTTCAACTCCCCCTGCGTCTCATGCACCGGAGACTTTCTTTCCTGTGGAATACTGTAGTAGCGTGTCTATCTGATGTTCAAAAGGCCTCGAGTTCGAATCTAGGTCAGGTTAAGTTATCTGGATACGTATTTTTCCGGTGTTTTTCCTTATCCTGATAAATAAATGTCTGGTAACTCTGAGTTCTTGTATAGCCAAATCGTGGATTTTTTTATGCTTTCCTGTGTGGTGAACTCAAATGGGCGACCAGAGCGCGATCATCGTCGGTACTTCTGCGACCACATTGAAATTCATTGATCCAAAAGGAAATGGTCTTCAGTGTTGGTGCAGAGTTCACGTGAACTTCAATCAATTCAGTTTTGACTTGTGCGGCAGTCCAGTCCTTCAAATGAAAAGGTTCAATAACAGCACGAAACTGTTTTTCCCATATATTGAGATTTAACTGTATTGGAACACCACAGTGAAGCGAAATAATTATTAATATTTAGATGAGTCGTATTTATTACACATCGAAAGTGAAGCAGATGTGTAATAAATACGACTCATCTAAATATTAATAATGTTTTTCGCATGTTCAATCACAGTTGCCACAATGACCAGTTCAGATGGCTGTCAACAATGAACTGTAATTTGTATTACCTATATTCAAATTTTCTGTACAATCTTTTGAATAATCAAGCTTACCACCCACAACGTTGCAACAAAAAATTTCCATCCCTTCATGGAAATTTACCAGACTTATCAAACGAACCTCGTAACAGCTCGTACATTGAAAAGAAAATCCCGAAAGGATACAAATCTAAAATTTGATAAGATAATCTCTGTTTCGGTTTTACTATATGGATCGGAGAAATATTGGAGCGAAGTACAAGCTGCAGAAATGTACTGCGAGCAGTAAAACGATGTACAAAACAAGATCATGTTAGAAATGAAGAAATAAGGAAGCAATTAGATATATTTTCGTTAAAGGAAAATACAAATAAACAAAGAAAAAATGGAAAAGTCATTTGCAAAGAATAGATAACTCTCACTTTCCATTATAGTCATACATATGTAAACCATCTGGTTATAGGGCAATAGAAACACCTGTAAAAAGAGGGAAGAAAAATGAGGCCGAAACAGAAGAATTCTGCTAAACCATGAAGAGTAAATGATTATGATGTATGAAATTACAATTACAAAAGTTAAAGGGAAAGATTAATCATAACAATCAGCTGGATCATTGTGCAACAATTTCAACAAGATCAGGAATGTAAGTGAAACAACCAATATGTAATCCGAGTGTGAAAAGCTACTCGTAAAGAAACCTGGCTCTGTGTAAGATCCTGCACATTTCTGTTTGTAATAGTGTGATAGTAACGTGGTGTCTGCATTGCCCACGCCCTTCCTTTATTGAGACAAGAAACTTCCTCTCCAGACGTAGGCGAGGTCTGCAATGTGAATCAATTGTATCTGGTTAGCCTCTTGGCCTCCTCGAGATCTGCAACTTACCTCAGCATCATAGTCCAGTCAACAGCAACGTCCAAACATTATATTACATTTGAGTAACCTCAGAAACCACTCTACCAATTTCGAGAAAACTTTCAAAACTGAAAAACATCCTTCTTTACAACAAATGTTGGTATAACATTACTGAAAATATGGTTACGTTCACATGAGTAGCCACGTACTATTGTCACGAATGCTTATTTTTCAACCTAGTTCATGTTAATCGATATAAACATTTGTAGAATTTGTAATAAAAATTTACTAATTTATTTTATTACGGTCCATGTTGTGTCACCAGTTGGAATAAAAGTCTTCTAAGTTGCATATTTATGCGCCGAAAATTTGCAGTGAATTAATTTTGTAATTGTAATTTGATCTATTAATTTCGCTTTTGTTTGTATAGAGCGATGATTACTTTTCAAAATTATGTAGATGTAAATGACTGTAGGCTTTCGAATTTTCTTTGTCCCAGATTAGACCCAGCCGGGGCGTGAAATTCTTATCTCAAGGTTGTAGTCTCGGATTAATGCATTCTTTTAGGATCAACTTTAACCACACTTATAATGCACTAATACTAGGAGTAGTGATTTTCAGCATTTTGAAATCAGAAATTTAGCATTTTGATTTTTACATTTAGCATTTTATGGCATTTATACATTTGCAATTTAGAATTTTGAAAAAAAAAAATTAATTTGAGTTAATTTTTTAAATAATGAATAATAACATTATTTATATGAGATTTAAAACGCGTTTATGGAGGGTTATTAATGACAGCGAGTTAAAAGTGCATAAGTGTCAATTTATTTTACATTAATATAGGTTAAAGCAATACACAGAAATATAGAACAAGCTGATACAGACTAAAACATACTGCATAACTCAAAAAAGATAGATGTATCCTGATGTAAAACTAGCATAATAAAAAGAAAATGCACAAAATTAACCTAAGCACTTAGTGACGTGACCTACGCATAGAATGAATCAAAGTTGCGAACAGAACAATGAAAATCGGAACTTTGGTAACTGAGAACTCCAACTGGAATTAACATGTGTTTACCACTTCCTTAAAATTAGGGCTGCTATTGGTTTTCGAGACAAGGATTGAAATTTTCCATTAACTGGGTTGTGAAGATACATTTATGACAGTCATTAGACGTGGTAAGAGGGGTCTCTTTTGTAAAACAACTGAACTCGCTTCAGTACCAAACATACATTATACCTATGGGCAATCATGGAACAAAATGCTAATTTAGCGGGAAGGGTTGCTTTCCACATTCCAGAAGAGTGGTCACTTACTTTATAACTGTATAAACATGCAAAGGTTCTATATACTCTTCAGTTAAAGTTTCCAGAAGAAAAAGAATTGGGAAAAAATAATTACTTGGGAAAATCTTCGATTTCACATTTATATCGCATTTTGAGTCATTTTCCCACTTTATCGCGCTATATCACATTTGCGAAAAATCGCCACCCCTAATTATTACACATAACATTTTTTAAAACAACTTTCCTACACATCCCTCCCTGACTAGCAAACCCCTTCCTTCCCGCGCCCATCTTTCTGAAGATTATTGATTTTTCCTTTCCCTTAAGAGTCCGTTCATTTCCACCACTTTAAACATCCTAGCCTAATATGTATTTTGTTTATTTTTCATTCGCTGATTATACACTCCCACTTTTACAATACATTTTAACACTTTTTAACATTTCCAATCTTTAACGACACTATAACATAATTACAAAATCTACACACAGTAATTATATTCGGGGCCAAAACAAACCCACCGCTTTAAGTTTATTTTACTTCACTTTTCGTTATGGGTGCAGTGACATGCAGTAGATTATGACAGTCAAATATTTTTGAAGCGGGAAACTATGTATGTGATGGCTTTAAAACTCCGTTCAGTTTGTATGGCCACGAGAAATAACAACGAATAGAAATTTCCACTTGATAAAAGTAAGGCATTTAAAAATTCAAACCAATAATAAAGCATATATCGGATTTTATTGTGACAAAGACGTAAAGTTCACTTCATACATTTTTATTTGTCACAAAATCGTTAGCTTAATGCTACTATACAACCCATCTTTCTTTTACACAAATACAAAACATCTCTACAATGTTCCTTTAAGTGTCTGTAGCACGTACCCTTTGTAAACACAGGTCCACCTCTAACACGGAGCTGCACAACACAACTCCATATTCACAAGTAAACGTTTCCATAGCTCAGCGATCCCTGACCCGGAGTCGCTCTTACTGACCCGTGAACTGCGTTCTGCACAGTTCCGCGTCCTGCCGACTCCTTATCACGGAGCTTGAAACGTACCACACTCATGTCGAAGCACCACACTGCTCTCATTGAACTACTCACTGTACTACTGTACTCACACTGACGTTCGTCCTCACAGCCCGAAGGTTTTTGCTGCGTGCCCACCCAATATGGGTTAACCGTAGAAATCAACTTTTCATAGGATTTTGTGTATTGCGTTGTATAAATTATGTAGGAAGGAGTTCATGAGTTTTCTTTTTTGGTAATTTACGTCCTCCAACGTTTAGTCATATCGGACGATGGATGAAATTGGTGAAATGATGCTCAAATGAGTCCGGGGTCCATGGAGCTTAGAGCTACCCGACATTCGTTTTTAAGGATAAGGGAAAACCCCGGTAAAACCTTATCCAGGTAAATCATCCTGGCCGAGATTCGAACTCGGGACATCTTGAACGTGAGGCAGACACGCTACATCTACGCCACCGAGGCGGGCGTTTATGAGGTAGTTGTTTCATTCCTCTGAGAGGATGACAGGATGCAGAACCTGTTGTACCCTTGTGGGGGTGATTATTTTTAAATCGAAATTCCCATTGGTTGAGGGAGAAATGTTGAGACCAATTAGCTTTTGTTTAGATTATATAAGTAGCTCAGCTTTTGCTGCTGATGGATTAGACACCTTGCATAGACTTTTATGTACCTTCCAGGCGCAGTAGATCTTTCTGGAATTGGATTATTCTGGAAAGCTCTTTTGCGTAACAGCAACACAGTTCCGCCCCGGCCTTATGACGTCAGTTCGTGACTAACCTCCTCTTCCCCTAGCCAATATGCAACGAGACGATTCCCTTACTCTCTCTTCTTCCTGGTGGCGGCTATGTTACGCGACTCAATTCTTTCTCTTCGAAATAAACAGAAATTGCGACGTAATCTCTCGGAAGGTTTCGTGAATGCTGATGTGACAGTCATTGTTTACGAACTGAGAAAACAAAATATGCAACAAAACAATCGGAATTTGCTTTTAATGCTACGGTATTTATATGCGATATTTATTTTTAAATTGACATTTTATTCAAATACTGCAGATATATGCAGGGAGCAGCATTAAAGTATCACAGTAATATGTTTCATAATTCTAGAGAGATATGTAGTAAAGGCTCTAGATGCCAACGTGAACGTTTTGTTATATTTCTTTTGTATATTGTACCTACTTCCGTGTGTCCTGACTTGGTATCTTGGTCAAACTTTGTGACCTTATCCTGAGAAGGCGAACGTTGGTTAACTCTCAGTTGTAAGTACCCCGGGCTCGTTTGAGCACCATTTCATCCATTTAAGGTTCGATATGACCTGACACCAGATTAAAAAGCAAGCAAATCAATATTTTGTAATAAGCTCCATTTACCAGCGTATGCCTAATACATATAATTATTTAAAGTATATTTTATTTTGTTGCTTGTTTGCAGTTTTAATGTCCTTTAACTTGATACGTAATATATGAATGGATTGGTTGAAATGCTCTAAAGAATCCAGGCGCTTAGAGATATTCGTCTTTTCTGAATAAGATAAAACTCCGGGAAAACCCTTATCGGTATAATTCACTCTAAACAGATTCGAGCTCGGAGTCTCTTGAATGAGACATAGTAGCCCCACGCCACAGAGATTTACTGAAACGAAGTGTCCAGCGTAACGTCAAAAGTTCTCAATCGATAGAGTCAACATGAAAAATGCAATGCCACGGCCGGGATTTGAACCACGGATCTCATGGTTTCCGTCCAGTCGCTCTAACCCACTGAGCTACCATGGCCAACTTGTCATGACATTAAATTCTCCAGTTGACTCGTATATTTCCCCGGTAAACCACTAGGGGCTCTCACATACGAGATACACCGTTTGTGGCGACTTACTATCGTAAGTACTTGAGTCCCAGGCTTCATCATTTAACTCTTATTATTTTAGTTAATTGATGGAAATTAATCATTTCTTCACACTAGCCGTATAAGATCTTTGACAGACAGAGTCAACATGAAAAATTAAATGTCATGGCCGGGATTTGAACCTTAGCCGATATACGGCTAGTGTGAAGAAAGGATTGATTTCCATCAATTAACTTAAATAATAAGAGTTAAATGATGAATCCTGGGACTCAAGTACTTACGATAGTAAGTGTCTACAAACGTGTATCTCGAATGCGAGAGCCTCTAGTGGTTTAGTGGTTTAGCAGGGAAATATACGAGTCAAATGGAGAATTTAATGTTATGATGGCAAGTTGGCCATGGTAGCACAATAGGTTAGAGCGACTGTACGGAAACCAGGAGACCCGTGGTTCAAATTCCGGCCGTGGCATTGAATTTTTTATGTTGGGGTTCCGTCCCCTTCAGCTGCCGTGCTGCGGGCGCTGCGGCCCCTTGCACTCGTGTGGTCTGACGTTACTAGAGCAACCTCGGGTCGAACATTCGAGCCGCTCCCTAAATGGGAGTTGTTCGGATTGGGTTGGACTCGAGGGGGCAGTGGTTCCCGATACCTGTGGGAGATCGGGTACATCTCCGGACGGGGTTGAGGGAAGTCATTAATATTCCCGCATACTAGTCAGCATAGCTAGTAGAAGGTGTGCTAGATCACCAGGCGGCCCTGCGGAGGTTAATCGGTAGCCTTACCCTTTGGGGTTGGCGCGCGGAAGTGGCGTATCCACTTCCATCCCGTCTTGGGGGCTTGTTAGTCTCTAGGTCTTGCCCTATGGAAAGCCCCACGGAGGTGCCGGGCGCCCTTTTGGGACAGTTCAGTAATTCCCTGGTCATCAGAGGGGAGGTCAGTCGTCACTTTGTGTGGATAGCCCTGGTAGATACCTTCGAGCTTGTGTGTGTGTTTTTTTTTCTTTATTGATAATCAGCATGCCCCACTACATAGTAGTATTACATGCATTACATTACATTTTTCCTACATTTGATTTTACAAATTGTACTTATTTACATGTTAATATTACATTAGATCTTTTAGCAGTTGATTTCACAAGTTATACATATTTACATATCTTTACAGGTTAATTGAATTTATGTATTTACAGAATGCTTTTAAGTGGTGTTTTACAAGACTCTCGTTGGTTACTGGCCACTTGCTTCCATTTAGAGTTACATCTTGTATTAGCTTGGCTCTTTGTTGACTTTTGTCTACACATTCGTATATTAAATGGTTTACAGTTTGTTGGGAGCTGTTACATGTGCATTTTGGATCGTCTACTATATGGAATCGGTGTAAATAAGCTTTGGTTTTTCCGTGGCCGGAAATTATTGCTGTGAAAATTGGTGATAAAGGAAGCTTTCTCTTCAGTCTATCTTTTATTGTTGGAAAGAATAATTTGCTGAGAGCCCCTTTGTCAGTGGCATTCCACCTATTCTGCCAGACCTGATGTCCTGTTTCTTCTATTTCAGAAATAATTACAGATTTAGGTATCAAACTGTAGCTATTGGGCAGATCTCCATCTAGAGCAGCGGATTTTGCTATTTTGTCTGCTAACTCATTTCCACATATACCTACATGGGCTTTCACCCAACTGAAATGTATTCTCCATTTTTGTCTTTGTAAGGTTTTACATATATTAAGGGTTTTCTCTGCTATGGAGTTATGTTTATTATTATTCCGCAGAATGGCTAGGGTTATTGTACTGTCTGAATATATCGCTACAGTCTTCTCTTCCTCCGGTGTGTTGTTAAAGTTTTGAAGTTCTTGTAGCGCTTTCAAAATGGTCAGTTGTTCAGCCTGATTATTAGTACATCTTGTGTGTGTGTGTGTGTGTGTGTGTGTGTGTGTGTGTGTGTGTGTGTGTGTGTGTGTGTGTGTGTGCCTGTGCGTGTGCCTGTGCGTGTGCGTGTGCGTGTGTGTGTTGACTCTATCAAAAACCGTATCCTATATGCGGCTAGTGTAAAGAAATGATTAATTTCTCGATCAATATTTATAACTAACAACCAACAAGTTTATTTCTTCTTTGTGGTTACAAAGTGTATGTCATTTCTGAAGTGTTTAACTTGGGTAATGGAAGTGGACAATCTTTATATTCCCCAGCTTCACATCTTGCTCGTTGTATGGAGTTTTTACGTTGTGTAGTAGGGAACTAAGAGATGGTACAACGGTACACATGCAGTGCAATGATTGTTTCACGTTAAAATAGATTTATTTACACGATATCTAGCATTTGCAGAATTTGGAAGACTGTCCGGAAGCGGTTAAGAACTACATCCGCCAATATTTCGCATACATTTCCGTAAATATCAGGGGACTTTTAGCTGTTATTAAAAGAACTTTCCAAAATTGTAACTTAATAAAAATACAGGTAAGTTAAACAAAGATTGTTAGAGATTTAAAAGCCTTTAATGCAATAAATAAGTTCAGTTCATTGCGTATCTCTTCCCATGTCACTTAAGGTAAACGAACGGGGTCTGGACTATATCTCATATGCAGATGCAACATTCAAGTGCTTACATGACACTCCCATTTTTTAGATACCGAATTCCTGAAAAAGAAAAATAATAGAAGGAAAAACAGACAATCATACATTGCTTAACGGTTACATACTATACGAAAGTAAACGAACCTGAAAAAAAAATAAGTATTTTGCAACTTCCTTCTTGCATCTACTTCTGACTACCCTTTACATGAAAAACATTTTTAAAAAAGTGTTTACTTCCTTATGAATACTTTTTGCTTTCTCATTTCACTTATTTAGACCAAGATTTCAACATACGAGGGTGGTCTGAAAAGTTTCCGACCTAATCAAGATACAAGACATTTTTTGAGATTTTTTTTTTGTTTTTCAACATAGTCTACTTGTAACTCTACACACTTCTCCCAGCGATGCTCCTATCTCTGTAACCCGTTCAAATAGTACTCGACGTTTTTCTCTGTAAAATAATTGTTCATGAAGGTGATTGCCTCTTCATTTGACGAAAATCTCTGTGCTCAGAGCGCAATTTTCAGATGAGGAACAAAAAGAAGTCGCTTGGGGCTGGATCTGGTGAGTAAGGCGGATGGTCAAGAAGTTCAAACCGTAATTCATGGATTTTCGCCATTGCAACCGCTGAGGTGTGAAACGGTGTGTTGTCTTGGTGAAACAGGATTTTCTTTTTCTGTATTTGTGGTCGTTTTTCCGCAAGTTCGGCCTTCAGCTTGTCAAACAATGATGCGTAGTATGCTCCTGTAAAGGTTTTTCCTTTTTGAAGATAATCTATTAAAGTAACTCCATGACTATCCCCCCCCCCCCAAAAAAAAAAGTCGCCATCACTTTCCCAGCCGAAAAAAAAAGTTTTTGCTTCTTTGGAGCCGGTTCCTCCTTTGCAGTCTACTGTTCGGACTGTATTTTTGTTTCGGGCGTATAATGGTGTATCCAAGTTTCATCAGCAGTAATTAATCGACGACAAAACTCGGATTTATTGCGCCTAAACTGCGCCAATAGAGGGTTGGAAATGTTTATTCGAACACGTTTTTGGTCTAACGTGAGCAAACCTGACACCCAACGCGCGGACAGCTTTCTCATGTCTAAATGTTGATTAACATGTGACAAACACGTTCTTTTGACATGTTCATAGCCTCTGCTATCTCTCTCACTTCAATTCCGCGGTCGTCTAGCACCATTTGGTGAACTCTGGCGATGTTTTCGTCGGTAGTTGCAGTTTTTGGACGTCCCGAACGTTCATCGTCTCCTAAGCTCTTACGGCCACGGTTAAATTCATGTGTCCAAAATTTCGCAGCTGTTGTGGTGCGAACCTGCGGACCCTTAGCACTCGTGGTACGTCTGACGTTACTAGAGGAACCTCGGGCTGAACTGCCGAGCCCCTTCCGTCGGGGAGTTGTTCGGATTGAGTTGGACTCCTGGAGGAAGTGTGTTCCCGACCCCCGCGGGAGATCGGCTACCTCCGGCCTGGCCTCGCCCGCCCGGAGGGAGTAGAGGATTGCCTCATAAGTCCCGAGTACTAGCCTGCAGAGGTAGTAGAAGGTGTGATAGATCACCAAGCGGCCCCACCGAGGTTTTCTGTAGTCTTCCCTGCGGAGTTGACGCGCGTAAGTGGCGTATCCACTTCCATCCTATCGTGACGTTGTCGATGGGGGGGGGGGGGGCATTTTAGGAAACCAGGTATTGCCCTATGGAAAGAGCCCCGGAGTTTTCACTCCCGGGTAGAAGGAGGCCAGGGTCTTACGAATTTTGGATAGATCCTCTGCGCTTAAATGCTTAAATGTGGTAAATGATGGTGCAGAGTCCCCATACACAGAATACAACTCATCTTTGATTTGCGTTGGCGTATTGCCTTTCAAAACGAAATATTTAATGGCAGCTCGATACTCAATTTTGTCAATTTTCATAAAAACCCTCACATCAACTCACTCAAACAACTGTTACAACTGAACGTCCAAAATGGCTGAAACTTTGGTGAGTGTCAACAGATGAACAACGAAGTTCACTAGCTTTTATTTACGAGTGTTGCCATCTTCATGTTCAGGTCGGAAACTTTTGAGACCACCCTCTTATAGAAACCACTTCTAATATTATATACTTCGAATAAAAACCCTGCGGTCCGGGTTAGATCCCAGGCGATCGCATGTGAGATGTGCGATGGACAGTACGGCGCTGGGGCGAGTTTTCTGCGGGATCTCCGGCTTCCCCGACAAAATTTCACCAGTTTCTCCATAATCTTTCCTTTCATCCACTTCCCCCTCATTCTGTCATCTACTTCTCTCTCATCGGGCTGATCCACCATCCTGGGTACTCTATCTGATACAGAGTTTCTGTCGCCTAATGGCATAAGGGAAGAGGAACAAAAATCTCCTAACACCACGACAGTGGTAAAACTAGGGAAGTTAAAGAAGATATTCCACATAAAGCAAAGTAGTCCTGCGTCATTATAAACACAAGGATTTATTTTCCTTTATACGTAGGAGGATTAACTGAGTAATCCTACCTAATTCTGCAGTTGAGTTTCGTTTAGAGACTCCCTGAATAATAATACATAACAACAATATTAATTAATAATAATGGTTTCTAGAAAAAAGGTTGTGTGGTATAGAAGCTACATGACAGTAAACGAAAAGTGATAGAGAAAATTATGTGAATGCATGTAACACCTACATAAATTAATGGTTTACTACACCTGCATGTATTAATTGGTTTGAATGTATTATATTGGCTAAAATCTCCTTCCTATTTCAGAAACCCTGTTAGATGGACAATGACATGCTGGTTTTGTTTGCAGGGGTGCACAATGAATACGCCGAAAGGTGGCGGCGGCGGATGCACCAAGAGGGAGAACGGCGTGCAGTCCGAGGGCATACAGACCAACAGGATCAGGCCGATCAAGATCACGGCTGTGGGAGATGGCATGGTGGGGAAGACATGCCTTCTCATCACCTACACGACAAAACGCTTTCCAACAGAATATGTCCCCACCGTGTAAGTTTTCTTAGAATATTTTTGGTTGGTTTATCTGTTAGCACTTAAGCATCAAAGGTACAAGAAAAACAAACGCCGAAATATTAGGTTCATTGGCGGATTTATATAGCTGTACCCTTCTTTTGGACCTATGGCCGCGTAACGACAATTTTCTTGGCACCGGTAAGCATACTGTTTGCCGGCAGAGTCGGATATTCACAGCGCCTAAATCAAAGCGCAAAGATTTGTCGTGCAAATAGGCACATACCTTTGTCATAGAAGATGTTGGAAATAATGATCATACATCTTGTCACACCTTTTAACATTTGTTTAACAATCTTTAATTTTAAATGGTCATATAGGTAAATAAAACCATACTTAGGCCATATTAAACACCGGCTCTGCCACTACCAGTTTGAAATAGTTATTAATAGAATTTTATTTGCAATGGACTGGACTACACCACGTAGGGGATTCAGCACGGAGTTCCAACGTAGTCTATTGTACCTATGCTCCCAAGTAAGGCATCCCCGAGAGGAAGGATGAGACGAGAGGAGACAGCGGACGGTCGTCCCAAGGAGCCACGGCAATGCAGAGGGCAGGGGCCCTACACTTGACAGTTGGAAACTCCACGGCAGTCCAGTACAACCGGGATTCCACCCACCATGGTCGGAAAACGGTCCCAGCACCAGAAACCGGAGACCGTTCTATCGGAGGACATTTTATCAAGAGAATATCATCCTGACATGTAGCGCCGAGACACCCGCCGACACTTCAATCCTGAAAGAGATCACGAGATGACAGATGATGTGAAATGATAATGGAGATGAAATGGAGGGTTAGGAAATTTGGAGGGTGTAATTAGTTTTAATTTAAAAAAAAAGATCTAGGGTTACATTCTTATGAATTCTGTATCTCTCTTCCAAAAAGTATTCATATAGAGGCGTGTTATTCCAACCACTTTTTGTGAATCGAGGTGCGTGCAAGTTATAACAAACACCTATCTGGGACCAGATAAGAACTTCTGTTTTTTTTTTTTTTTTTTTTTTTTTTTTAAAATATACGTGGACTCTTTGTGAATGCTTGACAGAGATGGCAAAACTGTACAGTGCATAGAACTCTATTGGAAGCGACGAGAGTTAGGACTGTTTTTGATACGTAAAATGGCGACGTTTTCATTGCAAGAACAGCGTTTAATAATTCGTTTTCTCCATTTTCGTGGTGTGACACCTATTGAAATTCATCGCAGTCACGGCCTCACAGCAGCCGGTCTGACGACATGATCCAGCAAGTGGAGAACGTTGTTTTGGAGGATCGTCGACTGAGTATTTTCAGATCTTCATGCAGGATTGTGTGCACAGATCCCACGGAATTGCCAGTTTTGGAGGCAATGTCTGAAACTGTCTTGGTTTGCTGTCACACAATGTTCTGCCTTCATTGAACTGTCGCACTCAGGAACGCACATTAGACACATCCATGGTACCGTCACCACATGCCTCACTTAACTAGCGATGAATTTCAATAGGTGTCACACCACGAAAATCGAGAAAACGAATGATTACACGCTGTTCTTGCAATGAAAACGTCGCCATTTTAAGTATCAAAAACAGTCCTAGCTCTCGTCGGTGCCACTAGAGTTCTATGTACTGTATAGTGCTGCCATCTCTGTCACGCATTCACAAAGAGTCCACGTGTATTTTTTTTTTAAAAAAAAACAGAATCTCCTATCTGGTTCCAGTCCTGAAAAAAGTAGAAGGTGTTATAACTTTTAATTCAAATTTTGTTGTACAATAAGGTCAGTTCAAGTGATAGACTTTTAAACAGCGCGTCGCTTTGAAATTCCCGACTCTTTGCATGACTATGAGAGGAAAAAAATGAATAACGACTTCCCATTCTACGTATTTCAAAATCCAAAGCAATAGCAAGACATTTCGGAAATGTTTAAAGGAAATAAGATGTATTTGACATACCTATCTTGTTTATTAACGTGCACAGAAGTTAGGTATCCAACCGACTGAGCTCCTTAATCACACTGTCGACTCAGAAAAGGATAGCTTCCGAGGCAAATACAATTTGTATGGTACATACGTGAGCCAGGACACATTGTGCTCGTGTCCAGCAGAATGCACGGGCA
Organism: Mantis religiosa; assembly: GCA_030765055.1. Lineage (NCBI taxonomy): Eukaryota > Metazoa > Arthropoda > Insecta > Mantodea > Mantidae > Mantis > Mantis religiosa. The sequence continues at coordinate 11,553,306 of CM060955.1, read as the reverse complement.
ATCTATGGACTTGCGCACTGAGTGTTTCTTCCGTATCAGCTGTTTGCTCTTTTCTGCCAATTATATTACCTCCACTCAGGTAATCTATGTTCTAATAACATCATCTACGTTATAAGCCGTATTATTATAAACGTAAACATGTATCGCTACGAAGAATGGACTTCATCTCTATTCGGAGAAGTTATAGTTCTTATTCTATCCTTCGGTTACATTTAATTGATAGAGTTTAAAGTCACCGCTCCCAAAAGCGACGTCACGTGATGCTGTTTAAATACGGTTTAAAAAAACCTTAATGTTCGTGGCTACTATGCAAGTTGTAACCCCTATAGCCAACCCCTCCAACTATAATGAGCGGCCATTGACCTGAAATAGCTATAATTATAATAAAGGAATGACGCTGGTGTAAAATGTTTGGCAAAACTGTAGTTATTTGGGTTGTTATTGTTACTTTTGAAGGGCTGTATATTACGTATTAGAGACAATGAAGCTATGGTATTTTGACAGGTTCGACAACTACGCGGACAACATCACGGTAGACGGTCAGGAATTCAACATGACGTTATGGGATACCGCAGGACAAGAAGATTACGAACGACTGAGGCCACTTTCATATCCAAATGTAAGTAAATTCATCCATGTTTCGTAAATTATCGTTAACTATGCTATAAAGCTGAAACTTAGATATATCGTCCCACAGCAGTTGTTTTGCACATCAGTAAATCTACTGATGTGGGTCTGTCGCTTTTAAGTACACTAAAAGACATCTGACATGGGAATGAGTAGACCAATTCTACCAACTGAGCCACACAAACTCACAATGACATCACATTTGTCTGTTGTTTCTTTCCAATTGAGATATCCTAGAGTACCATTTATAGTATAAACTAGTAGTAGGTAGCCTTCTGTAGTTACCGACATCTGCTTTTAGTCTTTTATGGTTAACCTTTTCGCTTTTTATTGGCACTCTGTTTTACCTGATTTTACGGTTTTAGAGTGTTTTTAACTGTGTAGACATTTTACCGTTGCCAGGGCGCTGATAACCTCAGCAGTTGTGCGCCCTTAATCTCCAATACTACTACTAGTAGTAGTAGTAGTAGTAGTAGGTATATATTCTGGAAATATTTAATTTACATTACACTAAAACATTGTGTCTGCATATGGAATTTCTGGAGCGAAATATACAAACAAAAAACAATCACTACGCATTTACGAATCTTCGTACAAAGCAAAAAACATTGTGTAATAATATTGCTTGTCAACAAATAGCAATGCCTCTCTGTTTAACTACTTGCATTTGAGTGCTGTTTAAGGCATGGTTAAAAACTAGCGTTTATTTATTTACCTTGTCAGTTTTCTCCTGTTGAAAACTCTTGAGAAACGCCGATCCTCAACACCAAGTTGAAGCCGTTGCAGCTATAAATGAAAACAATTGAACGCCACAATATATGCATGTCTGGCCCCGTAGCTCAGTTGGTAGTGGACCTGCCTGCCGTGCTAGGGGTCCCGGGTTCGATTCCCGGCGGTGGGAATGGGGATTTTTCTCCGACCAAGAGTCTGCAAGTATGAATGTGTTTGTGATCTAATGATTAAAAAAAAAAAAAAGAAAAAAAAAAAACAACCCGTAACGAATACGAGTTAACACCTTCGGTATGTTCCAGAGGAGAACGGCCGCCGATATGACCATTGTAGTTAAAGGCGGGGTATAAATGGAACAAGTTAAAAAAAAAGGGGGTTCCTGATTACTAACCTCGTTTTATCCGAGAAACTAACGGAAAACCACATATATTTAATACAAAATAACACAATAGTTTCAGAGGGAAGGGGTTGCTTGACTAAATCTTGAAATAATATATAAATAATAATATGAAATAATAAATAAAATCTAAGAATCGGATCTTTCGCTGTTATTTGTTATAAGGTTGGGTTGTAAGGTGTAAAACAGCAAACACACGAATCCATGGTTCATAAAGTCAAGATATTTGTATCCTAAAAAGCCTTGTCCAGGCAATTCGTCACTGAGATTCAAAGTCGGACCATCCAGAAATATATATAGTCCTCCCATTCTATCTCTGGAAGGGTAAACTTAAGTTTCATGAAAATGATGCCATCATAGCCTTTGCATTCTTCTTTTTTCTTTAAGGACGCAAATGAAGTCAGCTTACTTCTTATGACGTCCATCCCTGTAATACGAGGATTGTTCAATAAAGAATGTTCACAATTTTTTTTGACAACGTACCTTTACTCATCCTCATAATTTTGATGGTCCTTCTCAAAATAGTCTCCCCTGAATGCGATGCACTTGTCCCAGCGTTTTTGGCAGTCTTTAAAGACATGCTGGAAACCATTTTTGAGACATCCTTCAAAATCGCCTCCGCAGCCTTCACCATTGCTTCTGGTGATGGATAATGCCTCCCGTGAAGGCGTTTCTTCAAGTTAGGAATAGAAAAAAGTCACATGGGACTAAATCCGTACTATAGGGAGGGTGAGGGATGCACTTCATGTTGATTTTTGCAAGATATTCAGCAACAACATTGGCAATATGCGGCCACGCATTATCGTGGTTCAGCATCCAGCCTGCTTCATGGAAATGTGGTCTTTTGCGCCTGATATGGACTTGCAATGTTTTCAGACATCCCTGCAGATATCCAGTTACTGATGTGTGTGCAGGTACAATATGCTGATAAACTATTCCACGACTATCAAAGAATGAGATGACCATAACTTTCCCAGCAGAAGCAACCACTTTTGCTTTTAGGGGGTTGGTGATAAAGGTGATTTCCTCAGTGAGCTTTGCTGTTTGCTCTCAGGATCATAATTATGTAGCCAAGTTTCATCAGCAGCAATTACGTTTGAAAGAAACTCATGAACTTCCTCTAACATCAACTTTAACTGCATGTTACCTTCATTGCAGCAGTAGGCGATACTGAACATGTCTGAACTTGCCTGGTTCTCACAGGCGGGAACCAGGAGTACCAACAATAAAACTACTACGACATGCTTGTTTCACATTAAGCTAACAGAATATAATAAGATTGAATTTTAGTGAAAAAATTATGACCGTAAAAAAATTATGATCATTCTTTATTGAACAGCCCTCGTATTTATTGTCCCATGAACCTATGTGGCACTTTAAGTACCCTTTGTGTTGTGATGTCTATTAAATTTTAATGTGGCATTTTAAACATTGCATTCGTTCTTCCACATATACAGCAACAGGCATACCAATAGTTGAACGTTAACAATTATTCTGCATAAAAATTTGTAACAAAATCAACAATATTTACGTTATGTAACAGAATCATTGTATAACTGTGTGCAATGGCTCAGGCAGAAGGTCCCGGTATCTATTCCTGTGGACGGACTACTCTGGCTGTGTTTTTTTTTTTTTTTTTTTCATGATTTCCCTCAGTATCAAGGTAAACGCTGATTGCATATTTAACTTCATGATCTGAAGTTACACCTTAATGCCAAAGTTAAATCAATAGTAAAAATGAAAATATATGGTAATAGCAAATGCTCTGCATCTATCCATAGATAATAAAAGCAAATAAACTGGACGGCACCCTGTCACGTGTGACACGTGTAGAAGCAGTCATACAGCTGCCCAGCACTAAGGCCTCTGTGGACACATGTCGAAGATGCCAAATATCAGTTATATATAGAAGTGAAGGTACAAATACTAGTAATTGCACACATGTTGAAATTGTCAAATGCCATTGTGTATAGAAGCAGTACTGTTGTCTAACACTAAGGTCTTTGTGGATACGTGATGAAGCAAGATTGTAGCCTTAAAAATGAGACCTAGGAAGTTTAACTATCTGCCACACTTTCTTTAACTGCCCTCTTATACCACTACATGGTGTCAGGGTATACTTGTTCCTCTTAACCACCCATATGCAGGTTGAGGAGCAGAATCTATGGATCAGTGAGAGAGAGAACACAGGATGGATGATCAGCCCAATGCCTGGTATGAAAGTGAAAAATGTAGATGACAGAATGAGGGTGAGATGAAATGATAGGAAAGACGATGATGGAGCAATTGGGGGAATGCTGGTGGGGGAAACCGGAGGATTGGGAGAAAACCTGCCTCAGACCACCACAAATCTCACTTTACAGTTGCCTGGAATCGAATCCAAGCTGCCTTGGCAATAGCCAAGTGGTCTAACCACTCAACCACGGCACAGTCTTCTATCTGCCACACACTGAGCTATAAGATATCTACTAACACAGTGTTTCTCAAACTCTTCTGCCTCAAGGACCCCCTTATCATCTAACAACTTGTTCGCGGGCCCCCATAGTTTGGCAACTTAATTTATGTAAATGAGTCGACTTTTGGTTGAATGTTATAATTTGAATTTAAATAATTGCTGTATGTATAATTTAAGATATTTACTTGTATATTTAGTTTTAAATTTAATTAATAATAAATTAAAAAATTAAATTTAATTTAAAGGGAGTCAATTAATAACACTAAACAACATTTACTTTTAAATTTTTCTGGAACATGTTTCAGAGACTTTGCCTCTATCCTCAACCGGCCATCGACTGGTTCTCATTGGTGTAGTTGACAATATTTTGTCATAGGTCTCCTCTGGTGGTAGTTCAAGGAACTTGCTGAACAAATCTTTCTGGGGGATGTCAAAATTGAATACTTTGTTCCTATTTTTTGAAATAAAGATTTGTTCCCATGTGGATAGTTCTTGTTTTCCTGATGTATGTTTTAGTAGTTTTGGTTCTGGATTTACGTTGTGGGTTTTTTCCCAAAAATGTGTGGCAACTGCTGATTTTTCTAATTGTTTATATTTTATGTTTCTAAAGTGTTCCTTTGCTCTTGTTTCTAAATTTCTTTTGGTTTTTCCAATATAAACTTGACTACAGTCTCAACATTCAATTTGATATATACCAGATTTTTTGTTAGATGGAATGTCATCATTGATGTTTGAGCAAATTAGGTTTTTTAAGGAGTAATGGTTCACTGGTGCTAGTTGAATGTTTTGTTTTTTGAAGACTTTTTGTATTTATCAAAGGCCCATGGATGTTAAGTGAATTTTTTTGAAAATCATATTAGTTTCTGTAGCTGAGGGGGTTGTGGTTTCCTTTATCAGCTTCTTCTTTTTTGCTAAGTTCACTTTTTTGTCTACTAATGATTTGGGAAAGTCATTTTTTGTGCTATTTCAATAATTTTGTTGTATTCTGTTTTGTATTCTTCTGCTGTGAGAGGGATGTTGACCAGTCTGTGTGTTAAACTATTGAAGATTGCCTGTTTGTGGGATCTTGGGTTGTAGCCATTAGCTTTCTCATTCCACCGGTGCTCCATCTTTATCTCATGTATCATCAGTGTCATTGCCTGCGGTGCCTATGTAGTAAAAGCGGGCGTTAAACACTACACATTTCATATTTGAGTTTGATTTATGAGTCACTATGTTTACACTCAAACTTCACTCACTTGTTGTTGTATAATTGAAACGTTTTCAAGATCATTCGATCTCATCCTCAGCTGTTTGGTGACTAAATGAACCTTCCTCTTCTTCCACTACTACGGCATTCCGATCACTCTGCCATCTGGTGTTAGGGGCACTAAGTTTTAATACTTCATTTAATGCCGGGATTTCAAAATTTATAACTATCACGGTTTTTGTTTATGAATATTTTTTCCCAAATATCCAATTCTATGGGTGTACTTAAAGATTTTAACAGTTTAATGTTGTGACCAATGTTGTGGTTTTCTGTCCAAAAATGGTGTGAAACTGCAGATTTTTCTATTTGTTTCAACTTAATGTTCCTCTGGTGTTCTTTTTGTCTGGTTAACAAGTTTCTCTTAGTTTTTCCTATGTAGCTTTTTTCACAGGTTTCACAATTAATCTGATAAATTCCTGATTTCAAATTGTTGGGGATTGTATTTTTTAGTGGTTTATTTAGCAGGTTCCTCAGACTGAATTTGTTTTGGGGTGCTAGTTTTAAGTTTAGTCTTTTGAAGATTCGTTCAAATTTTCTAAAAGCTCATGGATGGTAGGTGAATTTTCTATATTGCCAATTTGTTTTTTTAAGTGGTCACACCACGAATCTTCAAAAGACTAAACTTAAAACTAGCACCCCAAAACAAATTCAATCTGAGGAACCTGCTAAATAAACCACTAAAAAATACAATCCCCAACAATTTGAAATCAGGAATTTATCAGATTAATTGTGAAACCTGCGAAAAAAGCTACATAGAAAAAACTAAGAGAAACTTATTAATTTTTAGATGAGTCGTATTTATTACACATCTGCTTCACTTTCGTACCTATTTTGAGGACATGTTTCGCAAATCATCGTTTGCATCTACGGCTCTTATGCGACTAAAGCTTGATCCAGCGGTGTGTGTAATTCTGGGGTTGCTGCTGCCATCTGTTGATTTAGTGATGAACTTAAATGTGGGATTCTCTTCTGGCGGGATTTCAAAGTTCATTAGTTGGTTTTTATGTTTTTCTATGTATATCCTGTCCCATATGATGAGTTCACTATGTTTTTGTACGTATTTTAGTAATTCTGTGCTATCTTCAATTTCATGATTTTCAGACCAGAAATGAGCTGCTATTGCAATCTTATCAATATTTTTGTATCTTAAGTGCCTGAAGTGTTCTTTCTTTCTAGTGCCTATGTTTCTTTTTGTCCTCCCTATGGATGGCAGCAGCAACCCCAGAATTACCCACACCGCTGGATCAAGCTTTAGTCGCATAAGAGCCGTAGATGCAAACGATGATTTGCGAAACATGTCCTCAAAATAGGTACGAAAGTGAAGCAGATGTGTAATAAATATGACTCATCTAAAAATTAATAATTTTTCGCTTCACTGTGGTGTTCCAATACAGTTAAATCTCGATATAAGAGAAACTTGTTAACCAGGCAAAAAGAACACCAGAGGAACATTAAGTTGAAACAAACAGAAAAATCTACAGTTTCACACCATTTTTGGACAGAAAACCACAACATTGGCCACAACATTAAACTGTTAAAATCTTTAAGTACACCCATAGAATTGGATATTTGGGAAAAAATATTCATAAACAAAAACCGTGATAAAGTTATAAATTTTGAAATCCCGGCATTAAATGAAGTATTAAAACTTAGTGTTCCTAACACCAGATGGCAGAGTGATCGGAGCGCCGTACTAGTGGAAGAAGAGGAAGGTTCATTTAGTCACCAAACAGCTGAGGATGAAATCGAATGATCTTGAAAACATTTCAATTATACAACAACAAGTGAGTGAAGTTTGAGTGTAAACATAGTGACTCATAAATCAAACTCAAATATGAAGAATACTTCACTGTTAATAATGCTTCTGCTTTTAATATTTATTACACATTTCATTTACCTGGCAATAAGCCTTTGGTTTTCCTGAGCAGCTTGGTGTCATTTCTTCTTGACTTCGCTTCTTTTATCCTAATCCACTTTTCTCTTATCCTATATAAGAAATCTCTATACATCTATTTTTCTTTTCTTCCATCCCCATTAGCATGCGTAGCACCAATATCTCTTTACTTACACTGTCCCATTTCTTATCCCATATTCTTCTCCTGTAATTTGTTAACTCCTTACATTCTATCAGGCAATGAACAGTGCTCTCTTCATCTCCACAAAATTCACATAGCCCTACCTCATTACTTCTCAACCCTTTTAGATATATTATTCCTACTCTCATCCATGCTATGCCTTCTCTTCCAGTTTTGCCACATTGATCTATATATTTTTCCCTACCCCATTCTGTCTTTAATTGCTTGTAAAATTTCAAAGATTTCTTTTCATCTATACTTCGCCATATCTCCTGCCTATCTATGTCGTGTATTCTGGTTCTCACTTCCTCCCAAAAACCGTTATGATTTGACTCCTCTGCTCTTCATAGATCACCCATGCGTATTGTTGATACTGTTCTTTCCAATTCCGACCACCAACTATTTGTGTTCTTAATGCTTTTCTGTTGCTTCATGCACAGATTCAATAATTCCCTTTTCTGCCCTTTAATACACTTATACCAGAATTTCAATATTCTCTCTATTATTATTCCCCTCCATTTTGTATTACCTAGCTCTAGTAATGCCACCTCTCTCGGAGCTGATTTTGGCAGTCCTAGCAGTTCTTTGCAAAACAATCCATACATGTGGTCTAATTGTGTTCCTATCTCTGATGTGCCCCATACCTCCACTGCATACATTGTTCTGGCTTCAACGACCACTTCATACATTCTTTCTAATGTCAAGAATATGTTATATCATTTATAAATTTATTTATAAATGTCTCAATATTTTGCGATAATCAATATTCATTATTTGTCTCTTGACTAAATTAATGCTGCCCGCCTCAGCAGCGTGGTGGTAGCGTGTCTGCTTCACGTTCAAGAGGTCCTGAGTTCAAATCTTGGTCAGGGTGAGTTACCTGGATAAGGTTTTTCCGGGTTTTCCCTTATCCTGAAAGACGAATGTCAGTTAACTCTAAGCTCTATGGACCCTGGGCTCATTTGAGCAGCATATCACCCATTTCATTCATCGTTCGATATGACTTAACGTTGGAGGACGTAAATCACAAAAAAATAAATAAAGTAATACTATTATTTTTTCAATGATGATTCTCAAAATGATCTTGTGCTTCAAATTGAGAGAATTTTGGAAATATACTCTTATCAGAAAAGCTTCAGTTCCTATTTGATGATGATATTTGGCATGCTTGCCTGCCTCAGTAATGTGTCTGCCTCATGTTCAAGAGGTCCTGAGCTCAGATCTCAGTCAGGGTGAGTTATCTGGGTAACGTTTCTTTCCAGGGTTTTCCCTTATTCTGAAAGATATATGTTTGGTAACTCTTAAGTTCTATGGACTGTGGCCTCATTTGAGCATCATTTCATTCATCGTCCGATATGACTTAACATTAAAGGACTAAACAAAAAAATGTGTCCTTCGCCCATGAAAGAATTAAAACTATTGCTCATATAAAGGCAAAGGATCACAAGGGCATTCAAAAGTATTTGTGCATTTTATTAAGAAAAGGTAGCATATTCTCTTATAAAGCAATGTGTTATTTTAAATCTCATTCAAAGGACACTAATACCTGAATGTATTATAGTTGTTGTTGTCGTTGACTAATGGCACTGGGGATTAGTTGATTTGCATCATTTTCCCCCTAGATTCCCAATATAAAGCCTGTAGGTTCCCACTTTTGATACCATTACATTTGTCCAAATGGTGTTTGTTCATGATGACATCCTCTTTACAGATAGTGCATTTGGGTGTAGGTATGCAGTGTATTTTATAAAGGCGTTCTGCAAGACAATCATGGCCAGTTTCCATTCTAAATAAGGCCACTGCAGTTTTTCTTGGTAGTTTTTGTATGTCAGTTTTGTCTCCAATGTTCTTATAATCCTTGTCTTTTAGTTTATCTTCTTCATCAAGTCTCTGCTGTCTTTTAAAATGTAGCTTAATGTTGTTTAGTTGTTTATTAATTTCAGTTTGTCTTACGGGTTTTATATTTTGAATTGCACCTTTTTTTGCTTGTTGGTCAACATGTTCATTACCTAAAAGTCCAACATGGGCTGGAATCCATTGCAGGGTGACATGGTTTCTTAATTCAACAGCTTTAATTAAACTTCTTATTTCTATGATGTTTCTTGTTGTTTTATTTTTATAGTTTATAATCCCATCTATGGCTGATTTTGGATCTGTTAAGATAACTATGTTTTGCTTTATGTACGGTCTGTACAGGACATTCTGCAGTGCTGCTTTTATGGCTGTTAGTTCTCCATCATAATGGTTTGAAGTTTCGTCTAGTGTTAGATACTGGGCAAAATGTTTGCAGTATACTCCTGCACCAGCATCTTGTTTGTTAATAAAGGATTCATCTGTATATATTCGGAGCCATTCTTTTTCTGGATATCTTTCATTTTCTGTGGCTATTGCTATTGCTCTCATTTCATCTGGTAAATTGTTTTGCTTATGTACTGTATATAACAGGTCATTCTTATAATGTATGTCAATATATTCTGTTGGGCTTGTTTCCTCTATTGTTGTTATTATGTTCTTGTGTTTTGATTTATTGATATATGTTCTGAAGCTTGTTTGGGTTTTTAAATTGCTTATATTATCTGCTGTGTGATACCACTTGTGTCTATTTTTGTTAACTAGCAGTTTTTGTGCTAGGGTAATTGCCTTTAGTTCATGTTCCAGTTCTATGGCCATATTTTTTGTGAAGCTCTGTAGTATGGCAATTGGTGTTGTTTTCACAGCTCCTGTTATTATTCTTAGTGAATTGTTTTGTGAGGTTTCTATTTTCCTTTTGAGTTTCTCGCTTACTGTTGCCAGCAGTTCTCCTCCAAATAGTAAGTTGGGTTTTATGTATGTTTTATTTCTGTTATTAAGGAGGTCCATATTTCCACCCCATTTTTTTCCTGCTAGGCGTTTTAAGCTTGTTGATCTTATTTGTTACATTGTTTACATGTTCTTTCATTGATAGTTTCCGGTCTAGTTCTATTCCTAGATATGTTGTTGTGGATGCTTCTTGTAAATTTTTGTTATTGATTTGCAGACATATATTTTCTGTTTTGTGTTGCATTTTAAACAGTTGATATTGGTTTTTTTATGTGTTTATCTCCATATTGTTATGGTTAGTCCATTGTTCCAGTATTATAATTGCATTCTCCATTGTTTTTTGTAACTTTTTATAATGTTTCCCAGAACTTATATTCTTTTCCGAGGTCCATATTACTAGGTCGTCGGCATACATTCCCACTTGTATGTTATCTAGTTTCTTCAGTGCATCTGCTAGGTCATTTATAAATATATTAAAGAGAATAGCACTTGTAACAGATCCTTGGGGTAATCCAACTCGGGTTTGTTTCCATTTGGATGTGGCTGTTTTGTACTGCACTGCAAACCATCTTTGGGATAAGAAGGCTTGAAACCAGTTTAGCATGTGACCTGATATGCCATATGATTTCATCTTGTGTATTAGCATTTCTCGCCATACTGTGTCAAATGCACCTTTGAAATCAACAAATAGTGCTAGAGAAGTCTTGTTTTTATTAAAATTTTGTTTAATGTCTTGTGTAAGTCTTACGACCTGATGTATGCTGAGTTATCTTTCCTAAACCCGGCTTGTTCTGGGACTATTATGTTTTGTGTTTCCAGGTAAAATGTCAGTCTTGTAGCTATCATTCTTTCTAGAAGTTTTGCTATGTTTGAAGTTAATAATATCGGTCTGTAGCTATCTATCGATTGTGCCAGTTTTCCTCTCTTCTTGATGGGTATTATTTTTTATTTTTTCCCACAATGTTGGTATATTATTTCTGGTGGTCCAAAAGTTATTGAAAATTTTTAGTAGGGTGTGAGGTGCTTCATGTCCTAAATTTTTTAGTAGCTCCGGATGTATATTATTAGGGCCTGGGCTCTTTTTATTATATATATATATGTATTGTATTATAGTTAAAAGCTTCATTCACATTTTTCCAAAAGTAGCTCCTACTTTTAAACTTCTAGCATTTGTTTCTTATATTCTTTAGTGGAAGTGAAAGCAATTCAACATTTGCATTTCTGTGGATTACTTTTCTTGGTTCTGTAGGAGGATGACTATTTAAATACTATTTGTGTTACAGACGGACTGTTTTCTGCTGTGCTTCTCAGTGTCAAATAGAAGTTCATACGAGAATATAGTGTCAAAATGGTGCCCAGAGATAAGACACCATTGTCCCCATGTGCCCATTGTCTTGGTGGGTAAGTATACCAAGTATTTTGTACAATTATACATTTTGTAACAGAATTTAGTTAGTAATTTTGTAATTTATTTCTCATCTTTCCTTTTATATCAAAATCAAGATTACAATTATGAAATCCAAACTGGAAAACACCATATATTCCTAAATCCTGAAAATCCTACCATGTCGCCCGCCATTGAATAATAATTCGGTCCCCATACACCTAACCCTAGGTTTTTGTGTATTGGAGGGCCTCTACTCCTGTTTACACATTTTGCCATTTTACCTATCCTAATCTACATTTTCTCTTAATTGTTCTTAGCCATCTCTCTTTACGTTTCCCTAAATAATTCCCTATATTTCTCCTGTTCTTTTCCCCTTATTCTGACAAAATTTTTCTAATTACTTCACCCCCCAAATTGTCCCATTTACGTAGCCAGGCCTGCTCTCTCCATATCTTTGTTTGACTACAATATAATACACAATGGAAGTCTGTATTCTCTTCTCCACACAATGGACATTTATCTAGCTCGCTCTCTTGACCTATACCTTTCAAGTTTCTCACGCCTGTTCTCTCCCAAACAAAACCTTCTCGCCCTAACTTACTACATATATCTATATATCCTTCTCTCCCCCAGGTTGTTTTTATTTCTCTACATAATCTCAGTGAGCTTTTGTCACTTGTACTGGCAAAAATGTCTTGTCTGTCAATATCCTTGACTTCTTTCCAGAAGCCTCTATACCCATACTCTGCATTTATCCAAGAAGACCCATACCTATCTGCTTCAACACATCATTCATTTTATGTGCCCAAGACCCACCCCAGTTACTTCTCCTTTGAATACGAATAAATTCTTTAATAATATTGCCATCTTCCAAGTTAGCGATTCTGTATAAATATTTCATTGCCCTTGACAAGATTTTAATTTTAGTAGAATGCCTGCCCAGTTCCAATTGTGCTGCCCCATTAGGTGATGCTATCGGTAATCCCAATATATATTTACAAAAGGATCTATGCACTCTATCAATGTCTCTCCAGGTCTCATCTGCTCCCCATACTTCTGATCCATGTAACATTCTATTTTCTACTACTGCCGTATAAATCCTCTCCAACCATTTGACATTTATATCTGGTAGTTTACTGTAGCATGATCTTATCACCCTCATGGCCGTTTTACCTTTTGCCACAGACATCTTTTTTGTTCTTTCCAGCTACCATCTGAACTCAACCTTGTCCCCAAATAATCAAATACCCTTACCACCCCTATTTCTCTTCTATAACTTCCCATTTCTCATTCTTACACAACCTGTATCCTTTTTTGAAGACTATAATCTTGGTTTTGTTTTCATTCACTTTCAAATCCCATTTATTTCAATAAGAATTGGCTGCCTTGATTGCTCTTCGCAGCCCTCCACTTGATATGGACCCAACTACTAGGTCGTCTGTAAACAGTAGCCCTGGCATTTCTTTATTATTAATAACTCGTGAATGTACCTTACAACTTGGTATCTCCTCTAAAATACCATCGATATAAAGGTTAAATAATACTGAACTAAGTTTACATCCCTAACTTACTCCTGCCTTACTCGATAGATTTAGTTTCTTTGTTGCCTGGTAGTTTTATACATAACTCATTCTCCTGGTATATCATCTTAATTACTTCTATAAATGCATGCCTTATCCCCTTACTGCTTAATTAGTTTGTGTGTAAACAAAGTATTATACGAGGGCTGATCAACAAAGACTGAGACTGATTTTTTTCACAGATATTTATTACTGCAATTCCATGTTTACATGATCTTTTTCAAAGTAGTCCCCCTCCTACTTAAATGCACCAGACAATTCTTTATCAGGTCCTTGAGAATCGCCTAACTTTTCTTGAGCACTGCTTCAGAGTTCTCAAATCGAATACCCCTAAGCTTCGATTATCACCGGTGATGAGTCATGGCTGCATCAATATGATCCTGAAGGAAAACCAGCCAGTACAGTGTGGAAATCGCCGGGTTCTCCAACACCAAAAAGGGCAAAAGTTGTTCCATCTGCAGGGAAAGTTATGGTGATCACATTTTTTGACTGTAATGGAATGATTTACCAACATGCAGTTCCCCCCTCACCCTACTGTTACAACAGCATACTACACGTCAGTGTTGGCTACACTGAGGAAGCACATTGCAAAGAAATGCCAGAGCTTTCTCGGACTGGGTGGCGACTTCATCATGACAATGCACGACCTCACGTCGCAAATCAAGTCAAGCAGTTTCTAGCTCAATTCAACATTACCTGTGTATCACATCCATCTTATAGCCCCGATCTTGCACCCTGTTACTTATTTTTATTCCCATCACTAAAGGCAAAGCTTAGGGGTATTTGATTTGAGAACTCTGAAGCAGCACTCAAGAAAAGTGAGGCGATTCTCAAGGACCTGACAAAGAATGGTCTGCAGCACGAGTTCAAGGACTGACAGAGATGCTATAAAAAGTGCATTGAAGTAGGAGGGAACTACTTTGATAAAGATCATGGAAACATTGAATTGCAGTAATAAACATCTGTGAAAAAAAACCAGTCTCAGTCTTTGTTGATCAGCCCTCTTAGAAAGTTTTTGTAAGTGTAGTTTGTAGAACAGGAGAAGATCAAGCGAATACAAAAGATCAAATCTTTTAACCAAGCAACAGAATATGACTTTTGGTTGACATTATAAACAGTTGTTTTGACAGTTGCAACAATACTTTTGAGTAGAAAATTTAGAATGAGTGTTTCTTGAACCATTTTGTGATATCACTTGTTTCAGTTTAGGCCCCGAGAATTGAAAATATTTAAATGTGTTTAATAATAATTTAAAGATCGGTATGGAAAAGTTAATATGCATAAGAAAAGAAAATGTGAAATTAAGTGGGTCATGAAAAGAATGATTGTGTAAATGATATGATGCAATGTGTTGGTATTGGTTGTTATAATTGATGTGGACCGGTGAGAAAGAAGTTGTTTGGTAGTTATAGCAATGAAAGGAGAAAATTCAATAATCTTGGATAAGTGGCAAGCAAACATAATGTCTTCTTACTTGGGAATGTTGAAGGGAATGGACGCACAATTCAATATCGGGACATAATATTCTAAAAAGGTTTAAAATTGATTTCCTGAAAATTGTAACAAAGTAATACAGTTCCTTTGTAAAGTTTTGTATGAAGAATGGTATAAAGCATTTAAATTGAATTAAAAGTTTGGAGTTTTAAAATTAAATAACATTGATTTATTTCAGAATTCATTTAAAAAAGTTAATTCCCTCGCTCAAGACCTTACCTGAGTTTACAGAGTTCTTATGTACTGATTAGAGCAGCGCTGGGGACCAAGCAACAAATCTGAATAAAACATTCAGATTTAAGAGGAGACCATCATCCCACCATCTTAACGTTTGAATTTTGGCAACGTAGGATCATCCCAACCAGGAACATATGACTTCTCTACTTGGAGTGGGATAAAACACCACAACTCCCAACTAAGGGCCCTGAAAACTTCTGCTTCATATGACCGCCGCAAAGGGGTGCAACATCCCACATCAACGCCCCCCCCCCCCCCCCGCCCAACTTCTGTGACATATGGCTTCCAACTAGGAAGTAGCCTGAGTAAACTCTTGCTACATATAGCGACATGAGACTTTGGATGTTTGATGATACAATAGGAGTGAATCCCCGCTGCACACTTGTTTGTTTTGACCTTGAATCACAAGTGAAATAAACTCCCAGTAGATATCACTACTCCAGTAAAGCTAATTTTGGTTTTTGTACTGGATGGATGCTTTTTAAGGGCAGCAATTTCCCTATGGTGTTAATAATAATGGATGTCTCAAGAGAACATGGAAGACTGAAAGCCATTACACAAGACTGAAAGAGATTCCACATAAATGATGATGCTACATGTACCTGCAGCAGAGAAGACAAAACGACAGATCACTTCCTGCATGTCTGCATCAAATGGAAGGACCAAAGGAAAAAGCTAAGGACGCAAATAAGCAAGAAAGGAGGGAGGTGGCCAGTCCATAAACCAGCACTTGTGAGACAGTATCTAAAGGAACTTCAGTGAATATGTCAACGCAATCAATCTAGAAAGTGCAGAAATAACTAAAACAGAAGTGTAAATAAGTGAGTTAATTCTAAAAGACTTCAGTGATTATGTGGACACTATAAATCTGAAAAACACATAAACAGTAGACAGAGTCAAACTGAAAAATTCAATGACATGGCCAGGATTTGAACCATGAATCTCCTGGTTTCCGCCCAGTCACTCTTACCCATTGAGCTACCATGGCCAACGTACCATCCTGACATTAAATTCTCCAATTGACAATATACTTTCCCGGTAAACCACTAGGGGTTCTCGCATTCGAGATACACCGTTTGTGGCGACTTACTATTGTAAGTACTTGAGTCCCAGGCTTCATCATTTAACTACTATTATTTTAGTTAATTGATGGTAATTAAGTTGGCCAAACCTTAGCCCATACATGGCTAGTGTGAAGGAACAATTAATTTCCATCAGTTAACTTAAATAACACATAAACATTTTAAGACCTGTTAATGTGAACAATCAATCTGGAAACAAAGTAAACCAGAACATGTAATAGTACTCATGCAATGGAACTTGTAGATGAATAAAAGATAATTAATAATTAGTAATTAATCTTTACTTTCATTTCAATTACAAATTATTATACATTTACATACTTATTACTATACTGAGTTGCTGGTTACCCTTGGGCCCAACACACTCAAACTCTGAGGTTGTCGAGCTAATGGGTCCCTAATGGCAACTTATCTAAAATAACTTTATCTTCATCATATTTACTTATCTTTCTCAACCATTTGGCTATTACTTTGCCCAAAAAGTTTCCAATTTCAATTAAATTTGTCCTAGTTTTTACACTCATTAACTTCATTGCTCAAATTTCTGTTGGTAGCTTTGCCCTATCTTCTCCCTAAACAACCTAGTGTCTTCACATTCTAAAAACAAATGCCATTCTTAAGCCCAGAACTTTTTTGCAAAAGTTTCTATGTATCACATTCATATTTGCACCTCCTTCTTCCAAACCCCATAACTCTACCCCATAGAGCATTTTTGCTTCTACTACGGCTGTGTAAATTCTCTCAGCTGTTTTATTTGCATTCCTGGTAATTTATCTAGGCATGCTTTCATAGCTTTTAATGCAATTTTACCTTTTGCCATTGCCATTCTCTTCTGCTCTATCCAGTCCCCCTTATTGCTTAATCATACTCCTAGATAATTAAATGGATTGACCACCTCAATTTCTCTTCCTTGCCAGTACCATTTCTCCTCTTTTTTCACTTGTTGCTAAAGGATAATTAGGAAAAAAAAAAAAAAAAAAAAAAACCCATGCATGCATACGCCCGTGCACACACACACGCACACCTTTTTCTAACACTGAATTTTTTTTATGTATCTCAAAAAATGTACTTCTGGTGAAATTTCAATATAACATTTTTGGGTGGATATCATTATTTCTTTGACCTACTAAGTATATGGCAATAGTATATGGCAAATACAGTAACGTGAATGTAGTACATTTGATTTTTACAATAAACCTTAAATTTCAGGTACCAAGATAGATCTGCGTGAGGAGGAGGCAGACTGTGTGACACAGGCCGAGGGCAGGAAACTCAAGCAGAAAATCCGTGCAGCAAAATATGTGGAGTGCTCTGCCATAAATGGTGAAGGTTTACAAGAAGTTTTCTTTGAGGCTATCAGAGCAGTGATGAAGAAACCACCAACACCAAGAACTGTCTGTCGGCTTCTCTAGTCTCCAGTTATGTTGCTGGAACTGTGATCAAACTGAACTATGCTTGTTGTTAAAGAGTGCCACAAAACAAGAAATTACACTTGTTGAAACAAAAAGCGTAACTCATTAGTGTGGAAATAAAATAGGCTTATCCCTATAGAAGCTGCCTGTATAGTATAGATTTGCTTTCAACAATGGGTTTGTGCTGGAACCAAAGTAAGAAACAATTCTTAGAACACATTTGTGGAATATTAGCTGCAATACCATAATGTATTAGCTACAATACCATAATGCATTTCATATTTTTACAAACTGTAAATACAATTTATCTTTAAATACAATATTATTGTTTAAATATTAACGTATATAAAGCAACATTACAAAACATGAGAGAGCATAGGCTTTCGTGGCCAAAGTCAATATGGAAGTTATTTCTAGGCTGTTATGCTGTGGTCTGCTGGAGAAATAAGTTCCAGATGTTTCATTCACAACTGTGATGGACATCTTCATGGTGCAATCAAAGTTTTCTCTGAGAAGGTTGCACTGCATCTTTGTCAGTGCTGCTATATTTATACAGTGCTTCCCACTGATTGGTCCAGAGGCTGACAGACCACAGCATAACAGACTGAAAATGACTTTGTTATATATTGCAAAACATATTTACCACCATATGGCTTATTATAAAATGCACAAATTATTTCTAAGTAGAAGCTCATATGCATTTTAGAAAGTGCCAACTTAACATTTGATGTTGTGATGTTTTTACTAAGAGGAAAGCATGAGAACGTAAAGTACTATTTGTGCTACATTATGTTACAAACACTTTAAATGATATAACTACCAGAAGTGGTGAAATAAAATCTGTTATCTGACATATTGTTATATTTTTTTAATTACTTTTGAATCACACTACATCAGTATAAAATGTATAAGCTTGAAGTCTAACAATATTGCCGTGTGTGGGAAAAGCTGTGATTGTGGCTAGACAGTCTTTCTCACCATTTGTTCACTAGCTGCCTCCTCGAGTGGCATTCCCCGACACTACGAGTAACATTAAATCTTTAAAGTTTTAGCATCTTAAACCTGGAAGCTTCTGTAAAGGCTGCATGACAATAACTGAAAAGGAAAACCAAAATGAGAACTACATGTATTATATTGTGAGCATTCAAGTTGGTGGAGGAGAAACAAGGACCTTCTCTGACTTCTCCCACACCTCCAGGGACTCTTCCTTGGCTGTCAAAGCTAAGTAGCAGTCTGTGTCACTAATGATGTCAGCATAGTAATACAGTTCCACAAGGTATAGTTTTTCTAGTATGACCAAGGAGGTCAAATCTCATAAATTTGTGCAAGCCTATTTTTGTATTGCCTAAATGGCAATGGGGATGCATCTGGTCTGCAGATTATTTTTGTTTAGCCTGCTTACAAACTTAAACAATTTAAGTGGTACACCTTCATTGCATCATCAGTGGCCAGTAGTCAGCTGATGATGAGAAAGACTTGAAACTAGTTGGGAAGCAAACACCTAATTTAATTAAATTTATACACAGAGTTCATTTTTATTCGTTATTTCCCGCCCTCCAACTGAGCAAGAATGACATCATAGTTTACTGGTGAGTCTATCATAGAAATCATACCGCCCTCTACGGAGAAGAAGCTGTAATGTTTGCGGAATGGTAACTAACTACAATGCTCCGAGTGTGGTTGCACTAATAACTAATACAACCGGTCCCTTCTTTCACCCCTTTTTACGGTAATCATGATTATCATTCTAGTGCATATGTAAAGTAGCACGTTTCTACTCTAAAGGTGGATATGTAGACAGAGCACTGCGTCTTCAAGGTTGAATCTACTTTCGTACCGGCATTAAAATTAGTGCCATATATAAATATATTTTAAACCGCTGCATAGAGGAGTTTTTGCAATGCTATCCAGCAATCAGAGAAGTCCCTTGGAGCGTAATGTTGTCAAAAGTGTCCAGGTACTGTCATATTGACATACTTTTGTTTGCAACATAAACGTCTTACGTTTTATCAGCATCTGATATAAATTTTTTTGTCATTCTCATGTTTAATTAAAATGTCTTTTTTATGTTGGTATCCTTGTGTCTTTTAAAACCAATAGGTGAATCATTTACAAGATACAAGATCAGTTACTTGCAAAATGAGAAATATTCGACGCTATAAAGTGACAGTCCCAATTTAGAAGTAATAAACATAAGTAAATATTATAAATACATAATATAAATAATCTGTTTCTTGTCCGCCTTCGTGGTGTGAGGTAGCGTGTGTACCTCACAGTCAAGAGTTGCAAATTCGAATCTTGCTAAGGATGAGTTACCTGGATAAAGTTATTTCCAGGGTTTTTCCTTATCCTACGAACACAAATGTTAGGTAACTCTGAGCTCTAGGGACCCTGGACTCATTTGAGTATCATATTATCCGTTTCATTCATTCACTAATTCATTCATTCATTTATTCATTCATTGTTCGATATGATGTGCACTGTTGAAAGACAAAAAAAAAAAAAAAATTCTGTTTCTTTACTAAAATGTTTTGAAACTAATATTATTATTAATTTTATATTCCTTTATTATATTATATTAAGTTATATATCTTCACAGAGAAACATCAAATTGCATTTATCCATTCACATTCATTTAAACAAACTACAACAGTTTACGTATTTATGTACAGTTTACGTATCTACGCACCAGGAGAAATTACTCACCTTTATATTACGCGTCCAGACCCACCTCTCAAATAGTATATTTACCTGCTGTTAGAGGGAGCCCTCAAAGCTGCTGTTAGCAGATCAAGTACGATCACAAGCCGCTAGGGGAATCGTATATAAGCTTGCTCCATCAGCAATGCTAATGATGACGTCAAATTTTGTGCGTGGTAAAACCACAGATAAAAATGAACACCGTGTATATTGTGACCATATATAAAAATTTGCACAAGGACTAATATCAGCATTTGCATTTATGTATATCTGTGAAAACATCTGCAGATCTGCTACGAGTGATGAACATTCAGGGTCCATTTTGATGGACAAAAATATGCAGCACAACAGTAGAATAAAAAATATCTACAAATAGAGCACAAAAAAGTCAGTTTGATTCTTCTCATTGAATATGAACTCCTATTAACAAAAATACTTCATATAACAGTGTTAATATTTTATTGCCTATGAGTTACATCGTCATGAAACTATGAATGAAATGTTAAGTGTTTGATAACATTGTTATTAAAATGTAAATACAGATTTTCGATCTATGAATGTGTTTTTTATATGCCTTGTGCAAATTTATTGTTTTCTTTTATGGCCTTTTATTAATTTCTGACAGTAAATATGGCTCTCTTTAAGGCAATCCCAGACTTAAATTAACAGAATTAACCAACAATATCTCATGCATGGAATAATATGAAAATAATGTAATTCAAAAGTAATTATATAATATACAATATTCAGATTATACGTGTATGGAGGTGACATCCAAATTATTTGAAAAAAGCTATTGTAGTCGTTTTTAACACTGTCATTTTTTATTTTTGAGGAACAAGTTTCGGAAGCTCATGCTTCCATCTTTAACCTCGAAGGTCCAAGGTT
Organism: Mantis religiosa; assembly: GCA_030765055.1. Taxonomy (NCBI): domain Eukaryota; kingdom Metazoa; phylum Arthropoda; class Insecta; order Mantodea; family Mantidae; genus Mantis; species Mantis religiosa. Next base: position 11,532,195 of record CM060955.1, on the reverse strand, counting down.
TATGTGATTTGGTATATCAAACAAAACACAGAATCAAGACTTTGGGAACATCTAGTTCAAGAAGAGTATAAATCAGCAGTAGGAGTCCATTTTTGCACAAAAGGGAACTATTAACTCTTGATCTCATTAATACTGAACTGAACTTTTGGGAAACATTATTTTTATGGAAATAATGATCGAAGCTATTGACTGAAGTTAACTCGGAGATCCCAGTGGACCAAAATATCATCTCCAAATTTGTAGAACCACCCGCAGAGAGACAAATAGTAGTAAGCCATGATCGTCAGTGGTCAGTAGTCAGCTGATGATGAGAAAGACTTAAAACTAGTTTGGACGTAAATACCTAATTTAGTGAAATTTATATATTGTGATCATATGTACAACTGTAATAATGTGTGAATTACCTATGTTTCATTTCATGTCTCTTGGTAGCTTACTTCTTTTTGTAATATAATATAGTACAAATAGTGCTTTTTTCCCTTGTGGGTTCTTCTCGATAGGGACCACAATTCAATCATCACATCTGATAGCTATTGTGTTTCACATTAATGAAATTGCTGCTGCATCAAGAAAAGAAAATTAAGGAAAGCAATCTTGATATTCCTGTGCCTTCACTTTGAAATAAAATAATGAGAAATGGTGCTTATTAAGTTATGTGAGGATTCTGACATCAGTATTGCAGCCAGTGATAGTGATTCATTTTTTTTTCTTTTAAACAATGCAAGCACCAATGCTTCAGAAGAAGAAGTGGAAAAAGTGTGTCTTATTTATGGTGATTACCTGATACCCCAAAGAAACTATACATGTTATTAAGTTTAAAAGACTTTAGTACTTTATTCAAGTTCTACATTAATCTTAAGGACAGTGGAAAGAAATGAAAGCGACAAACAGATGTTCTAATATGAGTAGCTTGTGGCATAGGTGGATTCTGTTTACAACGGGGCTTAAAAGGATCATAACAACTATTATATTCCAGTTTTTTTAATTACCTTTTCACTGCAAATTATTGTTTAATTATGACTAGACTGATTTTGAACTGTGTATGTGTTTATGATGTCAAATTTTATTCCTAATTATTCTTTGTTGAATTTTATATCACAAAAGCCTATTATTTGTTAGAGCAGAATATCACAGAAGTGAGTATAATTTAATGATGCATAGCTGTTCACATAAAGTAATTAATAATTATTTATATAACAAGTGTTAGATTGTGGCATGTGTGAACATTTAGCTCTTTTGCTGTTGTTAATGCAGTAATTTTTATGAGTTACATACAACATTTAATGCAATCATACCATTATAAATTGATAATAAATTCCAAAATTAGAGAATTAAAACATTTATTTTATTTTATTCTTAGCCATAAAAGTCATGGTTTCAGAGCAATGGAGAAAAGCTTAAATTTAAAATCATTGGAACTTCCAGAGAGTGACATAAATAATATAATTATGGAAAATGAATAGACATTAAGTACTCATATTATTGCAATTACCAAATTTTTGACAGGTTTGTTGCAAGGACTCATTCTCTCCATTTAAAGCTGCTGGTTGATCCATTTTTGCACAAAATAGAAGGACTGTGATACAGTGAAGCACAAAATTAATTAAGTTTGAGTCTAACTAATACTCAGTGCTCCATATATTGCTTGTGTTTACCTAGTTGGGCTCAGAACTTCATTCTAGCAATGCAGAGAATTAATTTTGACTTCTTTAGCAACTCAGTGAATTGTAACAGCATCCGAAATAATCGTAAATCTTGTGAAAAGAGTCCTTGCATTTTTGAATTTTTTTTTCGCTTAATCATAATCATCATAATAATCCTTTACTCACCATTAAGCTTACAAGAAGCAATAGGTTTCGTCAGTTATAAAAAGTATTTACAATGTATTTACAAGTACAGAAGGTTTACAAATTAATGCATATAAAATTCTAGGTGAAATCAGATTATTTGCATGGCTTAAGCTGGTAATTATCGTAAGTTAACTTTACTATAGTAATAATAAAATTAAACAATTAGGTACCTACCTACTACTTTTGTGTGATAGTAAATTATACAGAACTTGTTCTAATGATTCAGATATATGAGTATGCCTTAGCCACTGTAACTACAAACTTCCATTTTCCACTGCCATTTCCATTGTATCTGAAGCATTGTGAAATATAAGACAATTTGTGAACTTTCAATTCAATTCAATTCAATTCAAATGTATTCATTCTTTAAAATCAAATCTGTACATAGTACCCTAATAATAGAATATGTCAGTAAATTTACACTTTATATTACAAAGTTAAACATCCAACATACCTAACCTACATTCAATTATAATGTAACACAAATTGGATATAATTATAAAATCTATTTCTTTTTACAAATAAAGCTGTCTCCAGTATATAAACACATGCCAAAGGAAGTATACAAAGCTTTTTCAACAGTGGCTTTCTGCAATAGGGATGATGCTTTGGGCACAGAAAGTGACCGTCATATCCCTGACAGGCATTAAATAACATATGATCTACTTTTTGGGAGTGTACCTACACCACTATGGAGGGACAAATACAACTTTGAAACATGTTCAAAGAAAATACCCAAAAGTACTGATATTCTGGAGTAGGTGATCCATTTGGATTATTATTTCTCCCATTTCTGTAATAAAAATACAATTTTCTGCATATAGATTATAGTAATATTCCAATGTTACATGGGAGTAGAAGATTATGTATTACTGATATTGATTCAACTCCATATAAGACTGTCATCACAAAATGCTTTCTGAATGATCCAGAAAAAATAAACAACAGCAGTATTTATTCACATAGAATTAATGACTGGATATTACTGCAGTATTAATACAAAAACATTATTCTTTTTGTTAAAAATTCCATTTTAAGCCCCTGTTTACAAACTAAAACGACAGAATATGTGCCAAACACTAAGTAGGTAGATGAAAGATGGTGTGTGAGATATAACATCTGTTGAAAGTTATAGTATAAATATTAAAACTATTATCTCTGATTTAAAAGTTAGTTTTTATGTGCCATTATTCACTTATTTAATGCAGTTGATTAAAGTGGGGATTACAGATACTGTAGAAGTTGAAGAACTACAATATTTGCAGCAGTATTTTATAAACTCAAAGCTTTGGTCAGTTTTCAGCTAAGGCTAACGGCTCTATGAAACACTGTTGTAATGTGTACATATATATTAAAACAATTTATGACTTTGTTTTCAATATTTTAAATTTTCTGCTCCTTTATGTCCCTTCATCAGCCCTAAGCATATAAACATGATTGTACTTTCATCTGTTGTACTGTTGACATTGTTACTTTGATGTATTTTTATTTTTAGTAAAGTTATTTTATAAATTCCAAACCTGATTTGTTGTATTGAAACCTCTTTGAGAAATAATTTCATTATATGTGTGGCTCTAGGTACAAGATGGATGGATGCAGGAGACATGTGGTATAAAATCTGAAAAGTGAGTAACTACGAGGGCTGTCCAGAAAGTAACAGATGTTTTGAAATAAACAATTTACAAATTGAAATAGTTTATTATATACATTTGAAAGGAAAACTCTAAGTTATTTTTCTACATAATCACCATTAAAACTGAGACATTTATCATAACGTGGCACAGTTTTTCAACATCCTCTCTGTAGAAATCTGCCCCCTGCGATTTCAACCAGTAGTTTACACCAGCAAGCAGTTCGGCGTCAGTCAAAGCGTTGTTTACCGAGCCATTTTTCACCATTGGGAAGAAGTGGTAATCGCTCAGCGCCAAATCCGGGCTATATGGTGGATGGTCAAACACCTCCCATTCAAAACCATCCAAGAGTGGCCGGGTATGATTGGCCGTGTAAATATGTGCGTGTCGTGGAAAAACAGCACTTTGGTGCTAAGTTTTCCCAGATCCTTATTTTGTATGGTGCGCCATAACTTTCTTAGTGTTTTGCAATATCTTTCTCAGTTTATTGTTATTGCGCATATCATAAAATCAACGAGAAGCACTCCCTTGGGGTCCCAAAACACGGTAGCCATGACCTTCCTTGCTGACAGCATTTGCAAACACTTCAGTGGTTTCTTGGGAGAATGTGTGTGCCCCTATTCCATTGACTGCTGTTTTCTTTCACAGTTGACATGCTTCACCCAAGTCTCGTCCCTGGTTACAATGCGATCCAGAACTGCATTACCATTTGTGCTGTAGGGGAGAGTGCTGTACCTAGGGACATTTTAAGTTATAGAAACATCTGCGAAGTCAGGGAGCAAAGACTTACATATTATGCTGGGTGCTCTGCAAGCTTCCCTCCAAATGTGTTTGCAATCTTAGTGACTGTTTCTTGAGCAGTGAACTGACCAATATATGTTTTTTGCTGGTAGTTATAAATTTTCATACTGCTGGAGAACTTATATATTTTACAGGTAATATTGCAAGAAATGTTAGTGAATGTATTTATTGAATGTTAAGAGTATGTTTTAACATGGGTCAGGGTATTTGGTTCAATATTTGTGCTTGATCTGCAAACATGAGCATTTTTTCAATGAAGGTGCATAAAATGTACCAGGGGACAGACGCATATGATGTACCAAGAGACATCCATTAGTACATTAATGTGTTCCTTGGTACTTGGATTCTACTTTTTTGTTTACTGAACTGCTTTCATAGGTCAAGAAAATGCCATGAAGCAAAATGGTATCAAGAGATCACCACCAGATAAAGATACAATGAAGACAGTCATGAGGGATGTTATTGAAAGAAAGTTGTCTCATCGAGAATCTGCTGACAAGCACAACATTTCAAAATCTGCCATAGCACATTCAATTTGTAAAGCAAGGATTGTTTCTTCCAACACAAAGTTTACTTATTAACCTAATTTTTATGTAAAAAGAGTATTTTCCAAGGAAGAAGAAAACGATTTGGTTTAATTATTAATTTTTAGATGAGTCGTATTTATTACACATCTGCTTCACTTTCGTACCTATTTTGAGGACATGTTTCGCAAATCATCGTTTGCATCTACGGCTCTTATGCGACCAAAGCTTGATCCCATCTGCTTCACTTTCGTACCTATTTTGAGGACATGTTTCGCAAATCATCGTTTGCATCTACGGCTCTTATGCGACCAAAGCTTGATCCCATCAAGCTTTGGTCGCATAAGAGCCGTAGATCCAAACGATGATTTGCGAAACATGTCCTCAAAATAGGTACGAAAGTGAAGCAGATGTGTAATAAATACGACTCATCTAAAAATTAAGAATTTTTCGCTTCACTGTGGTGTTCCAATACAGTTAAATCTCGATTTGGTTTAACTTTAAAGAGAGTCGATTAATGACACTAAACAACACTTACTTTTAAATTTTTCCAGAACATGTTTCAGAGGCTTTGCCTCTATCCTCAGCCGGCCATCGACTAGTTCTCATTGGTGTAGTTGACGATATTTTGTCAAAGGTCTCCTCTGGTTGCGGTTCAAGGAACTTGCTGAACAAATCTTTCTGGGGGATGTCGAAATTGAATACTTTGTTCCTATTTTTTGAAATGAAGATTTGTTCCCATGTGGATAGTTCTTGTTTTCCTGATGTATGTTTTAGTAGTTTTGGTTCTGGATTTATGTTGTGGTTTTTTTCCCAAAAATGTGTGGCCGGCTGAGAATAGAGCAAAGCCTCTGAAACATGTTCCGGAAAAATTTAAAAGTAAGTGTTGTTTAGTGTCATTAATCGACTCTCTTTAAAGTTAATTTATCATAAAACTGTTTTCAACACTTCCAAGAAAGGAATTACGATTTAGTTTATTTGAAAAAGGCTGCTTATCTGCATAATGGTTTGACAACCTATCAGACTAGGAAACTTGCTTACAAATATGCTAAGAGTAATAAGGTTATACTACAATGGGAGGAAAATAAAATAAATGGGAGGAAAATGTACAAAACTGATCATAAATGAGGAAACAGAAGTCTATTCAATTCCTTTCTTGGAAGTGTTGAAAACAGTATTGTTATGATAAATTAAATTTAAAGGGAGTTGATTAATGACACTGTCCTTAATAGACTCCCTTTAAATTTAAAGAAGTCTATTCTGTTGCTGCAGATGCTATTTGCAAATTATCAGCATCATGCCGATTGGAGGCATTTCTCGGAGCAAAAATCTATTGCATTTTTCAGTGGAATTTGCTAACTTTAGCTTAGAATACTGAATTATTGTTACAAAATTCATAGATGCATTTGTTTTAATTTTCTATAAGTAATCAGATGTTGCAAGTGTATCGTATTAGAGAATGTTGTGTCCCTTGGTACAGCATGGGTATGTGCCTAGGGACAGCTTGCAGAATATTACAAATGTTGTTAATAACACTCAATGTGCAGCAAAATGTATGCAAATAATATTCTATCTTTTAGCTAATAGATGAAGGTTAATAAAATGACTGTCATTATTGCTGTAAATTAAATTTAAAAAAAGTGAAAAATTTATTTTAAAAAATTGTCCCTAGGTACAGCACTCTCCCCTTTCCTTGGAGAAAGGTCATTGCTGTAACCAGTCTCTGTTTCTTATGCTCTTCTGTTAGGATTTCCAGAATCCACCGAGCACAAAATTTATGGTAACCAAGCTTCTCCACCACAATTTGATGCACCAAACTCCATGAAATTTGGGAAAAATGTTCCGACAGTACTGTAATCATGAAACGACGGTTTTCACGAATTTTGTCATTGATTTGCATTGCTAGGTCATCAGTCACAAGACTAGGCCCACCACTGCGGTCCTCGTCATGATCAATGGTATGGCTAGTTTTAAAATCAATGCACAATTGCCTCACTCGGCTTTCACTTAGTATCCCCTGTCCTGTAAACATCACAAAACTAACCATAAATGTCAATTGGTATGTTATTTTGAGCCAAAAAAAACCAAATCACAGACTGCACTTCACAAGTGGCAGGATTTTCTATTGCAGGGCACATTTTCGCGACTCACAGAGAGCAAAGTAAGGAACTGTAACCAGAATTTTTATTCAGCTACACTCTTTATTCAGGCCCCACATGTAGCAATATTTCTTCGTTATAGATGTGAATATTGTATACCATTTTTTCAACACAATCTTTGGCCATCTCGTGTCAGTTTGTGCGGCTATCAGTTTCTTCAGGTAACCAATAGTATTGTCTGGATTACATTTTACGTGAACTTTCTTTCCTAATCAATCAATGCAGGTTACCTCCAGGATATCGATAAATCCTTACTTCCTTAATAAACAGTTTCCGTTTATTAGGTACATAAAATTGCTCACTCCTGCACGTCCACTCTTTCACTATCAAAACTTTTTATCTTCCCCGCATTGTCTTTCCACCATCAAGATTACAGAACATATCTTTTTGAAGATTATCGATTTTCTGTTACTATGCAAAACTTTTATATTCACCGCGACATTTTTCCATCATCATGAAACAAGATTACAGAACACATCTTTATGAAGATTATTGATTTTCTTCTCCTAGCAACCGTTCATCATTTTTTTTATATTGCCATTACGTGGCCCACTAATAGTCAGATCAGAAAACAAGAATTTCCAACTGGATATTCATATAAAAGTTCCAACTAAAACTTACCGTTACAGAACCACAGTCCTCATGCTACATGGCTAGATGCGTACTGAATGTAGGAACATTCTGACATCAAAATGACAGCTCTAGCCCCTCCCATCGCCACGATAGGCTAAAATGCCTGTTACTTTATGGACGGTCCTCGTATAAGTCTTCTTAATGAGTAAGGACATGAATTTTGAATCGAACTAGTACTCCTTGCTCCATATATTAGTAGTGTTTATCTACGAGGGTGGGTCAAAAAGTAATGCCTCCTATTATTTTTCTCTTTTAATTGGCAAGAAAATTGAATCCAATTTACATAGCTTGAAAACTACAACATTGACGATTAATTTGTCACTATTCAATATAATCTCCATCCTTTTCCACAGTTTTGGTCCACCTTTTAACTAGGGCATGTATTCCAGTGTGATAAAACACACGGTCTCGCTTCGTAAGCCATTGACGCACGGACGTTTTCACAGCCTCCTCATCTTCAAAATGAATCCCACGATGAGCTTCCTTTAGTGGCCCGAACAGATGGAAGTCTGATGGTGCCAGGTCAGGGCTGTATGGAAGGTGAGGTAAGACATGCCATTCCAATTTCTCAATTTTAGCAGTGGTGTAACGGCTGGTGTGTGGTCTTGCATTGTCATGCAAAAGAAAGAACATCCACCATAGTTTTTGTTGGGCGAACTCGGCGAAGACGTGCTTTCAGCTTTTTGAGAGTTCTGACATATTGGACAGAATTTATTGTGCATCCCTGCTCCAAAAAATCAATCATAAGCACACCCTCTGCATCCCAAAAAACTGTCGCCATAACTTTCCCTGCCGACCCGTGGGTTTTAAATTTTTTTTTCCTTCGGTGACGTTGTGTGATGCCATTCCATTGACTGCCTCTGTGATTCAGGTTCAAAAAAATGAATACATGTTTTGTCTCCAGTAACAATATTTTCCTCTCCCTCCAAATTGAAGCGCTGCAAGTGTTCGGAGGCTATTGCTTTCCTTGTTTCTTTGTTTTGGGCGATTAACATTCTTGGTACCCAACGTGAACAAACTTTTGAGTAACCCAGTTGTTGAATAATCGTCGTAACACTGCCTTTACTGAGGGAGGTAATGCAACACAATTCACCTGTTGTTACCCGGCGATCACCACGAATGATGTCATCGACTCGCTGACAGTTGCTTGGAGCCTGCTGCTTCGCTTTTCATCTGCCAATGGTGTTTGCCCTTCAGCTTCGTTACAGCGACGAACCCATCATCTAGCAGTGCTGACATCCACCGTAGCATCACCATACACACTTTTTAGCCTTTCGTGAATGCAAATTGGCGTTTCACCTTCCGCAGTCAAAAATACAATCACAGAACGCTGTCTAATATGAATGTCGATGTCAGCCATTTTGCAAGAGGATGCAGTGCTGCCACCTGTTGACTTAGGAAGTTACTACTGCAGGGGATTGGAGAAGGTTTGAGGAATTGCGCCAAATTCAAAGTTCTTACATTACTTATTTAAGGAAAAAAAAAAATAGGAGGCATTACTTTTTGACCCACCCCTGTAGAACACATTTCGTTAGGACCTTCCTAACATTCTCAGCTAACATCGACTGCTGAATTTTGATTTGGTGGACTCTTTGGAGGCAATAGGGCCATCTCTGTTGGTGCCTTGACAAACTTGAAGTTTGAGATCTCTTCAAAGGTGGTGTCGAAATTGAAGAGCTTTCTTTCATATTTCTTTATCAATATCTTTTCCCATGTGGTTAATGCAGTTGAACCCTGAACACTTTTTAATAAAGTGTTAATTTTGATGCAGAAGTAACGGCTATTCATATTTCACTCCAACACCTTCTATACAGAATAGATAAATTCAGAAATGCTGTCATACTTTCTGATTCTAAAGTAGCATTATGTGCAATAAGTTCATATAAAATGAGGTCAATCCAAATTAAAGAATGTCACAAAATGATCCAACAACTTCAAAAACTACAGAAAAGAATTATATTAAAATGGATACCTGCACATTGTGGAATTGCTGAAAATGAATCAGCTGATTTTCTTGCCAAAAAAGATGCAAATTTAATTCACAACAAAAGTAAAAACTTACCCTTTACACCCATAAAAAGATTAATCAAAAGCAAATATGAAAACAAACAAAACCAACCAATATCTAACAAAGCCAAAGATAAAAAATTGAACATTTTAATTAAAAATCCAGAAATTATTCCAGAAATCCCACGTAAAGCTGCAGTAGCAAATTTTAGATTACTTACAGAACATGATTATTTGGCCAAACACTTACACAGAATAGGAATTTATACAAGTCCAAATTGTCCTCTGTGCAACAAAGAAGAGGAAATGACTGAAGAACATCTTTTAACCTGTGAAGCCCTACCTGCCGGACCCACTACACAGAAATATTGGAGAGCAAGACAGCTAATGGCTTCATTGCCAAAGCCTAGCATTTGAAAACAACTTTTTAATAAAGAGATTTCTTGTTCTATATCATGATTATAGATCCAAAAATAGTACACTACTGCCAATTTGTCTATTTCTTTGTTCTTGATGTTCCTAAAGTGCTCTTTAAACATAATGTTCAAATTCCGTTTTGTTTGGCCAATGTCACAGCTTTTGCTATTTATCCGGTACACACCTGAGATATTATATGTGGTTTCTCTTTTGTATTATGCGATTTCAGAAAGAGTTGTACACTGAATTTGTTCTGTGTATTAGCACCAAAGCAATGTGCCAAAGCAATGGTGTGTTATTTGAAGACTTTTTGGAAAAGGTATGTAGCTCTGAGATGATATGTAAATTTTCTGTATGAAGTTTTATTACTGATTGGGGAAAGGATAGTTTTGTCTGCTTCCCTGTTGTCTTTTGAATTTAATTTAGGTAAACACTAGCAATATATGGAGTCTGGAGTACTAGTTGAACTCAAGATTATATTAACTATAAATTTTAAGAAGCATGTCGCTATATGATGGCTTTGAAATTCCAGTTTCTTTGCATGAACATTACAAGAAATGAATAGCATCTTACCACCTGAAAAAACATAAGTATTTGAAGATTCAAACTATACAAAAGCTGTAAAGGAAACTTTTAATGTCACAAAAAAGTCTGTCGGATATAAGAAGTTTATATTTCTTTGAGACTTAACATTTTCACAAAGTAAGACTGGTTCTTCTTTCTAATATGCGACACAGCAATTTTTTTCTAATTCCTTCACACATTTTGATGTTTTTATATACAACCATGATTTTTAATATAATTTCTTTACTTGTAGTGTAATTTTGTGTTGGAGGGCATTCTTTTAATGTTATTGTTTATTTACTTACTGCGTATTGTAGCCATACTGAAGAATTCAGTGCAGCCAAACTATGTTTCTCCACTGAAAGCAATGCTGCTGACAGTCTTGCTTGTCCCGAAATTACACTATCTAGCAGATTAAATGCATGAGTTTGCGGACTGTATCGCACTGGTTTGGCTACTGCCGCGAAGTGCGCATGATGTCAAATGACTCCAAGTATACTGCAAGGGGAGAAATTGGCGGTCCCGGTCACGTCATTCAAATCGACGATTGCAAAATTGGACGATGCAAGTTTCATCGTTGGTGCTGCAATTAGACTGTAGAGCATATTTGCATCCCTCCTGTTGTTGGGGCATATCGTCATCCGCACCTCATTCGTTTCCAGGTCAATCATTCCCAAGATCCAGTTGCCCTCTACGATGCGCCCACGATGAAACTTGCGTTGTCCTATTCTGCATTCATCGATTTGAACGATGTTTCCGGAGCCGCCAATTTCCCCCTTGCAGTATACTTGGTGTCATTTGACATCATGCAAACTTCGCGGCAGCAGCCGAATCAGTTTGACACAGTTCGTGAGCTCATACATGTATTTCCTATGGAGCACTCCATTATCGTCGTGTCATAGGATTGTTTATGTGCAAAGCAGTGCATGAGTAACAAAATTTGACTGGGTGATAACTTAGCCTGCTCAAACCATGTTCCTTTGCACACGGATTGTGTCACCTATGTCTGGGGCATTTTTGCAGAGGTTGGCTAGAGGTTTTACATATCTTTCTCATGTTGGCTGCAACACCAGAACCGGCTGATCGTCTACTTGTGCATGCGTATACGTGCACCTTTGGACTTAGAAAATATTCTCGTGTCGCACAAAAGAAAGTTTCTCCGTAAGATTTAACTGTTTTGTGTTAACTGAATAATCCTTAACCGCTTCGCCGATGGCCATTTAAACCCTGCACGGCCGGGAACGGATACCCAATAAACAGAACAAGACATTTAAATTGTTAAATGCTGCAAAAATGCTTCATAAATAAATATTCGTATCTTCCGTATTTACTAAGTTATTTCGGGGAAACAAAAACTGGTTAAAAGCCCATTAAAAGCTGTATACATCTGCGGTATCATTAAAATAGAGACTATATTAATAAAGCGATGAAATTTCATTAATTTGTATCACGTAAAGAAAGCCATTCTTTGCGTCGAACGCGTTTAATTCTGAGTACTTTTGTTTTACAAGCTATATGTGTATATCAGCTGAATAAACAAAGTGTTGGGTTCAAGGTTTCTAGGTTTCAGTTCATGCTAACACGTAATAATAACTGTTTATATTGCGTTATACATGCTGGAAAGAAAACTCCATCAGCATCTCTCTAATTGCACAACGGAAGTTTATGTTAGCTGACGTAACTTCTTTCTTCGCTCAGTTCACATTGTAATTTAGATTGCATCAGAGTTCCAAGCAATTTCTTTAGCTAAATCACAGTTGAAATAGTTTTCTCAGTGCTAATCATGGCTTCAACTAGTAATGTAGCAAATCAATTAGCTAGTGTAGGACGAGTGCGGGCTTCTGATATTACCTCAGAAAATGTGGAAGACTTTTTGCTGTTAGACAGTGATTTGGACATTGATGGCGAGTTTTCAGATTTTGAGGGGGGTGTTGAGGATATAGGTAGCAGTGAGGAGGAAAATGACTCATTTCCGACAGGTGTTCGTGAAGAATCAACATTATGGAGGTGTCAAAATAACTCTAACACTAATAGACATACGTTCATGAGCACAACTTCTGGTGTACAACCTCATACTCAACTAACTTCTGACAGCCAACCAATTGACATTTTCAAAAAATTTTTTACTACTGACTTACTGTCTCTCATTGTTTCGGAAACAAATATATATGCGAGTAGGGTGAAGGAAGACCTGATTGCTAAAGGCAATTTAGGACCTAAGAGTAGATTGCAGAAGTGGACAGAAGTAACAATGAATGAGATTTACAGACTACTTAGTCTAATTATGCTCATGGGTGTTATTCGTAAACCTACGCTAGACATGTACTGGTCTACAGATGACATGCTAGCTACCCCATTTTTTGGGAAATGCATGTCAAATAACAGGTTTACTTCCATTTTGCGCTTCCTTCATTTCACCTGCACAGAAAATGTGAATGATAAACTATCCAAAATCAGACCAGTTTTTGATTACATTATTTCAAAATTCAAAGAAAATTATGTGCCTAGTGAAAAGATCACTGTTGATGAAAGCTTGATGCTTTGGAAGGGCCGTTTAGGTTGGAAACAATACATCAAAACAAAGAGGGCCAGATTTGGCATAAAGAGTTTTGATGTATGTGAAAGTAAAACAGGATATCTTTACAATAGCTGCATATACACTGGCCAAGGGACTGATAACACCGGAGACAAAGATTTGGGGTGATCTGGTTCCATAGTAATGCACCTGATGGAATCTGTACTTGATCAGGGTAGGACTGTATATTTAGATAATTGGTACAGTTCCCCTAAATTATTCATGGCCTTACACAAAAGAAAAACAAATGCAATTGGAACAGTACGCTCAAATCGTATTGGTTTGCCAAAAAATGTGAATACGAAGGCTCTAAGAAGAGGAGAAATGCAGGTGCATCAGCTCCCACCCTTGACCTATGTTGCTTGGCAAGACAGGAGGGTTGTTACAGCATTATCCAATTGCAGCTCTAAGATTTTGATGACTGACACCGGAAAAATTGATGCTCGTAACAAAATGTCAATTTTCAAGCCCGATATTATCCAGGAATATAATATGCATATGGGTGGAGTGGATCTAGTAGATCAGGTATTACACGCATATCCCTCTTTGCGAAAAACAATCAAATGGTATAAAAAAGTATTTTTACACCAGCTGGATATAACCATATACAATTGTTTAGTAATTTGGAGAGCTCTAAACCCACGGAAGACAATGACGTACCTGGACTTTCGCATATCAATAGCTCGCAGCCTAATTGAGCAGTATAAAATTCAGAGACCTCTCCATACTGGGGGTATAAAATCCACCACCCCAGCACCCCTCAGACTTGAAGGAAAACATTTTCCTAAAAGGATACCACCCACAGCAAAAAAGTCGCGTCCCTTCAGAAAATGTTTGGTGTGCCGCAAGAAAGGTGTCCGAAAGGAAACTAGTACGATTTGCCGTGAATGTGGAGATGTGCCCTTGTGTGTTTATCCCTGTTTTGAGGTGTACCATTCAAGAAAAAACTTTTAAAGGTAAGCTTTTACTTCTTAGAGAATTTATTTAAATTTACTGTAAAACATAAGGTTTAAAAGAATTATCATTAAATACGCATTAAATGCATGTATGCGCAGGACGTCTATACACGTCCATATCGGTTTGGGGCCTTTTAACTTGGACATCATATGACGTCCATATCGGTGAAAGGGTTAAGAGTTTCATTTTGTATTTTGTTGTAGGTACAAAGAGAATAAAACAAATTGACAGTCACATGATTTAAAGGGTGCTATATAGTGGCCTTGAATGACATTGTGATTAACAATGAACAGTGACAGCAGTTATAGTTGGGAGTTATTTCTGTGAAAATAAAAAATATGAAAATTATTTTTATGAAATAGGTAATTTGGGGTAGGAGAAAATAATTCCTGCCTTTGAAAGAAATTGTGTTTTAATAAACAATTTCATATTTATCAAATATTTTGTTTTAGAGTTATGCTGTTCACAAAGTTGGACTCTTTCCAAAACTGCTTTTATATATTGAAGCACTAGAAACATGCATTTTCCGTAAAATCTGAATAACACAAATTAACTTTAAAGAGAGTCGATTAAAGACACTAGACAACACTTACTTTTAAATTTTTCCGGAACATGTTTCTAAGGCTTTGCCTCTATCATCGGCCGGCTCTCGACGTCGAGAGCCGGCCGATGATAGAGGCAAAGCCTCAGAAACATGTTCCGGAAAAATTTAAAAGTGTTGTCTAGTGTCTTTAATCGACTCTCTTTAAAGTTAATTTATCATAACAACACTGTTTTCAACACTTCCAAGAAAGGAACTGAATATCACAGTTTTGGGTGTACTATAACACAGTGAAACCTGTCCAATTCAAATACTGAATAAGCCAATAAGCCATAACACTGTCCTATTTCATGTAAAAAAAATTTGGTCCAGGTGGAAATATGAGACATGTTTGGAAAAATCAGTACCGTTACATTCTAGTGCTGCCACAGCAGTGCAATCAGCAGTGCATGTATGTGCACTGGTCTTCCTTGCTCACTAGCTCTAATATGATGCCATTTGGATTGCTCTACATTGTGTTTTCTGTTTGCTGTGCACATTTAAAATGTTTAAGATAATTACTGATCCTGTCGACTGTGAGATTCATCTTACAATTCACTTTCTGAACACAAGGAATGTGAAACCAGCCGAAGTTTATAGCCAACATACATTCTGGGTTTTCTGACAGTTTCACCAATTTCTAGGAGGCCCTTTATTATTTGCTCACATAAATTTTGAATTCCTTGACAAATCAAGTTGTAATCTCATCCTGAAATTCCAGGAGAAATCTCATGTCACCCACATCAACTCCTTGTTTTTTTTTTTTTTTAGCAGCTCATCAGAAAACCCAAATGGCACAGATGCAAATGATTGATGAAATGGTGAGAAAGTGGGTTAGAATGTTTAATGAAGGTCGCACAAATGTTCATGATGAGGCTCGGAGTGGTCAGCCTTCTGTTGTCAATGACTATTTCGTAAGGGAAATTGATGAAAAAAATCCAGAAGAGGCATCTCACAATGACAATGCTTTCAAATTTCTGCAAATTTCACAAATTTTTGTCTGAAATTGTTACAGACTGCTTAGGTTACCACAAGGTGGTTCACAATGGGTTCCAGAAATGCTCAGTGATGTTCACAAAACCAAGAAATTGGGCAGTGCTTTGACATTTCTCACATGGTACAGTGAAGAGGGAGAGAACTTTTTAAACCAAGTTATGACAGGTGATGAAACTTGGGTTCATCATGTCACACTAGAATTCAAACAACAATCAATGAAGTGGAGATGCATTCATTCTTTGAAAAAATAAAGTTCACAACAACTATGTCAGCACAAAAAATCATGTGCCCTGTATTCTAGGATAGGAAAGTGGTTTTGCTTGCTGAATTTCTTCCCATAATCATAATCCTTTATTCACCATTAAGCTTACAAGAAGCAATAGGTTTCGTCAGTTATAAAAAGTATTTACAATGTATTTACAAGTACAGAAGGTTTACAAATTAAGGAAACGTAGAGTCAGACTGAAAAGTCTGACTCTACGTTTCCACAATTTAGCCTACACACGGCCAGTGTGAAAGAATAATTAATTTACAAATTAATGCATATAAAATTCTAGGTGAAATCAGATTATTTGCATGGCTTAAGCTGGTAATTATGGTAAGTTATCTTTACTATAGTAATAATAAAATTAAACAATTAGGTACCTACTACTATAATTTACAATAGTTTTACATAAATTCACTAGCATGTATGTTATATTCTAAGTATTCTTGTACAGTATAAAATGCTTTTTGGTTAAACCAGTTTTCTAATACTATAACAAATCTGTTTTGTGGCAGTTCTTTTATTTCCAGAGGAAGCTTATTGAATAATTTTAACTGTTTTTAACAGTGGCTATTTATGGTCTTGCTCAATCGGTTGTGAGGTGTATCTAAATTATGTTTGCGTCAAGTGTCATAACTGTGTACTGAGGAACGATTTATAAATAAGTTTTGAGGTCCCAGAGGTGAAACCATTAATGCGGCATGATATTGTGAGACTTTTAGAAAACTATGGCATGCTATTCAAAACAAACTATACAGAATGCTCAGTAAAATAAATGTGTTGCTGAATGAAATGCTCGAGCCCATACTATTGGTGAGACAGTGATTCAACAGTTTCATTGGGAGCAGTTTGATCACTTGCCATACACCCTGGACTTGACATCATCTATCTACCACTTGTTTATGCATATGAAGTGAAAATTAAGCATTACGCAATCTGATGAAGTGAAAAATACTGTGGAACCATGGCTATAATCACTGGCAGGGATTTTTTATGCAGAAGATATAGAAAAGCAGATCACCCACAATGACAAGTGTTTGAACACTGGCAGAAATTATGTAGAAAAATAGTTTAAGGTACACTCAAGTAAAAATAAAATTGGCTGGAAAAGACTGTTTTACTATTTTTTTTCTTCAAAAGGTTACTTTCTGTTCATACCTTGTAATTTACTATATCTATAATGTTATACATCAAGAAATTTGCTTGATGTGGAAAACGAAATCATCTACAACTGCTTAAAAGGAAATATGAGTATTAAAATGCATTTGTTTCGGGATATGGTGTACTTTCAAGAAAAATGCTGTTTTAATGTATTTATTTTGAGATGTACTAGACTTCTGAGAAAACTACTCATCTAGGCCAATAAGATAATTGAGAGATAGAGGCAACATGAAAAATTCAATGCCATGGCCAGGATTTGAACCACGGATCTCCTGGTTTCCGTCCAGTTGCTCTAACCCATTGAGCTACCATGGCCAACGTGCCGTCCTGACATTAAATTCTCCATTTGACTCATATATTTCCCTGGTAGACCACTAGGGGCTCTCGCATTCGAGATACACCGTTTGTGGCAACTTACTATTGTAAGTACTTGAGTCCCAGGCTTCATCATTTAACTCTTATTTTCCATCAATTAACTAAAATAATAAGAGTTAAATGATGAAGTCAGGGTCAGATCAGCCACAGGAATCGAACCCGGGCATCCCGAATGTGGGCTACAGATGAAAATGCCCAATAAATTCGTGAAAAAGAAAGAAACTGACCGGAAAATGCATCTAAATGTTAAAAAAAATGACTTTATGATAAAAATGTTGAAAAAATGCATTTTGATGACCTATAAAAACCATATATATCTAATTTATTGTTCCAGAATGCACTTAATTTCCAATAAGCATCGTCTATGACTACTCAGAAAAAAAAAAAGACTTTTCATCAAAATCCGTGCCCTAGTTATTACAATAATTAATTATATAATGTTGTGACGTAGAAGTAATTTAGATGTTCTAGAAACATCATGCGCAGGGAATCCAGATTATGCAAATAGATTTGCGTCATTCTGCACAAGATCACTGTCGTAGCAAGACGTGTTTTCTTTGGTGTCGTTCTGCAAGTCTGCAGAAACTTGAAGTGCAATGATGCAACAGTAATCTTTTTACGAAAGGACAGAATCTACAAAATTTAAAATTGTAATAGATTATATTAATGGTTCTGCAGAATAAATTCCTATATATTTGAAGGACAGGAATTGTTATTTTCAACCATAAAATAATTCACACTCCAATACTGTGACCTGAGATAAGATTCATTGCTCCTGAACTCCGAGGCAACTACAAGAATTCTTCCAGATCATCACCAAAGGTGAGAGTAATTAATCTACCATACCTCACGGCTTTTGCAAAATTATTTCTGTTGCACATGGCCAACGTACTGTCCTGACATTAAATTAACCAGGAGATCCGTGGTTCAAATCCCGGCCATGGCATTCAATTTTTTTTTCAGGTTGACTATCTGTATGTTCCCATATTAATCTACCATACCTCACACCTTTTGCAAAATTATTTCTGTTGCACATGGCCAATGTGCTGTCCTGACATTAAATTAACCAGGAGATCCGTGGTTCAAATCCCGGCCATGGCATTCAATTTTTCAGGTTGACTATCTGTATGTTCCCATCTACAGAATGTGTTCAACTGACCTGTGTTGTTTTCTGTTGTGATGGTTGTCTATAATGGCAGCATCATGTAGTGGTGAAATGTACTTCTAGAGGGTACTTGGTGGCGGTAAATCTAAATTCATTAACAACTGAGTTTCAAAATGAAGATCTTTTCTCATGTGTCCAATTCTGCTGCATGACTGGTCGGTTTTATTAGAATAATGTTTGGTTTGATGTTATGGAAATTCGTCCGGTAATGGTGTGAAACTGCAGATTTATCTATTTGTTTGTATTTTAAGCATCTCATATGTTCCTTTAGTCTACAAGCCAGATTTGTTTTTGTTTTACCTAGACTATAAGCACGCGATAAGAAGAGCGATCGGACTCCAAGTCCCCATTCATTAAGTTTCTTTAACTCTGTAAACATAGACCGACAACTATGAAATTTGAAATGCGCTATACA
Organism: Mantis religiosa; assembly: GCA_030765055.1. Classification (NCBI taxonomy): domain Eukaryota; kingdom Metazoa; phylum Arthropoda; class Insecta; order Mantodea; family Mantidae; genus Mantis; species Mantis religiosa. Next base: position 11,513,120 of record CM060955.1, on the reverse strand, counting down.
CTGACATCTAATTGCTAATACGCTAAGCTTAATCATGTCCGCCATATTTCATTTTGATCAATTTCCAGGTTAATTAGCTAACCAGTTTACAACAGTTAGGATTTTAGTTCGTCTTTGGCAACATATACATGTTATGAAACACGTCAAAATGTATAAATACAGTATATACATAAAGTCAAATTGATTACATACAATATAAACAGTAAGCAGCTTTTCTATGGTTTCATGTGCTATTTGCAAAGACTAATTTACTACAAGAAATGTCATAATATGAATATTACAGGTTTGTGAATGTACTATGCTCCCAGTGCTCATTTACATGGTTATAGTTCTAAAAATTCATTAACCGTATAAAAACAGTGTGCATGCAGAAATTTCTTAACCTTATTCTTAAACTCTTTTAATGATGCAGCTTGTTTAAATGAATTTGGAAGTTTATTATATAACATTATCCCTTTGTAGTTAAAGCTTCCTTCATAAAGGCTTGTTTGGTGCACTCGAACTGTCAGTTTATCCTTGTTACGAGTGTGGTGGTGGTAATGTACATCAGCATTTACTTGAAAATGATTTATATTTGTATGAACATTTGTGGATGTTATGTCTCTCAAAATGGGACACATCATTATTTGTGGTATAACTGTGATCTGATTGCAATTGAGCTAGCGTGAGCAAAACTAAGGAATGTTTTCATAGGATGCAACGTTACTTGTGATATCTTCAGTTATCTTACATGCTACTTTGCTGAACTGTGTTTTTTAAGGTTGACCACACTACAGAAACAAAAGAGCATTAGCTCTTGCTTCTGACCCTCTGCCCGCACCACACCGTAAATCCAGCGCTCAACTTATCTTGCGCGTACTGTATATACTTTATTACAATCTCAGCAACTGATTTTGTAAATTTCAGCTCTTTTGTCTTGTGGTATAGGGTGTTTTGATCTATTACAAAGTATTAAATTTTAGATGAGTCGCATTTTTTACACATCTGCTTCACTTTCGTACCTATTTTGAGGACATGTTTTGCAAATCTTCGTTTACATAGATACTAGAATGCTACGCTTGAGGTAAATAAGTGAAAACATAGTGTCACGCAGACGGCGAACTAACGTTGCCAATCGATAATGCGGGCTGGCGGTGGCGGGGGGGACGCAAGGGGTGGCACCTCCTTCTACCGCGCGAAGGTGCACGAAGGCTCCAGAATGATTTCCCCCTCCATAATGGAAGAATCGAGAGGTTTCGGGGCGATCGATACAAGCGAGGCGACAGTTGAGTGAAGGATGTTGCGGCGGGCGGACGTGTAGCAGAGTTGAGTGAGTGACCGTGAGCCGGGCGGACGTGTAGTTGAGTTGAGCGGACGGGTAAAGACGAACTGGCAAGGTTGAATGGTGTAAATTAAATTGTAATTGTGTACATTAAACTGTAATTGGAATAAGGTGGAAATAAAGAACATTTTTGAGTGGTGAAATTGGACTTTTCATTTTACGAACCCACAAAGTCACAATATTATAGCCTAAGAGTTAACAGTGATTCTAGTAGGTCACCTTTTGATGTAAATAGAAGAATGGTTGATGTATTTCTGGGCATTGGTAAGGGTCATATTTCTATGCAGAAGTTTTGTATGTCCATGGGTATGAATTGCATGAGCTATTCTACTTACAATTTCCATCTCATTGACAAAAATAAAGAGATTAGTTAGTACTATTATATGGGAAAGTTGCATTAAAGGAGAAGCACAGAATGCTAATGAAAGTTTCCATGGGGTAAATGTCACAAAGAAGTTTTTGTATTAAGAAAGAAATTGCAAATTGCAGTGATTGCAGCTGTTAGTGAATTTAATATGGGTTATAAAGATAGACTTAAAGTTAAGGCAAAAGTTGCAGCAAGCAAAGTAAGTCTTGTTAGCAAGAAAATTAACAGTATTAGGGATAGGTGAAAGCTAAAACAAAGTGATCAAAGTTCATTGAGCAAATATAAATCTGCCAAGCAGCAGTCAAAGGTGACTAAATTAAAAGAAGAGGATAGTAAACTAGCTGAGTGGTCTTCATATAGTGCAGAAGGGTTTTGAAACATAGAAAAAAATGTTGTTTATATTTAGAGCTTCTAACTAGATTTTTCTTCATTTCCAACTTTTAGCATTTTTAATACTCCTTATAGTCCAGACACGAAAGTTTTCAATGAATTTCTTTAAGTTTTGCATATATGTATATGCCTAGATAAGTTTTCAATAAAACTTGGTATCATTATGGCTGTATATGATAAAATTAATAATGTTGGTATTGAAAAAAGAAAATTGAAAAAAATTCATATTCCTTAAATGTTCTTCTCCAGAACCATTAGATTTGGGCAAATGAGTATATACATATATAGTTTTGTGGGCGCCGGGGTAGCGCGGTGGTTTCGTTCGCGGCTCCCATTCTAAGGGTCCCGAGTTCGATTCCCGGCTCTGGGGTTGGCGATTTTAAGTCGGCCCTATCCACGCCTTCACCTCTGTCTAGCACACGTGAAGTATCCCCTATGCCCAACGTGGTTCGGAGTCCACGGTAAAAACTGTAGGTCCTCTCACCTCACCGCCATCTTCACTATCACCCTATCATCGGAGGTAATGGACACCGCCCTCTGGGTGCCTCCACCTGAGAAATGGGTCCGGTCATCACTTGGTGGGGTGAGGTTACCCCGAAGGCCAAAGTTGCCATGTGGGGAGTGTTAGTAACTAACTATATATAGTTTTGTGACTATTATCTAAAGGAACCAGAATCCAAAGTTCCAATCATTTATAACAAAAATTGTAGAGAATGTGATATGTTTCCCAATGTAAAGAAATCACAGCAAAAAATTAAATTATTATTTTTCTTTTTTTGGTAAAAACCATTGTAGATAGAAAAATTATAAAAAAAAGAGCCAAAGGTAACCAAATTAAAGAGAAAGAAGGTAATAAGGTAGCTGTAGGGCCTGCATATGATGCATGGAGTTTTCAAAGTAAAGAAAGTAGTGTAATTTCTATCTAAATCTTTAAATTCATTTTTCTCCACTTTCAATTTTTGAACATTTTTGTATCTTCAAACTGCTCCAACTTCTGCAATTCTCAACGAATTTGTATTCAACTTTGCATACATATTCCTAAATAAATGTTTAATAAAATTTGGTACTTTTGTTGATTTAAATTAGTTTATTATTGAATTTTAAATCTCACAATTGCAAAAAAATTAAGAAAAATTTAATATATTCACACATAAAAATTTTTTTCTCCAAAATTACTTGACACACACTTTAAAAGTATAGCAACTTTTGTAACTGATGTAGAGAGAAACCTGAATCTAAAATGTAAAGTTTCTAAAAGAAAAACTGGATGACCTGGGACTTTTTATATAACATACAAAAATCATAGTATAAAAAGCACTAAATATTCTTTTTCTGAAAAAAAAAAAAAAAAAAACTATTTAAGATAAAAAGATGAATTTTGAAAGCTTAACTAGATTCCCTATACCCCACCTAATGACAAAATTTCAACCAGTTCTGATGTAAACTCTGCATTTCAGCATTTTTCACAGACGCCTCCCCTTAAGTAAATAAATAAGAGTGTATTATGTTGAAACTATGGCATGTAGTTTGCAATTTAACTTTGTAAGGGGAGTTTTTATGACAATATAAAAAAAAATGACGAACAGTTGCTAAGAAAAGAAAATCAATAATCTTGCTTGATCTGAAAAGATGAAAAATTTTGCATAGTAATGCAAAATCAGTAATCTTCATAAGGAGATATGTGTTCTGTAATCTTGTTAGTGATGAGTAGACATGCAGGAGTAAGGAGTTTTATGTAATTAATGGAATCTTTTTATTGAAAAAGTAAGAATTTATCAATATGCTGGAGGTAACCTGCAATGATTGACTAGGAAAGAAAGTTCAAGTAAAATGTAATCCTGATAATACAATTAAATTATTTGCTACAAAATTGGACTTCTCCAAAATTGTATTTATTTCACTCTGAACCACACCTGAAAATGAGAGATCTCTTGACTCTTATTTAAAATAAGATGATATAATTGGTGACCAGAAGAAACTGATAGCCGCAAAAAACTCACACGAGAAGAGAAAGAATTGTGCTTCCAACATAGATATCTTGCTACATATTGCGCCTGAACGTGTGGCCGCCTAAGTTGGAGAGAAACTAACTACGGAAAGAAATTATTGCTTCAACTTAAAACTAGCAAGGGGGAGGAAGAAAAAAGGGAATATCTGAATAATATGGTAAACCTTACTTTAAGTGAAAACAGCTCAGATTGATAAAATAAGATCTGAAGCTTTCCTGGTGATGAATATGCTCACTTTCTTCTCGGGCAGCCAGCCAGGTGAAAAGATGATTAGATATCAACATTTCGGGAGTGTACATCTCTCCCATCATCAGGATATTTATAAAATGTTATAACCACAAATGAAACACTGGATATAACACAACTATAAAAAAAGACAAAACACTATCAAAATTTGCATTACTGAACAAAAGACTGTTTTCAGGAAATTAAATGCCAGGTCAGGAGATGGCGTGAGTGTAGAAAATTGACGGGAGAGATGTACACTCCCGAAACGTTGATATCTAATCATCTTTTCACCTGGCTGGCTGCCCGAGAAGAAAGTGAGAGCTCAGAATGATGTTGGCGCCATCTTGAACAGTTTTCACTAATACATAAAAAACTGGAACTAATAACATTGAAGCAATACAAATGTTACAATAATATATAATAATTTTTTGCTTCACTGTGGTGTTCCAATACAGTTAAATCTTGATATAATAACTTGTTTCAAACTTCACTTATCTTTTAAGAAAATTGATAAATTTTTCACACAACTCAAGATACTAGTTTTGCAAATATTCTTTATTTTCAGTCATATATGATGAATTTATCAGTTTTCTTAAAAAGATAAATGAAATTTGTAACAAATCATTGCATTTCATTGTGATAAGGTTTTACTGACTTATTCTACCTATCTTAGGTAATTACAAATACTGATATACTTTGTCAAGAGTACCAAAAAGTTATGTGAATGGTCCTAGATTTCCAACCATATAAAAATTGACAAGGACTGGAGGAAAGAGCCTACATTTGGTTCTGGATTAGGATGCTCTTTGTTTGGGTAAATGCATTCCTCATACACAACAGAAATGAATAAGAATGCTGTACAAAGAAACATTAATTAACCTGATCTTTTATTTCAATCAGTCTTAATGCATCTCTCACAAAATAAAAAAACATGAATGAACACCATCTGATGGTTACAAATTTGAATAAATATTTCCGTAAAAAGATGAAACGCATATTATAATAATGGAATATCCTGAGTGCAAGACACACATTTTCAAGAAATCACCTGTTGAATACTGTAACATCATGAATTGGTGTTGATACTTTCTGTTGAATTATCTTTCCATAACCTCCACGTCCACCATCAAAGTCTGTTCGATACTCATCTCGAACCTGTAACAAGTAATATTGCCAAGTTTAACACAAATATGTCTGTATTATGTTTTTTTTCTAGTTTAACTTCCTAATGAATGTATTACAAAACAAACATAATTGAGCTATGGATGACTTGTTGAATGCTAAGATCTGATATAAGTCAGTCTGCTCTGCAGAATTTGATTTTTATGTTCAAATAATTTAAAATTCATGCAACAGATGCCACGAGTGCATATATCTAGTTAATCTACACTATGAGGTGCGTTCAAGTTATAACAATTCTTCTTTTTTTTTAAGGACTGGTACCACACAGGGACTTCTGGTTCTATTTAAAATACTTGTGAACTCTTTGTGAATGTGTGACAGAGATGGCAGCACTGTACAGTGCATAGAACTCTAGTGGCAGCGATGAGAGTTAGGATGTTTTTTGATACCTAAAATGGCAACATTTTCATTGCAAGTGTGTCGTCACTAATTGTAACTCTGGTTGTCATTTTGCTAGAATAAACATACATGTCCATTTAAAAAAATGCAACTTGGTGTTGGAAGTGTTATTTGTTTATCTTTATGGATTGTGTATACCTACTCATTGAATGAGCTCCCCTGACACAGGTACATTCCTGGCCAACTGGAATTTTCATATTTTGTTTCATTTCAGAGATATTTGAGGTTGCAGAGTTCAGTGTGACACCCTGTATATCAAGTAATTCAAGAGAAAAGTTTGACCGTCCTGACATGCAGCATCAGACATTTTTATTTATTGATAACCTGAATGAAATAGATTTCCTATATAAGTTTCCTACAGTATATTCATTGCAGAAAAGTGAGGTTAAGAACCAGGCTGAATGAAAAGATAAGTTAAAATAATCGGTAAATAATAAACAGAAAACACAAAAATTGGGCAAATAAAAAAAAATGAATACCATACATAAAATTAAAAAAGCAATAGGGGAAACAATAATACTTATAAGGAAACTATCACTACTCGCACCTTTATGTACATGAAAACTTGATGGCATAATGCCTGCTGTATATACGGGGCATGTCTGTAAAATAAGGTCTCCAATTTTATTTAATATAGAAAACATGTTTATTGTCAATGAATAATACATTGATGGAAAGGCAGAACTTACTGCTATTTTTCAACGTAATCACCATTGCGATCGATGCACTTTTGCATGCGCTGTGGCAGTTTTTGTATACCCTTGTCATAGCACTCTCACGCCAAGTTGCGCAGGTAGCACTCAACCTCATTTTTCAAATCATCATCGGTCTGGAAATGTGTTCCACCTAGGTGTAACTTCAACTCAGGAAACAGATGATAATCACTAGGTGCTAAGTCTGGACTGTAGGGGGTATGGGTGAGGATGTCCCATCCGAACTGGGCCATGATAATGCAAATGTTCGGTCAAAATCTTGTCAATCGTAGTCTTACTGACTTCAGGGATAAGTTTGCACAGCTTGCGAACTGTTACATGCCGATCTTTAGGCATTTCTTGCTGCACTTTTGCAATTGTTTCGGCTGAAACCGAAGGCTGACCATAACGCTGTTTGTTATGGACGTGTGTATGTCCGTCTTTGAACTCTCTGACCCATTTTCATACGTTTTTGACGTCCATACACTGTGGCCATAGACTTTGCATAACTGGGGGTAGTGCCCTTGTCACTCAAAAAACAGATCACTGCATGCAACTCTGCTCCACTTTTGCAATTGTTTCAGTTGAAACCGAAGGCCAACCAGAACGCTGTTCGTCATGGACATCTGTACGTCTGTCTTTGAAGTCTGACCGACTTTCGCATGTTTTTCATGTCCATACACTGTGGCCCATAGACTTCGCATAACTGATGAATTTCAGTGAGGGTAGTGCCCTTGGCACTCAAAAACTGGATCACTGCATGCAACTCGCACTTGGCAGCGGAAGTGATAGGAAGCTCCATTGCAAACGGCTGCCCAGCCAAGACTAATGGTTGCAACGGGTTCGTTGTGGTGAGGGTTTGAAGGGGTGATACCAAGCTACATGCCAGCATTGCCGGATCTCGCGTAATAGCGTTCCTCACGGCTCCAGCGCCTTGGAGACCTTATTTTACGGACACGCCTCGTGAACCATATGCACTAAAAATCTGCTGAGGAGTAGAACCACAATGCTCAAAACTGAAGCCTGAAAAGTGCTGCATGCAATCACTTGCAAGTAGCTACTGGACATCCCATGTTCTGGTTGTGGGGGACAGCAGTCCTTATGTATGCCATGTGTAAGCCGCTACCTGCCAGGGGTAAATAATCCCTCCTGTACAATGCTGTGTTATACCTTACTGCCTATCAATTCTGGACTCATTTCTGGATATACTCCGCACACAGGCACCACACAAAGCAAAGATGATGCCTCAAACTCTCAAGTAAATACACGTACAATCATGGTGATAGTTTCTTTGTTAGAAACAAAGGTATGGGTTTCAAATTAGTAATAGAAAGGAACAAGCATGTACCAAGCATGGATGGCACTAATAATCTTAGTGGCGTGTTCTAAAACCCAATTATTGCTACAACCAAGCATGTAAATGTATTGAATGGTGCCCTAATGGCAAAAGGACCAGAGTCCAGCTCAAGAGTGAACTATTATTTATTCTCTTTAGTACTCAATAAATGATCTACTCTCCACTGAAACAGATCATGCAACAGAATATTTATAAATAAATATTATTATAAAATCATCTCTAAACATACAAATAGCAGCAGAAAATAGTTATTTTCTCTAGCTCTACATTTATTCTGACTTAGGTAAAGCAGCGGAAATAGAATTACCTGTCCACCAGTTTTACCCCTTCCATATTGTCGTCCTTCTATAAATCCTGCATCCCAGTCTGTCCTGATGATGCGGTCATCTAATCTAGTACCGTTAATGTACCTCATGGAATTTTCAGCATCTGCTCGACTATAGTATCTAATTGTTAAGTTAAAGAAATTTTATTTAACACATAAAAGTATAAGTATATTTGCATTAAAAGACCCTCAATTTACTACTTAGATATTATACCATTTTAATTACTGTGGTACTCTAAGAGAGGCTATAATGGAGTTAGCTGATGTTCAGAAATTTTCGGACATGTTCTACATTTATCCAGCATTTGGGTGGAAGTTTAGAAAAGTCTCTTATAGATAGTCAACATGAAAAATTCAATGTCATGGCCAGGATTTGAACCACAGATCTTCTGCTTCCCAACCAGTCACTTTTTTTTTTTGTGTAATTTTACATCCTCCAACATTAAGTCATCGGACGTTGAAAAAAATGGATGAAATGATGCTCAAATGAGTCTGGGGTCCATGGAGCTTAGAGTTACCTGACATTCGTCTTTCAGGATAAGAGAAAACCCCGGAAAAAACCTTATCCAGGTAACTCACCCTGACCGAGATTCAAACTCGGGACCTCCTGAACGTGAGACAGACATGCTACCATCTACAGTCGCTCTTACCCATTGAGCTACCATGGCCAACGTGCCATCCTGACATCAAATTCTCCAATTGACTCGTATATTTCCCGGTAGACCACTAGGGGCTCTCGCATCAAAGATACACCGTTTGTGGCGACTTACTATTGTAAGTAATTGAGTCCCAGGCTTCATCATTAAACTCTTATTATTTAAGTTAACTGATGGAAATTAATCATTTCTTCACACTAGCCGTATATAGGCTAAAGTTTTTGATAGTCAACATGAAAAATTCACTGCCATGGCCGGTGTATCTTGAATACGAGAGCCCCTAGTGGTTTACTGGAAAATATGTATGTCATTTGGAGAATTTTATGTCAGGATGGCATGTTGGCCATGGTAGCTCAATATGTAAGATACCGGGAAACCAGGAGATACCTGGTTCAAATCCCGGCCATGGCATTGAATTTTTCATGTAGACGCTATCAAAAACCTTAGCTTATGTACGGCTAGTGAGAAGAAATGATTAATTTCCATCAGTTAACTTAAAGTCTCTTATGTCTTACATTTTCAGAAACAAGCAGCGATTGTTAAAAAATTAACTGTTAACTGCAGAAAATGAATAATTAGTTATTAGCCACACCTGTAACTTGCTATGGCTATATCGACTACAGTCAGTCATGTGTTTATAACAATGAATGAGAGATGTGGCAATGCAGCATTTGCACTATGAGGCAGAGCAAAGCAATGATTTACTCTCACTCTTGTATTTGTACTAGTTATCAAAGAACAAGGAAATGGAAAGTTAACAGTTAATTCAAAGTGTTGTGTTTGTGAGGTTTTAACTTGTAATTTGGTCTATTGTTACTGATGTTTGGGAGCTTTGGGTCAAAGTAATGGTTAGATGTTAAAACTTTGGAATTTTGAGGTTTCTCGTAGCTGGTATGAAGACTGGTATCCCAACATATAACACAACTAGTTATTGATAATCATACTTTATTGATCTCTTAAACTGTTAGCATCGCAGCAATGTTGCACACACCAAGAACAAAGACTCCTGTCTCTTTAGCGTGGTAATATAACCCAACACAAGAAGGCAAGGCAGAGGAATACCTTCACTGGTCTATCGGTCTAGTGTCTCATCCCTCCCAGACAATAACTTCAGGATTGAAGTAGTCTGACATAAGGTATAGCATGTCTACCTCACATTCAAGAAGTTCCAAGTTCTGGTTAAGGTTTTTTCCCCAAGATTTTCCCTTATCCTTAAAGGTAAGGCTGAGCTTAATGGACACTAGGCTCATTTGAGCATAATTTCACCCATTTCACTGGTCAGATATGATTTATGTTGGAGGATGTTAAATAAAGAAGCATAACAAACATAACAGACTGGGTAACAGTGACTGGATGGAAACCACAATATCGTGGTTCAAACCCCGGCCCTGGCATTGAATTTTTCAGTTTGACTCTATTTAAACTGATTTTTTGTTGTTGTAATTTACGTCCTCCAATGTTAAGTCATATCGGACGTTGAATAAAATGGGTGAAATGATGCTCAAATGAGTCTGGGGTACATGGAGTTAAGAGTTACCTGACATTTGTCTTTCAGGATAAGGGAAAACCCCGGAAAAAATCTTATCCAGGTAACTCACCCTGACCGAGATTCGAACTTGGGACCTCTTGAACGTGAGACAGACATGCTACCATCTACACTACCGAGGCAGGCACAAAAATACTGAAATGAAAACGCAAATTCAATAATGCATTGTCTAAGTATTAGTGTTTCCAGGCTGGGACAGAAGAGAACATGAGCACATTGCCTTATTTGACTTCTAGCAACAAATATAAGGTTACAAAATAGTTTTTTTCTTCTATTTTAATCTTTCGTGTGACTTTAATCAGCATATTATTAAAGTGATATTTTAAAGAATTTTAATTTATTATTGCTTTGGTACAGAAATTATGGATTAGTTGAATAAATGAATACTTATAATAAAATCAAATATCAATATTTTGTCCATTGGTGTTTAACAGCGAGAGGGGTGAAACTATCCAAAATTGCCAGATTAGATATGACGGGATAGCTTGGATTTCTTGGAATATGTCAGTGTATTTCTTAGAAATTTATATCTGACTTGGAGTAGGAAAGAAGCAAATTTCAGAAATGTAGACATGAAGTTGCAGCATCTTATTAGAAGCTAGTAGTGGAGGTTAGAGTCATCAAAAAGGAGGAGGTTATTAGAAGAATCTTGAAGCTGACTGGCACATTATGGACATGATCTTGGACACTTTTTGTTCGGATTACTGGTAGAACAAGACATAGCTGGATTAGGTGTCATTCTTGCCTCAAGGGTAGAACTATGTGGCATTGGATTCAAATATGTTAACTCCGGATATTTATGTATTAGTTGTTATGATTACTCCGTCAAAATGTGAGAACATATTGGCTTCATAGCACAGTAAACTTTTCTCTGGTAAGTGCACAAGATATGGAAGTACATCTAACTTCTACGAAAAGCTTCAAAATATTCTACTGGTACTTCAGATATTAAAGGTGTCTTTGCTCAACCCATAGATAGCATATCATGGCTGCATAGGCAACACTTACATTTCACTTTGTTCATCACCAAATATCATATAAATCCATGGACTCCCTGTAAGTTAGAGACATTGATGTAACATACCAATTAATGTCATAAGACATAAATGTAACTATAAGAACAAATATAAATAACATATATGTTAAATTAAATTTAAAGGGAGTCGATTAATGACACTAAACAACACTTTTAAATTTTTCCAGAACATGTTTCAGAGACTTTGCCTCTATCCTCAGCCAGCCATCGACTGGTTCTCATTGGTGTAGTTTACGATATTTTGTCACAGGTCTCCTCTGGTGGCGGTTCAAGGAACTTGCTGAACAAATCTTTCTAGGGGATGTCGAAATTGAATACTTTGTTCCTATTTTTTGAAATGAAGATTTGTTCCCATGTGGATAGTTCTTTTTTTCTTGATGTATGTTTTAGCAGTTTTGGTTCTGGATTTATGTTGTGGTTTTTTCCCCAAAAATGTGTGGCAACTGCTGATTTTTCTAATTGTTTATATTTTATGTTTCTAAAGTGTTCCTTTGCTCTTGTTTCTAAATTTCTTTTGGTTTTTCCAATATAAATTTGACTACAGTCACTGCATTCAATTTGATATATACCAGATTTTTTGTTAGATGGAATGGCATCTTTGATGTTTGAGCAAATTAGGTTTTTTAAGGAGAAATGGTTGACTGGTGCTAGTTGAATGTTTTGTTTTTTGAAGACTTTTTCGAATTTATCATAAGCCCATGGATGGTTAAGTGATATATGCATAGAACAAAATTTCTTCCAGTTGCAAACAAAATATTTCCACCAAACTTCAGGGTTAGCAATGGGCAACCCCCTATCACCCTTCCTGGCCGATCTGTACATAAGTGCATTAGAAATAAGGATCACCAAAGGTTTCCCTTGGATGTTCAAACCCTGGCAACTTTATGTAGATGAGATCTTTGCAATAGTACCAAAAAAGCACATCAGTGATGCACTAAAACTTTTAAATATCCAAGAAAAAAGCATCAAGTTCACTGTAGAAATAGAAAAAGACGAGTATTTACCATTTTTGGATCTAAAAATAATGAGGAATAAAAATAGACTTAACTTTGGCATTTACAGAAAACCAACACAGACAGACAACTACATAAAAGCTAATGGCTACAACCCAAGATCCCACAAACAGGCAATCTTCAATAGTTTAGCACACAGACTGGTAAACATCCCTCTCACAGCAGAAGAATACAAAACAGAATACATCAAAATAATTGAAATAGCACAAAAAAATAACTTTCCCAAATCATAAATAGACAAAAAAGTGAACTTAGCAAAAAAGAAGAAGCTACTAAAGGAAACCACAACCCTCTCAGCTACAGAAACTAATATGATTTTCAAAAAATTCACTTACCATCCATGGGCCTATGATAAATTCAAAAAAGTCTTCAAAAAACAAAACATTCAACTAGCACCAGTCAACCATTTCTCCATAAAAAACCTAATTTGCTCAAACATCAAAGATGCCATTCCATCTAACAAAAAATCTGGTATATATCAAATTGAATGCAGTGGCTGTAGTCAAATTTATTTTGGAAAAACCAAAAGAAATTTAGAAACAAGAGCAAAGGAACACTTAAGAAACATAAACTATAAACAATTAGAAAAATCAGCAGTTGCCCCACATTTTTGGGAAAAAAAACAACATAAATCCAGAACCAAAACTACTAAAACATACATCAGGAAAACAAGAACTATCCACATGGGAACAAATCTTCATTTCAAAAAATAGGAACAAAGTATTCAATTTCGACATCCCCTAGAAAGATTTGTTCAGCAAGTTCCTTGAACCGCCACCAGAGGAGACCTGTGACAAAATATCATAAACTACACCAATGAGAACCAGTCGATGGCCGGCTGAGGATAGAGGCAAAGTCTCTGAAACATGTTCCGGAAAAATTTAAATGTAAGTGTTGTTTAGTGTCATTAATCAACTCCATTTAAATTTAATTTATCATAACAACACTGTTTTCAACACTTCCAAGAAAGGAATAACATATATTTTAATTCTCCATCTATCGATGACTAACCATAGGAGGTGTTGAATGACCAAGGGGTCATACCACAAAGTTCCCACCGGGCAGAAACGCCTCACTAATTAAATAAAGATATTGCAAAGAAAGTTTTATGCACAAAAGTGATGACTAGATGATTATCACATTCTCATTACTATACAATGTCTATAACAAATTTGAGAATATGAACACAAATTCCGGTGGCATAAGTCAACTAGAAGATAAAAATTTATTCACAAACTAAAGATATATATTAATGAAAATTTAATTGGAGTTGCCTATCTGACATTCTTAACAATGCCATTCAGCATGGGTCAGATAATTTTAGAGTATGTTGTATTATTTTCTGAACGTACTGTGATGTGCTTATGTTTTCATTTTCGTCTGCACAGCTGAAAAAATGGTGGGTGAATAAAATTGTAAGAGAAGCCATGGGATAAATTTCTCATCAATGGAGAAAGAATTGTTAATTGAATTGGTAAGTATAAGGATATCGTGGAAAATAAGAGGAAGGATGCAGTGAATGTAAAAGAGAAAGATCTCACTTGGGAAAAGACTGGAAACAAATTCAATTCAAATGCATGTGTCACTACCAGAACAAAACAACTTTGTCAGTATTATGTAAATTTTAAATTAGTTACAAACAGTTTGTAGTGACACAAAATGAGGCGGTTATCTCTGTATTTTGCATTTGACAGAACTGAAATGCTTTAAAATTTTACTTTTTATTATGTTCAATGTTTCTAAAGTTCTAAAGATGTTCTTTGAAAACGGTATGAGTACCAAGATAAAACACTTTGCAAGTGAACAAATATCAATTGTTGAGATGCAATATTAGATAATGTGCATTCTAAACTAAAGAACAGTTTGGAGGGTAATTTCATGTCACTAAATACGAAAAATGCTGATACGAGCCAGGGAGCAAGGCTTAAGTCTGATTTATTTCAACGGCACGTGCCACTGACGAGGTGTGACTTTCAAAATGAGGGACGCTCCAAATAATAACTTTCATTAAAATAAGAGTGAATAATGACTCAAAGAACTAAGGCTACTCTTCAATACTCTTTCTACTGTATAGCTACACGTAGTCCCTTCTTGCATTGCCAGACTGGTTGAACTACAATCAGACATTTCCTGATTCCCCTCTCCACTCAGACGTTCCAATTTTCCCCAGAACTGCCCACACTGCATGAACTGTTAGCCTAACATGGAGAAAGAATACAATTTAAACACTTTTGCTAATAACTAAAAACTTCACAAGAAATTCCTATTTGTCATCACTAAATACCAATCTACATTAACCAGTTTGCTAATGTTATTGAAATGTACTTATAGTTGTATTTAAAAGTGCCACATAAAACAAAAAAATAAACTTTTCTTCATACGTTACAGAGACTTCACGTGAAAAAATCCGTCAGTGCTTCCTAACTGTCAAAGAATTGTGATTAATTCCGGAAACCTACAAAGCATGGTATTCAAAGTTACAAATGTGTAAATACAGTATTGAATGAGCTTGCGGAAGTAATAACTCAACTTAATGCAGCTATCAAATTGTCTGCAGCTCCACAGATGTTTGCAAATAAAAATATTGAGAGCAAATAAAATACGAGAGGCAATCAAATATAAACAGGACTTTCGTTCCAGAAAATTTATTCATGAAGAATAATTGAAATTAACATTTTTCTTACTTTTCTACATATTCACCCATCTTTTCTATTTGTTCCAATGCACAGGCAGTTGTGCACGAAGTCTTTCACCTCATTGGTTGTGAAACGATGTCCTCCAAGAGCTTCTTTGAGTGGATCAAACATGAAGTCACATGGTGAGAGGTCTGGGCTGTAGGGTGGATGTGCAAGAGCAGTCCAGAGCATTTCGGCCAATTTTTGCTGTGTTGCTACTGCGGTGTGTGGTCTGGCATTATCCTGCAGAATCAACAGATTTCTGATCGGGCTACTGCAACATTTTGACCGGAAAGCAACTCGAACTTGACTGAGAAGGTCACAGTAGTAGGCAGCATTAATGGTCCATCGTCGTTGTCCTTGTTGTTCGAAGAAATCAATGAGGACACCTTTCGAGTCCCAGAACACTGTGGCCAAAACTTTCCTGCTGACAGTCGTGACTTGGCTTTCACCGGCAGTTGCTCTCCACTCCTCCACTCCACACTGGCCCTCTTTGAGGGGTGTGGAAAGGTGTGGGTGAGGAATGATGCACCCATGTCTCATCACAAGTGATGATTCTGTACAGAAAAGAATCACCTTCCTCTTCGTAGTGCATGAGAAGCATATGACACATTTGAACTCGCACTGATTTCTGTTCTGCAGTGAGATACCGCGGAACCCAACGAGCTGACACTTTTCTCAATTTCAGTCCCGTTTGAATGATTGTTTGGACACTCCCATAGCTTATGAGAAGTTGTTACCAAATCTCAAGCACTGTGATGTGGCGATCCCCTTCAATGATGTCTTGAACAGCTTGGATGTTTTCTGGATTGATGCTGGTGCATGGGCGGCGAGGGTGGGCCAAGTTTTCAACATGTTCAAGTCCTTCATTAAACTCATGGCCCCAATGTTTAACTCTGGACCAGGAAAGGATTCTTTCCCCAAACGTGGGAGTAACCAACGGTAAATTTTAGCTCCACTGACATTTTCATTGACAAGAAACTTGATTATTACTCGTGCAACAGCTGGATGCACCTATCTCTCAGAAATCTCGGCAGTAACTCAGTGCATGTGCTGTAAAAGCCTCGAACCCATACAGCACTCTATGCGTGCACAGTAAACAAAAGACCTGTTAATATTTGATTGCCCCACATAATGTATGTTTTTCTTCTTTTTATCCTGAAATTTTTGGGGAAGCAGTGCTTCCAGTACTTTGTTGTATGCTTTGCCACTGGGCATGTGTGAAATGTTAGTTTGTTAAACTCAAATGGGATGTGAGTACACTTCTTCATTGATAAAAGAATTGTAATAGATGATAAGTATTGTGATGAGGTATGTAAATTTGAGAATCAGCTTTTGCAGCAGCATAGCTCTAAACTTGAGAAGTTGTCCTGTAACAATAGATAGATACGAGGTGCATCCAGAAAGTAAGTCCCAATTACATCCAGAGATGGCACCACCAGTCGGATAGGAATGCGCGGTGCAGGAGAAGAGAGGAAGTAAATGGTAACATTGTAGTAAAGTTTCAGTTTCGTGATGGCATTGGTTACTGCTCTGTGCTAGGAGAAAATGGCTGCTCCAATATTGTCTCTCGCCAAATGCGAGGTTTGTGCAGTCATCCGATTTTTGTATGCTCAAAAGCAGAGATCCATTGTCAATTGTGTTACATGTATGGACAGGACATTATGTGTGACAGTATGGTAAGACGATGGTGCAGGCAATTCTTGGAAGGAAGAACCAATATTCACGACAAAGACTGCAATGACTGACTGTCCCTGGTGATACAAAAAGTGTTGGAAAGCGTGGGGCAAGCAGAACCAGCACTTCACAATTTCAGAACTCTCTTGAGTTTCCCCAGATGTGTTGCTCGCTTTTGCACAAAATTGTCTACCGGTGGCTTGGTTTTCACAAAGTGTGTGCAAGATGGGTGCCTAGACAACTGACAGATGAACACAAAACCAAACATCTGGCTGCAGCATTGACATTCCTACAGCAATTCACAGCAAAAGGTGACCAGTTTCTCGACAATATTGTCACTGGGGATGAAACGTTGGTGGTGCATGCCACACCAGAGACAAAACAATAATCAATGCAATGGTGGCATAGTGGTTCACCTGTGAAGACCAAATTCAAGCAGACAATCTGTCAAAAAAATCATGTGCACTGTCTTCTGGGATCGAAGTGGTGTCCTCTTGTGCAAATTTTTACCACGAGGGGAGACCGTAAATGCTGATCCATATTTCCAGATGTTACATAAACTCAGGCGGGCAATCCAGAACAAGAGACATGGAATGTTGACAAGAGGCATTATGCTTGTGCATGACAATGCAAGACTTCATACAGCCAGCGCCACATGAAATAAGTTGAATAAGTTTGTGTTAGAGGTCTTCGAACATCCATCCTACAGACCTGACCTAGCTCCAAGTGATTTTCATCTCTTCCGTGTCAAGAAGCATTTTCTGGCAGGAAAACATTTTCACAGTGACGTTGAGGTGCAGAATGAAGTGACTTCGTGGCTGCGGACATTGGCGGCAGAATCCTATGACTTGGGCATACAATTAATGGTGCACTGTTATGATAAATGCTTAAACAATGGTGGTGACTATGTTGAAAAGTAACCAGTGAGTCTATGTACTTATTCCAATAAATATTTCTTACTTAGTGATGTTTTTGTTCTCTTTATCGACCATTGGAACTTATTTTCTGGATGCACCTCGTATTTTAGTGGCAGCAAGCATGAGAACAACCATTTCTGAACTGATGAAATTAGTTCAATACTGTTTTGCTACTCTTGTACACAACATTAATGTTGAAAAAGTATTTGTACTAATAAGAGCATAGTGGACAGATGAAAGGAACCATTATCTATTGACTCAAAAGTGTATTCCTTATTAGGTCCCAGTTGAATCCATTTGTTATTGCTATTTCCACTATATGCTGTTCTTTCAAAAACTCTTTACTGCTAAACAGAACACTGTGCATGCAGTTATTCAAATTTCAGAAGGCAGCTATGATCTGTCTCAACCTAGCTTAATCCCGCTGTAAACATCTGGGTGGGAAGAGACAGAGAGAGAGAGAGAGATATTGAGACAAAACAGTTAAGCTGTTGATTGGCCTAGCGAAGTTAATGGGCATTTTCTTTCATTTGCATGCGCACGATAAACCCCTCCTTTAAGTACAGTACTATAAGTAGTTTTCTGATCAGTGCTCTGTGCGAGCTGATTTCGGAGAGAGAAAAGTATGCAAATGTTTTGATTCTTATAAATGTAATAGCCCCACATTTTATCTTTCTGCTTCACATACCACATAGATGTGTTCTGTATACTGTATACAGATTAGACAGAAGACAAATGAAATTATACATACTATTCGCTTATTATGTTAAACTAAGCTACATTTTATTTAACAATTACTAAAGAACACTGCTATTATCTAATATTTTTGCATTCCCACATCAGGCAGCTCTCTCGCAACAAGGTCTGTACCGAGTTGAATGCTGATTAAGATGCTATTGTTTATAGTGTGGAGTTGCTTCTGATATTTAACACTGTACATCTCATGTACCTCACAAGTCTATGAACACATATGTATGTGCAATTTAAAATCAGTAAGCTTTTCATCATGGAGCAGGCTGGTGCTTCAGCCAAAATGAAACACAATCGAGGCAAACTTTTAACAAGTGGCGAGAGGCGAAAGATTGCACATTGCTTTTGGTGCTTAAAGAAATAAATCTGGAATCGTCTATAAAAACATTGAAAAAGAAACTGGTGATCTCCTTGGTGTTTCCGCAAGTAGTGTACATAGTGTTAGAAAGAAGCAAGAACTCTAAGAACACCGGGAAAATCATGTAAACGCAAACAGCGCGTGGAGAAATACGATTTTAATGAAAGTGCTATATGCAGTAAAGTTCAGGATTACTTTTTCAGAAATGAACCAACTCATAGATTTAATAAGTTAATATTGTTGTTTTCAAATGCTAGGCTTTGGCAATGAAGTCATTAGCTCAATATTACACATTAATAAGTTAATGTGTAACCCAACTCTATTGTCTAGAAGTTAGCGCTGCTATATAGCGTGTATGTAGCGTCTAGCATGTGGCGAGTTGAGTCAGCTCCGCCTTGTTGTTTACAGCAGGATTAAACTATACCTTGTTTCATGTAAGCTTGCCCAGTATCTCTTAACGGTCACGTGACCTAATCACCTCTCATTGGTTGCTGTTGTGGTAATGACTGTCGTGCGGTAAAAATTAGTTCATTATTTAACATGGTGATACATCATTATATGTTGGAAGAGAATTGTCAAATTTATATTTTCGTAACTGTTTTAATTAAATATATTACGCTACAGAGTTGATTTATCTGAAATGCATGTTAATTCTTAAACGAAGTAAAGAGGAGGTTCCTTTGCTCTCAAGCACATGGCACGATAGCACGTGATTTAGCGGTAGTGATGACATATTTGTTTATATGACTTTTATCACTGACCTTGTTTTGAACTGGATTAGTCATGCATCGCCATTCGAGAGTGCGGGAGCTAAATTATTTTATTGATTGTTTATTGCGCATGTACTTATTATATGTATAATGGCAGAGTCTACCGCCAGTTTTTCGCTGAAGTATCGCAAGGATAATTATTTACAAACAGGCAAAAAAAGAATTGTGTTGCATGTGTTTAATGCACTCACAGAGAAGAATCCGTCTTTGTCAGTGAGAGAAGTCGAACAGCTGTGCTCTGAAGTTACAGGTGTGAGTGTTAGATCCGTAGGAACATCGCGACATGAAATTGAGGAAACAGTAAAACTTACCACTCCAGGCAAAAGCAGGAATAAACAAAAGTGCGTGCTCGGAGAAAATACGTGAAAAGTGTTGTGCGTCGTCATGTGTGTAGTTTTTCTTTAGAAACGAACTCCCTAACATAAGTAACATTTCGTCTGCTGTAAATGAGGATGCAGATTTACCAAATTTCAGCAGATTGCTTATACAGCTGGGATTTGTGAATGAAAAAAGAGGCAAGAAAAATGTGCTAAAAGACAGAGGCGATATTGCTGTGTGGCGAAGACGCTATTTAAGGACAACCACACTGCACCGAGATACAAATCGATAAATATACACGAAGAACACACGAAAAGTAAAGTATGGTGTGACACGACTTTTAAGACTGAAAGACAAGCATTTTTGAAAGGTATGTGTGCTGGTTTAAAAAATCCCAGTGGAAAAGGCCAAGGGCCTTTCATTATAAACTCTTTCAGTCTCATTGCTCAGTCATTCGGTCTCAATTTGCTCAGTTCATTATAAACTTGTATTTTTGCATGCCTTCATATCCTTATTTGTAGGATTTTATTTGTCTTCCCGGCAATTATTACGACATTTACTGCAGGTTTAAATGTGACGGGAAGGCACCACCTATGGCCTATGACGCAAAAGCATTAGCCAATTAGGGCGAGGGGGAGGGTTGTTGAACGCGGAGTGATACATTTCAGCGGGGCAAGGTTATATGAAACAGAGATTAGCGTGAGATAGAGTATAGTTGATATGAAGTTGGGTTGCATTCATTATCAACATACGTAGGTTTTCAATGTATTCCAAATTTAAAAACGTCGATATCTAGTTACTTTGGGGTCCAAAAAAGTGATGTGCTGTTTACTGCTATTTCAATTGTGAATTTAATTTTATCCTGTAGAGTTAGAAGTTTTTAAGAATATTTTTTTCAATTTCCGAGGATTTATAGCAAAAACATCAGTTACATATCTTCGCCAAAATTTGTAAATTTGGGGGAAGGCTTTTACTATGTGGACTTTGAGATTGCTCATGCATAAGTCTGCCAAAATGAGTGATAGTGGCCTCCCTATTGCTTAACCTTTTGACTGGTTATAGAAACTTTTATTTCATGTGAAGAAGTTGTGTCTTGTACAGTTTGGTACATGGAAACTTTCCGATATATGCAACAGCTATTTAGGTTGGTAAGTGAATGGCACCACGCTCCCAGTTCAAACCCCTGTCAGCTATAGGAAGGCGTGCGCCTGCCCTTTGTTTCGCGATGGAGGATGTGAACGAGAAGCCCAGACAGTTTAAGCTACATTGAAATATATAATTCAGAATGCGTCTTATTGGACTTTATTTTATCTGGGTTAGTGAGGACAGGAGCAGATTGCCAATCCTTTTCGGATAATGAACCTTCTCAGATTTGTACAGTTTTCTTCGGAATAAGGGTTCGGACAGATTTATCTGTTTTATTATGTGTATCAACTTGAACTCCACATTGCGCAAATTTGTTTCGAATCATCTAATTTCATTACAAAATAATTTAAAGCTGTAACTTAAGCTCTATCTACACAAAATACACTGAGCATACAAAAGCATATTTTGGTCAGGTGGATACCCAATGCCCTACACTACCTGTAAAATGGGGCACTATTATAATATGTGTTGACTATGTTGTAGAAATTTAGTGCCAATTGAACACATGTTTATAATAAACTTCCCTAACTGGCTTGGATGTCCGGTATCGCCGTTCTTGCTACTTTTTCCACCAGTTTGAAGCAGTTCATGGAGATACTCCATATACTTCCCCAGCCCTTGCAGCACTATATCCTTGATCAATAAGTGCAATTACTTTCGGTTTGTTATCCATATCGCTTGCTCACTTCAAATGCAATGCATAGTATAGAGGACAATATATTCAACAAAGCTGCTTCATGTAACAGAACCCCTTGTCCTTCTGCCCGGTTCCCGAATCTGTATCCCAGAGTTATGACATCAAACCAATGCAAGGAAGTGGTGTTGGCAATCATTCCACTAAGGTTCAATTTCTCTTTACCCCTCCCCTTGCACTATGCACCTCGGCTAAGCACCTTATTCATCGGTCATTGCTTGTCTTATTGGACTTTGATGTAAACCAATAAGAGATTGACACAGCCAGGACTGGTGTAGAAAACAAATGGTGAAATGGTTATGCCAACATTATATAAAGTAACACACCAAAAGATACCAACAGCATCGGAACATTTCCATGCACCGGACTGTACATATTTCTGTAAGATTAATGAGTTTGTCTATTTGCGTTGAATTTGTTGGATCAAAGTCAGCTGTTTAATGGGAATGCTTATGAAAAGCAATTTGAGTCAAAATATACCAATATATGGTTTTTTGGAATATTGTAATTTTATAGGTGGTTTATCAATTCTAAGGAGTTCTCTATTCTCATACTTTCAAACATGTTACAAGATTTGTTTGTTTACTAGACACTTTGGGGATGCCGAGATGCTGACCATATCTCCTCACAGTATCGGCTGGATGACTGCACACCTCTACCTTGCATATTGCCACATATGTCATGAGGTTTGCATCTGGTTACCTCTATATTATTATAATTATTGGATTTTACATAATTCTTAATTCTCGGGTAAATCTAAATTATGGCTGGAAGTCCCAGTTCTTGATTCTTGCATCATTTAGCAGCAACCTGGCACAAACGGGCTGGTTACCCACATCTGGCCAAGCCTATGAAAAGTCCCCTTAATTTGCGTCATATCCAGTGAATAGTGCGTGGCTTTTACAGAAGGCACTCCCCAGAACCGGATGTTCTGGAACGTTCGATGACAAGCTGAGTCTAGACCTGGTGTTCTAGAAGCTTCCATGATGGGCTGGGTTCCCCATACTTGGGAGAATTGACATCACTTGGAGTGCCTATATAGCGGGCAAGTTCAAGCCTCGTCCCTCTTCTTCTTCTCTTCTGCAACACACTCGTGCTCTGCTTGCTCCTGCAGCGGGGCTTCTCCGCTAAACGGACGACCAGGACCCACTACCGACAGCACCCTCAGGCATATGAGATGCATCAGCCAAGGTGAGATAAACCTGTTTCTGTATGTGTTGTAAACGTAAGGGTCTACGTAACCCCCATAGCTAGATTATGCCAGTGTAACGCTTGGTAATCCCTTCTGGGTTACAAGACTTTGTATTACTATCCTCCCAGGGTACCTGTCATTTGTAATAAATGAATTATCAGCTCAATTAGTCTCTACCATCTGTAATCTACTATGCGTCCCCTAGTTCATGCTGCCCTAGAAATAGGCAACGTGACAATATGTGGGTACGAGGCTGGCAGTTGTGTTGGCAGGTCTAGACCTGAGTTGGGCTGTATGCCATGGATTATTTTTATTTACTAGCCATTTAGCAATGTGGTAGGTAGGTAAGTTGATACAAAAGTGAATCGAGAAGATATTGACACATTGCTTCACTCACACTGTTTATTCACAGGACATGTTTCAAGAGCTCTTGCTCCTATCATCAGCTGATACTCGACTAGTGCAAGTTGTAGTAGTTTCCTCTTTCTCCGTTTTGTCAATAGATGGCATGATGTACTTGTCAAAGATGTCCGGTGGTGGAGTTTCAAAATTCATGACTCTATGACATGATAGGAGCAAGAGCTCTTGAAACATGTCCTGTGAATAAACAGTGTGAGTGAAGCAATGTGTCAATATATTCTCGATTCACTTTTGTACTAATTTGTGCTTCACTGTCCCTACGCTTCTTCCAAGTTTATACTTTGAGGTAAGTTGATGTCGTTGATGATGGGTCTCATGCTATTATCATCTTTGTGCACTTTTGGTAGGCAGTATAGTCTTGGAAATGTTGGTTATCAGGTTTTAGACTATATTTTTCAGTGATTGTTGTGTTTTACTGACTGACAGAGCTTTTTTTTTTTGGGGGGGGGGATTTCTTCATAGTCCGAACTAACACATGGTTGACTCTTTGGTAATAGTCATGTGGCAGTTATTTCTATACTTCATGTTTTGTTAAGAATAGTCAAAGAGATTAGTATTGGTAATAAAAAAAATGTAAAGTAGGTAATGGTATAACCATGACAATGTAACATAAGTTGTTGAATGTTTTAAAATATTTTGTTCTTAGACTTACGAAAGTCTTAGGGGTAAGATGTATATTTGTCTATCTGAGTGTGTGCAGAAACAATGCATGAAAGATGCATAAGTAGCTTGTGCGCAAGAAGAAAAAGTTCACCATGGAATCTACCGCTGATTGTAAAAAGACTACGTTAATAATATTTGTAATTGTTTTAAAGAATTTAAAATTGTTTATGAAGGATTGAATTTCTAACTTTAAAAAAGAAAAGTAATTGTTCATTATTCAACAGTTATAATACTATCTTTATCAGCCCCATTACTGCAATCCTGGGAAAGAGAAAGATCTCATTGCTCAACAATTACAGATGCGCCTAATTATCCAGAGTTGCAGGAGAAACTTCTAGATTTCTTCAAGATCGTCACCAAAGGTGAGAAATTAATCTGCATCCACCTTCAACCCAAATAATCCTGTTTCAAGACGGAGATCACATTATAATCCCAGTAAAATATTCCTTCAGTCATCAAGCTCCACAATTACTAGCGGATTGCCTGTCAGCTTTTAAATATATCATTGGTTTTTATAACTTCTATTTCCAAAGTATTACGTGGGACATTCATGAAGATACTTCATAGTGGAGGTGCTGTTATCTGTTTACACTGCACAGCTGGCTATTAGAATGGTGGAGAGGGGAACAGTATGTCACAAAAATATGTACATTATTGGATGCAGAAAATGTGCTACATAAGGAGCAGAACAAAACTGACTTATTTAATTCGGATGTGAAGATTCCACTTCCTGGATATCTGCTTCATTTGTTGTATCTGTAGTTTCCATCTGAGGCAATGTTGTCTAAAGGATGGATATCAGTTGTTATGACTGTAGAACTGTCATTGCCATTTCTGGAATCTATAAAACCAACTAAAGTAATTGCTTTTTCTTCATCGCTGCTATCCAAACCCATAGTGATTACTGTTCTACTTCTTCTTCCATCTCGATGGCAGTATTCGTGTTCTATGGACTCAATTTTGATGCACGCATTTTTCGAACCCCCTTTAGTGTTTAAACAATGTTTGGTTAGTCCTTTAAGTGCATTTAAACTCATAGCACACACATTTTTTCTGCTATTTTTTGCTTCATGATATTCCATATCACTTCAATGGGGTTTAAATCGCA
Organism: Mantis religiosa; assembly: GCA_030765055.1. NCBI lineage: Eukaryota > Metazoa > Arthropoda > Insecta > Mantodea > Mantidae > Mantis > Mantis religiosa. The sequence continues at coordinate 11,487,911 of CM060955.1, read as the reverse complement.
GTGATAAGTCAGCAATCTATATCCTAGCGATCCACTAAACTGTGCCACATATTGTTACATTTTTTGAAACTAAATTCGATTTTCTTTAATATTTGCCAGAGTGTTTTCCGTCCACGACCAAAATTAATTTTCTCATTTACTTCATAGAATAACTTCTTCACTGCTGGAATTTATTTACACTTCATAATAATCTAAAAAAGTTCTGTGAATGATGCAATTATCAAAATCATCCATTTGAAGTCTTTTTTTTTATTACATTGTTTTCCTGGAGTAGTAACTTGTGTAACTGAAACATTAGCTTTTTCAAATTCTTTAACGGCTCTTTTTATTGCAGCTTCACTTTTTTCTACTGCTGTAACCATTCTAGCCACCATCCTTTGCAAAGGAAGAGCTAGACCATTCTTCTTTTCCTCCATGCAGAACTGGAAAACATTCTGAATCATTCTAAATAATCCTTCTGCTTTGGAAGTTTACAACCCTCCGAGGTGACTTGTCTTGAAGTTTCCATGTTTGAAAATTATTATTAGACACCTACTTTGTGATATGACACTACTCTGTACTGCAGTACTCATGCGTCACACCGCCGTTAACTAGATTAACTTAATATGCTGCCTATAGCCAGTCATCACAACAGTGTAATTCCTACTAATGCTGCACATAACACAAGCTATTTGTCCCAGGTAATATATGCAGAAAGTTAAGAATCCCCTTTTTTTTTTATAAATGGGGCAATATATTATTGCACTTTAACCTACAAATGCACACTTACCTCCTACAAATCGCATGCACAAATAGTCTCACACACATTATTACTTCAAGCTTATTCGTGCGCTCATATCACTATCATACATGTTCTAAACTAAGAAAAACAATGTACCCCTTGTTAAGTGGAAACACAACTTAGATGGAAATATTTCTGGATTCCATGAATTGAGGGGTCAAGAAAAGGCTGAATTTCCTTTATTAAATGGAAATTGTCTTAAGTGGACTACAGAAATCAGAAAATTTCCAGTTCCGGAATATAAAGTTACAAAAATTGTCAGGCATCCAGCAAAGGTCTGCATTGTCTGCTCAAAGTACATGATGTTTAAGTTGAAACATAATCATGTAGCTACTACCTGATAGTCTGGCAGGAAGGTGCGCTAATGACAGTCCAATACTGAGAAACCCGTCAAGTCATCCTTCACGACCTAGCAAAGAATAAGCACGAATGATTGCATTTTATTGCTCTCTTTCCTTTCCAAATCCTGATTTAATGATTTGTCAGACAGTATAGAATACAGAGCTAATAACAGTACACCTCTATACTTAGACAAAGGTGGTGGTTTAGTTCAACGCAATCACCATGGCTTCAAAAACAGAAAAAATGTTCTAGATCTTAACACGAGATTGAATGTAATTTAGTTAGTGAAAGTGACAAACTGAGTGTAAAGCAGATCATGGTAGTGTTCAACATAGGCAACAATCCTTATTGTATCAGGGAGAGAAAATATTTTGCTCTTAAAGCAGATTCTCAAAGTTTGCTAATGCAAAGCAAGGAGACCTTTGGTAGCATGACTTGTTTTCTTAAAGGATACTCCACAAAGCAAAATCCACAAGGTGTTTTCTTGTATTTGTCAAGGCCCATTATAATCCTCTTCACATCACCACATTTCGAAAACAGTTCATAAATTTGTTCCTCTGTCGTGTAGAAGGAAAGGTTCCCTACGTACAGTGTAGATGATGTTCGTAAAAGTCTTTCCTGTTCTCCTCTGGAGCCCTAGAAATGTAATTCAATGAAACTTAAAAATAAATACAGCACGCAAACATTAAATATATATTTAAACACTCATAACTTTAAAAAATAACTTCTAATATTGCATACATTTTTCACTTTCATTGGAAATATACACTGCACACATACCTTAAAATGCTGATCTCTATAAGAGCTCAATTCAATTGATGGAGAGGTTACAGTGGTCATTTTTTCTGTTTTACTCTTTAATACTTTATTTTGGAATGCAACTAAGGCTTCTTTTCTACAGAGGTACCAATGATATCTACCTTACAACAGTAAACTCCGTTGCTAATATTTAACACCAGCCTCAAATTAATAGAACATGGAATATTCTTGAATTCGTCACTACTCTACCATTGACCATGTTGTGATGCTCTTTTGTCCAAATTCCATTTTCCACAGATACTTATCATTACCAACATTTGCCAACCAAATCGAATTGAATTGTAAATAAAAAAGGAAAATTATAAAGAAGGGCTAAAATCAGCAACGGGGAGTAAATTTTATATTTACGAATGCTATTATACTTGTTTTTACACAAGTGTACGTAAAGATATCCTATAGAAAGATACATAACGTCTCATTACATATAGAGCGCAAACATCGGGTAACACCAACGTGACGATGTAATGTAAACTATTAAGAAATGTAAAATTTAAATTTAAAAGATGTTCTATTAAAAAAATTACTGTAATAGTAAAAAGGATATTTGAAGGCTTTATTACTTGTCGAACATTATCATTTATACAGGAAGTGGACACTAAATGTACATGTTTGATATTCAAGTGTCAATAAATCAGAAGAAGAAGGAGCAGGAGACTAAGATGTGAACTCCAGGTTCACATCATACAAAACTTTCGGAATGAATTAACAAAATTTAACAAAATTTTTTGTCAGTTGAATGTTCAAAATGTACGCTTAAAATGGCTTTCACAACAGCAGCATGGAGAAGTCTCATGACTAACAGTCGTCGGATACCAATATTTTTTGTAAACGATGCAGTACCATTACGCTACAGACAGGTAATTATTTGGATATATTAAGGCTTTTAAGATATATTTGTGTTATTCTTGCATAAATGTGTCATCCTAAAATGTCACCCATTACATTGTAGAATAGGTTTTGAACCACAGAAGAAATTTCGGGCATGTTTTATGGATTTCGGAAAACAATGTAAGTTTGTGTTATTTATTGTTAAAATCCGGGAAAAGTTATTTTACCTATGTCAAATTTTGCCCTTTGTCTCGATTGCGCAGGCTGAAACGCCTAGGTTAGTGTGCATATGAACGGGATGACAGCGTTCTGTGTTATCGAAATTTAGTTCGTTTTTGGTTACGACTTCTGGGTTGAGTACAAGAACGGGTTGACAGGGTATCTGTTATCGAAATTTAGCATGTGTTTGGTTACGATGCCTAGGTTAATATATTTATATAAACGGGATGACAAGATCTTTGTTTTTTATTTTCCTAGCAGACGACGATCATTCATCTGCACTTTTATCTAAATATATATTGTGTTAACTACGTTGTCTATTACTAGAAGTATGTTAGTACTATCGATGTGGCGGAATTTCATCCTGCAGGAGTTATACATGCCAGTAAATCTACTGATATAGAGTTGTTACTTTTAAGCATATTGAAAAACCATTGGACTGGGCTGTATTTGAGATAGCACTAAACAACTTAGCCATCTAGATCAATATGTTAATGTGCATTTATCTACTCCTGCCATCAATAACTATGTATTTATAAAACCATGTCTCGCTCTTTCTCCACTTTTACAAATTGACACAGGAATAATAGCTTAGCCAAAGTACATATTAATTAAGAGATTTCATTAAGAAAGCTTCATATTTGGTATTAATATATTTTGTTGAACATTGTTTCAGTTCATATTGTCACAAATACGATTCATTGGAACAAAGTTAAGACCAATTGTGAAACTATCCTACTTTTTCAGTCTTGTAAGTCTTTCAAAGGAAGGTCTGTTGAATGTAAGTATTTCATTACTTATTTTAGTCTTATATTAGTAATCCCTGGGTAATTATTTGATATGATAAGTGAATGAAAATGTATTTAGACTAAGATCATGAAAGTTTCAGACTTCGTTCCATATTTACCGTTGCTAATTAGTTTACAGTTCAATTGTAGTAGGTGCTTTGTGGATATTATAATGCATGGAGTTTATGCTGAAGAGTTGCCAACATTTAACCAAAAAATATAGGGAGATAGAAATATGTTGAGCAAGTATGATGTGATCAGAGGTCGTCAGGCCTTAGGGAGCAAATAAAACACTGGACATTTGTATCCCAATTCTCTCATATTACAATTCTATGGTTGGGTTGGCTTTTCTGGTAATGGTTCCATAAATAACTTCTGAATCAAGCACTTTATAAAGAGAGTCCAGGGAATGAAAAAGTGTGTATCACAGAGTTTAAAGAGATATGTGAACCTTAAAAAGCCAAACCCATCCACCAACACTTTTTAAGGCGCTTTCGTAGTACAGATGTATTATATGTCAACAAAGTACATTTTGCTAGCATTGCAACCTAAGTGCAGCAACATCACCACAAAAAATAGTAGTAATTTTGGTTCTTATAAACCTCATTACTAATTCATCTCGCTGCTTCATCAAGCAGCCTAAGGATTAGATGTATAAAGTTTGAACTGCTCCTTTACTAACCAAAAAGATGTGGGTTGAATGTATTATCAGAAGAAGCCGAACAGAAGTTAGGCTTAAGACAGGGGTGCAAATTGAGTCCTATACTATTCAATTTATTTATAGATGACATAATAGAGAGGGTTAAGGAAAGCAATGCCCATTGCCAAATAATAATGAACAAAGAGATCCCTGGTTTATTGCACACAGATGATTTAATGGTAGGAGCAATTTCCGTAATAGGTCTGCAAAAATCAATTGAGGCAATTCATAGGTTTTGCGCTGACTGGGGACTAAGAATAAACAGCAAAAAAATAAAAATTAATGGTATTTAAAAGAGGATTGATACTGAGGAAAGGAGAGGAATGGTTCATAAATCAAAAGGTAGAAGTGGTAAACAAGTATGACTATTAGGCATAAGGATGTATAGCAGTGGAGGATGGGCTGCACAATCCAGAAAAGTGATAGCTAACGGCAGGGCGGCAATGTCAGGGGTAAGAATATGTAAACATAAACTGGAGATGTCAGTTTGATGGTTAGAAAGAATGTATGAAGCGGTCGTTGAAGCCAGAACAATGTATGCAGTGGAGGTATGGGGCACATCAGAGATAGGTACAAAATTAGACCAGATGTATGGATTGTTTTGCTAGGGCTGCCAAAATCGGCACCGAGAGAGGTGGCATTACTAGAGCTAGGCAATACAAATAGGAGAGGAATAATAATAGAGAGAATATTGAAATTCTGGTATAAGTGTATTAAAGGACAGAAAGGGGAATTATTGAATCTGTGTATGAAGCAACAGAAAAGCATTAAAAATACAAATAGTCGGTGGTCGGAATTGGAAAGAATGGTATCAATGATAGGCATGGGAGATCTATGGAGAGCAGAAAAGATAAATTATAGCAGTTTTTGGAAGGAAGTGAGAAACAGATCACAAGACACAGATAGGCAAGAGATATGGGAAAGTATAGAAGAAAAGAAATCTTTGAAATTTTATAAGCAATTAAAGACAGAATAGGGTAGGGAAACATATATAGATCATGTGACAAAACTGGAAGAGAAGAAATAGCATGGGTGAGAGTAGTAATAATATATCTAAAAGGGTTGAGAAGTAATGAGGTAGGGTATGTGAATTTTGTGGAGATGAAGAGAGCACTGTTCATTACCTGATAGAATGTAAGGAGTCAACAAATTACAGGAGAAAAATATGGGATAAGAAATGGGACAGTGTAAGTAAAGAGATATTGGTGCTATGCATGATAACGGGGATGGGAGAAAAGAAAAATAGATGTATAGGAGATTTCTTATATAGGATAAGAGAAAAGTGGATTAGGATAAAAGAAGTGAAGGTCAAGAAGAAATGACACCAAGCTGCTCAGGAAAACCAAAGGCTTATGGCCAGGGGACCTAAGTCAGCGAGTAAATCTTAGAGTCAGCAGTTTCATGTATTTGTACAGGAGGTATAATGGTGCATGTTCGATGTTAAATTTATTGTACTGAAATTGTAATGGAAACTACAAATAAATATCAAATACTAACCCAAAAAAAATTCATGCTTTAACAGCCACAAGCGAACCAGAACCTGCCAACCCAACTGCTTGCCTCATGCCTACATATGCCAGACAGAGGTGGGTGATCATCCAACCAATACAGCGAGGAGATGTGGTCAGCATCACAGCACCCCCAGTGGAAAAGTTGGCTTTCTAGACCAAGGTTCCCTACCTAACATAGCTCCTCAATTTCCTTACGACGCTCAGTGGGCACTGGTCCTATACCTGGGACTTAAAATCTGCATCCACTAGGGGTGGGATTGATCCCAGGTGCATTCTGTGGCAGGGAACTAAAGCACAATGTTGTAACCCACTATCCCATGGCACAGGACACTGTTTTACTTCACAATTTCCAATATCATACCTATTAAATGTAAAGGGATTAATGACACTAAACAACACTTACTTTTAAATTTAATTTATAATTTATTTTATTTATACTTTAAATTTAATTTATCATAACAACACTGTTTTCAACACTTCCAAGAAAGGAATCATACCTATTATTTAAAATCAGTTTTCATGCATGCATATGCACACACACAAATACTTGTACAGTGTTATGTAATACTATTATGCAATACAAATCAACATAAAATCTTTAAGAAAGATTTATAGGCTCTTATACACTCGCTTCCCATATGCTATGGAGGAATATTTTGTCATGCAACAAGTAAATATTCAACATAATTTATTCACCATTCAGTAATTACAATAATTACAATATGCTTCATCACATGTAATAGCTTAAAATCTAGTAAAAACACTATATATAACTATATTTCAGAAACTTCAAAAACAGTTCATTTCAACATCAAAATACACCCCAATGTGTAAGGACTATCATAGAATGAAGCACAAAATTAATATAATTTTGAGTCGAACTAATACTCAATGCTTCACTTATTGCTAGTATTTACCTAGAATGCATTTTGCTAGGATCTTCCTAGCATCATCAGCTGTTGTCGACTAATAGATGTAGATTTGATGAACTCCTTGGAGGTGATAGGTGCATCTCTGTTGGTATCTTGAACTTGAAGTTTGGGTTTTCTTCAAAGGTAGTGTTGAAATTAAACAATTTTCTTTCATATTTCTTTAGGAAGATTTTTTTCCCACGTGGTTAATGCAGCTGGACCTTGGACACCTTTTAATAAGTGGATTTCTCGTTCTATATCATGCTTCTCCTTCCAAAAATGGTATACACTAAAGGTGTACAACACCTTTTGAAATCACATAATACAAAGGAGATACCCACAGATAAAAAATCAGGTGTGTATCGGATAAACTGCAAGGGCTGTGACAACTTTTACATTGGAAAAACTAAAAGGAACTTGAACATTAGGCTTAAAGAGCATTTTAGGAACAGCAGGAACAAAGAAATAGATAAATTGGCGGTAGCGTACCATTTTTGGAAGGAGAATCATGATATAGAACGAGAAATCCACTTATTAAAAAGTGTCCAAGGTCCAGCTGCATTAACCATGTGGGAAAAAATCTTCATAAAGAAATATGAAAGAAAATTGTTTAATTTCAACACTACCTTTGAAAAAAACCCAAACTTCAAGTTCAAGATACCAACAGAGCTGCATCTATCACCTCCAAGGAGTTCACCAAATCAACATCTATTAGTCGACAACAGCTAATGATGTTAGGAAGATCCTAATGAAACGCATTCTAGGTAAATACTAGCAATAAGTGGAGCATTGAGTACTAGTTCGACTCAAAATTATATTAATCAAAATACGTTTTATATGTCTTATTTACATTTGTCTATAAACTCTTGTAAGTTATAAAAGGGGTTCACAGTTAACCATTTGTACAGTCTCTCCTTAAACATTTGAGTAGGTAATTTGTGTATTCTTACGGGAAGTACATTGAAGAGTTTTATGCGCGTATTGTATGTATTTCATTTCTTATGTTATAATTTTGTGTATTTTCTTTAATATATACCAGAACATCATAAATATATAAATTAACTACTGTAGGAATTTTAGCTGCTATAAACAATGGCTTACAATGCTCTAATTTCTTTGAATCTGTTAATATTCGAATAACCTTCTTTTGGAGTTTTAGTACCTCCACTATTTTTGGACTACTACCCTATAGTATCAAACCATATCTAAAAATACTTTGGAAGAATGAAAAATATACCATGCGTACATATTCTTTTGATACAGCTCTTTTTAAATTTGCTAATAAGAATATCACATGTGATAACTTATTACAGACATATTCAGTGTGAGGGTTCCATGATAAATTGTGATCGATAGTCATGCCAAGGAACTTCAGTTTTACTTGTGAGCCTGCCTCGGTAGTGTAGATGGTAGTGTGTCTGCCTCACATTCAAGATGTCCCGAGTTCAAATCTCAGTCGGGGTGAGTTACCTGAATAAGGTTTTTTCCAGTGTTTTCCGTTATCCTTGAAGACGAATGTCAGGTAACTCTAAGCTTCATGGACCGCAGACTCATTTCATCATCATTTCAACAATATCATTCATCGTCCGATATGACTTAACGTTGGAGAATGTAAATTAAAAAACGTTTTACTTGTTTTGTCATTTAAACAATTTGTATTTTTTAAAGTAAGCAGGATATTTTGGGATTTAGATTGCTTGTGATAATGATTTACACTTATTCATTATTGTTGTCCAATTGTAATGTAAGTTGAGAAGTTTACTCTTGTGCAATTCCTTTCTTGGAAGTGTTGAAAACAGTGTTGTTATGATAAATTAAATTTAAAGGGAATCGATTAATGACACTAAACAACACTTACTTTTAAATTTTTCCAGAACATGTTTCAGAGATAAATATTAAAAGCAGAAGCATTATTAACAGTGAAGTATTCTTCATATTTAAGTTTGAATTTATGAGTCACTATGTTTACACTCAGTCTTCACTTACTTGTTGTTGTATAATTGAAACGTTTTCAAGATCATTTGATCTCATCCTCAGCTGTTTGGTGACTAAATGAACCTCCCTCTTCTTCCACTACTACGGAGCTCCGATCACTCTGCCATCTCTCCATTTTGAAATCCCGGCATTAAATGAAGTATTAAAACTTAGTGCCCCTAACACCAGATGGCAGAGTGATCGGAGCTCCGTAGTAGTGGAAGAAGAGGGAGGTTCATTTAGTCACCAAACAGCTGAGGATGAGATCGAATGATCTTGAAAACGTTTCAATTATACAACAACAAGTAAGTGAAGACTGAGTGTAAACATAGTGACTCATAAATTCAAACTTAAATGTTTCAGAGACTTTGCCTCTATCCTCAACTGGCCATCGACTGGTCTCCTCTGGTGGTGGTTCAAGGAACTTGCTGAACAAATCTTTCTGGGGGATGTCGAAATTGAATACTTTGTTCCTATTTTTTTAAATGAAGATTTGTTGTTCCTATTTTTTTAAATGAAGATTTGTTCCCATGTGGATAGTTCTTGTTTTCCTGATGTATGTTTTAGTAGTTTTGGTTCTGGATTTATGTTGTGGTTTTTTTCCCAAAAATTCATGGCAACTGCTGATTTTTCTAATTGTTTATATTTTATGTTTCTAAAGTGTTTCTTTGCTCTTGTTTCTAAATTTCTTTTGGTTTTTCCAATATAAATTTGACTACAGTCACTGCATTCAATTTGATATATACCAAACTTTTTGTTAGATGGAATGGCATCTTTTATGTTTGAACAAATTAGGTTTTTTAAGGAGAAATGGTTGACTGGTGCTAGTTGAATGTTTTGTTTTTTGAAGACTTTTTTGAATTTATCATAGGCCCATGGACGGTAAGTGAATTTTTTGAAAATCATATTAGTTTCTGTGGCTGAGAGGGTTGTGGTTTCCTTTATTAGCTTCTTCTTTTTTGCTAAGTTCACTTTTATGTGCTATTTCAATAATTTTGTTGTATTCTGTTTTGTATTCTTTTGCTGTGAGAGGGATGTTGACCAGTTTTTGTGCTAAACTATTGAAGATTGCCTGTTTTTGGGATCTTGGGTTGTAGCCATTAGCTTTTATGTAGTTGTCTGTGTTGGTTTTCTGTAAATGCCAAAGTTTAGTCTGTTTTTATTTCTCATTATTTTTAGATCCAAAAATGGTAAATACTTTCTACAGTGAACTTGATGCTTTTTTCTTGGATATTTAAAAGTTTTAGTGCATCACTGATGTGTTTTTTTGGTACTTTTTGCGAAGATGTCATCTACATATCGTTGCCAGAGTTTGAACATCCAAGGGAAACCTTTGGTGATCCTTATTTCTAATGCACTCATGTACAGATCGGCCAGGAAGGGTGAAAGGGGGTTGCCCATTGCTAACCCTGAAGTTTGGTGGAAATGTTTTGTTTGAAACTGGAAGAAATTTTGTTCTATTCATAATTTGGTTAGTTCGATGTAATCTGAAATTTCAGGTGATGCCATTCCAAGTGATTTGAGCCATTTTTATATCAACGGTGGGAGTTGATTAACTGGTATGCTGGGAAACAGTGATTTAACATCAAACGAGACTAGTGTGTCCTCTTCTTTTAGTTCAGTATCCTTAATGTGTTCTATAAGTTCATAGGTGTTTTTGATGCTTAGGCTGTCAAATTTTGCAAATGAGTTGAATTTGTTTATTAGACACTTTGCAAGTTTGTATGTTGGTGAATTTATACTGCTAACTATAGGTCTCATTGTTATGGATGGTTTGTGTATTTTGGGTAAGCCATAAAGTCTAGGTAAGGTTGGGTTATCCGGTTTAACTGTATATTTGTTTGGTATTATGCTTGATTTTGCTATTGTTTTTTCAAATGACTGTATGCAAGTTTTTAGAGGATTCTTGCTAATGATTTCATATTCATTGTCAGTTTGCATTTCTTCCATTTTTTCAATATAATCTGATTTATCCATTATGACTATCTTGTTACCTTTGTCTGCCTTTGTGTATATAATGTTTTTCTGTTTCAAAGAATGGATAGTATTATGTTTTCTCTTCTGAAAGGATCTGTTTTTTATTTCCTCCATTTTCACATTGGCTTTTTACTGAATTTTGTTTGGATACTGGTAGAACTTGTGTCAAAATGTTGATATCTGCAATGTAGTCTTCAGTTTTGTTTGAGAAACTGACGCATGTTTTTAATCCATTATTTAAATGGCCCAATTTTTTTTTGGAGAAATTTTGACTGGATAGATTTACAACGTTTTCAAAGATTTGTGTGCTCATTTTTGCATTTATGCTACTTATTTTACTATTGCATTTAGCGTGTGTAACGATTTCTGATCGACCTACATTGCTATTTCCAATGTTTTTTAACTATTTCCCGGTATGATTTCTGTCATTAATCGACTCCCGTTAAATTTAATTACTCTTGTGGTTTACAAATTTTCTCTTCTCCTTGCTTGTGCATTAATTGGTTGGGGAGGGTTATTCTTGATAATTGGTATGGAACCTGGGAACCACAGCAGTTAAAGAGCATCCATAAATACTCATATTGATTTTGAATTTTTGTCATAATTTTATTCTGCTATTTTTCAATGACAAGTAAATTTAATCTGTTTCTAACAGCTGTAAACATGATGAATCAATTTTAATTGGTCATATAAATTCATATTTGACTATATTTTGTGTTACATAATATTTTGGCCAAATGTATGAATAGTCACATACTTTAAGTCATACTTTATGTAGTATTTAACCATCAAATATTGTTAAACTTCATTTCATACCGTACAGTTGACTGTAAGGAACTGTTATGCAAGCTTCACTTAAGGGCTGTGGGAATTAGCAAGAATTTGCTGACACAATCCGCAGGTGTGGGAAGTGCGTAAGGCATTTGAGATAGCAAAATTACAATTGATTGTATGTGAAGAAGAAACAAATAATTAGTATTATAATTATTAGTGTATATGAGTCAATTGGAGAATTTAATGTCAGGACGGCACGTTGGCCATGGTAGCTCAATGTGTAAGAGCGATTGGATGGAAACCAGGAGATCCATGGTTCAAATACTGGCCATAGCATTGAATTTTTCAGGTTGACTCCATCCAAAATAATTATAATTACTTCTCTCCCCTCTCTGCCTTCTAGCTAGCTGGTATTTAGCTTTCTTGTTCTGCAGAATGATAGAAAGGAATTTCAAGCACATACTGTATATTTTTGAGTTTGATTTATGAGTCACTATGTTTACACTCAAACTTCACTTACTTGTTGTTGTATAATTGAAACGTTTTCAAGATCATTTGATCTCATCCTCAGCTGTTTGGTGACTAAATGAACATTCCTCTTCTTCCACTACTACGGAGCTCCGATCACTCTGCCATCTGGTGTTAGGGGCACTAAGTTTTAATACTTCATTTAATGCCGGGATTTCAAAATTCATAACTTTATCACGGTTTTTGGTTATGAAAATTTTTTTCCCAAATATCCAATTCTATGGGTGTACTTAACGATTTTAACAGTTTAATGTTGTGGCCAATGTTGTGGTTTTCTGTCCAAAAATGGTGTGAAACTGCAGATTTTTCTGTTTGTTTCAACTTAATGTTCCTCTGGTGTTCTTTTTGCCTGGTTATCAAGTTTCTCTTAGTTTTTCCTGTGTAGCTTTTTTCACAGGTTTCACAATTAATCTGATAAATTCCTGATTTCAAATTGTTGGGGATTGTATTTTTCAGTGGTTTATTTAGCAGGTTCCTCAGACTGAATTTGTTTTGGGGTGCTAGTTTTAAGTTTAGTCTTTTGAAGATTCGTTCAAATTTTCTAAAAGCCCATGGATGGTAGGTGAGTTTTCTATATTGCCAATTTGTGTTTTTAAGTGGTGTGAGAGTGGTATTTTTTGATATTATCTTCAGTTTTTCTTTTCTCTTCATCATGTTCCTTATGAGGGCTGGGTTGAATCCATTTAATACCGCTATGTCTTTTATGTGTTGTTGTTCTTTCAAAAATTCCTCCTTACTCAGTGGGATGTTGTATAGCTGGTGAATTAGACTTCTAAAGGCAGCTAGTTGATGTGAAACTGGGTTGTATTCATTTTTATTTATGTAATTATCTATGTGTGTGGGCTTCCTGTATATTCCAAAATCTACACCATGACGATTTCTAGTTATCTTGAGGTCCAAAAAGGATAGGGTGTTGTCTCTTTCTACTTCCATTGTAAACTGGATGTGATTATCTTGCAGGTTTAGTAATTTTAGAGAATCTTCTCTAATTTTTTCCAGAATGATAGCGAAAACATCATCAACATATCTCTGCCAAAATTTATAAATCTGTGGGAAGGCCTTATGTGTGTTTCAAAATAGCTCATGTATAGGTCTGCTAAAATAGGCGAAAGTGGGCTCCCCATAGCTAATCCTTTTGATTGTCTATAGAATTTTTGGTTAAACATGAAGTAATTATTCCTTATGCATAAATCTGTAAGATTGATAATGTCATCTATTTCTGTGGGGTCCGTTGTAGTCTGGGTTAGCCATTTTTTGAGGAGTGTAGGTATTTATACATACTGTATAGTTGTAAAACATTGATGCTATTGACAGTGAAGAAATCCAAGTATTATGAATAAACTAAAACACTAAGCAACACATCTCACTTATCTATTTGGTAAAAGTGTCTAAATCCTCTGGGACCAGTTTCACAATCTGATCATTGCACCTTCAGCAAGCACACTGATCAGCCTTTTGGTTACTTCCAGAAGTTGATGGATAGTTCACTATCTTACTGCCATTTACTGGAGCCAACACAAACTTACTGACAGCTATTGACAGGATTTCAAAATTCATCACATGATCTTTATTTTTCAAAATAAATATCTTCTCCCAAACCATTAAATCTATTGGTCCATTCAGTTGTTTTAATAATTTAATTTCGAGATTTATTTCATGTTTGAATGACCAAAAATGATCTGACACTGCTGACTTATCCGTCTGTTTATATTTAATATTTCTGAAATATTCCTTCACTCTGGTTTATAAATTACATTTGGTCGTATTGATGTAAATCTAATTACACTTGAAACAGTTAACTTGATAAATGCCAGACTTTTTATTATCTGAAACGTTGTCTTGTTTAGGAAAAGCTAGTCGATTTTTTTATGCTGTATTTATTTTGAGGAACTAATTTTATAAGGGATGTTCAATAAGAAACAAGCTGGAGTCTGGTATGCCCAAACCGGTGAAAAGATGGTAATATCATGGTGTGGGTAATGAAGTGTTGTTCGACCAGAGTGTGGAAGTTCACAGCCCATCGCTAGAGCACACCTGTGCACATCACGTGACTATACAAAGCTAGCAGCAGCATGCATCAATCGTCCAATGCTGCCAGTCACATTGCTAACAGTGAAATGGAGGCATCAAAAGAAGAGCAAAGAGTTGTTGTTCGTTTTCTGACAGCAGAAGGAGTAGGGGGAACAGACATTCATTGATGAATGTCACAAATGTATGACAAACACTGCATGTCCCTTGCAAGGCTCAAGGCATGACAGAAGCGCTTCAGGGGAGGATGGGTGTTGTTAGCCGATGATGCATGGTCTGGAGCACCACACTGCATTACCGATGACATCGTCCAGCTGCTTGATGCACTCACTACCCAGGACCACCAAGTGACAGTGAAAGCCACAGCTGCCGAGGTCAGATTGAGCGTCGGAAGTGTTCTCACCATCATGAAGGAACGACTGCTCTTCCACAAAGTGTGTGCCCAATGGGTGTCCCACAGTCCTCAACTACACCAGGACTCATGTCGAATGACCCACTGTCTTGGTCATCTGCAGCACTGTGCTAGGGAAGGGAGTGAGTTCCTGGCACGAGTGATGGCTGGAGATGAGTCTCACTTGGAACCAGAATCAAAATGACAAAGTCTCCAGTGGAAGCAACCAAGGTCACCACCACCAAAAAAACCAAGGCCATCCACGCTAGTGCAGGAAAGGTTATGCTGATATTCTTGTTTGACCAAGATGGCCCCCTTCTGATACACTTCCTGCCGCATGGGACAACAGTGAATGCCCAGCGTTACTCACAATCCTCCTAGACCAACCTTCGCCAGGCGATTAAATCAAAATGACCAGGCAATCTCACCCGTGGGGTCATTCTGCTCCACAACAATGCAAAGCCTCATATGGCCAACACAGTCGTGGCACTCCTGCAGAAATTCAAATGGAAGGTTCTCGCCACCCTCCATACAGTCCAGACCTCTCTCTCTATGATTACGCCATTTTTCATCACCTTAAAAAGGCTCTGAGGGGCAGTGATTAACCTCGGATGACGTCCAGCTGTACTTGCAGAACTGGCTCACATTGCAGCCCTGGGACTTTTATGAGACAGCCATTCACCGCCTCGTGCCACAGTGGGACAAGTGTCTCAACAGCCAGGGCCAATTCTTCTAACATACATGTACTGGTTTCTGTAATTATGTCTCTGGTTTGTTTCTTTTTGAATGCACCTTATATACCAACTTCTTTAACAAAAATTTGAAATTTTTTATTTGCCAGAGGATAAGTAAATTTTTTTAAAATTATAATCATCTTTTACTTTTTTAAGAGTAGAAATAACATTTACATTTTTTTATATTTAAATTGTTCTATGCTTTTGCATATAAAATCTTTATTAAAACCCTTAATTAAAGCAGTGTTAATGTTAGAGTCAGTGCCATGGTCGGGACTTGAACCACGGGCCTCCTGGTTTCCGTCCAGTTGCTCTAACCCATTGAGCTACCATGGCCAACTAATATGAGCTCTAATATGGGTTAGAGCGACTGGACAGAAACCAGGAGAACAGTGGTTCAAATCCTAGCCATGGCATTGAACTTTTCATGTTAACTCTATCAAAAACTTAGCCTAGTGTAAAGAAATGATTAATTTCCATTAGTGTTAATGTGCTTATATTTTGTATTAAATTCTTCCTTATTTAGGTGTATGTTTATTAACCTGTAAATCAAACTATTAAAAACAGCAAATTTATGTGAAAAAGGATTGAAACTTATTTTTATGTAATTAGTATGAGTTGATTTCCTATAAATGACGAAGTTTAATTTATTGTTATTTTTTTATTATCTTTAGATCCAAAAAGGGAAGGAAACCACTATTTTCAATTTATATTGTGAAATTTACAGCTTTATTTTAGTTAATTGATGGAAATTAATCATTTCTCCACACTAGCCATATATAGGCTAGTCAAATATACAAGTATATACGAGTCAAATGGAGAATTTAATGTCAGGACGGCACGTTGGCCATGGTGGTTCAGAGGTTGGAGCGACTGGACAGAAATAGGGAGATCCGTGGTTCGGATTCTGGCCATGGCATTGGGTTTTTCATTTGACTCTATCTATTTACAGCTTTATCTTGGAAATTTAGAAGTTTTAAAGCATCAACTATGTGTTTGCAGGGAACGTATTTAAAAAAAAGTCATAAAAAGATCTGCAAGAAAAGGTAAAAGATGACCAACCATAGTTACTCCCGAAATGTGTTGAAAATATTTATAAATTATAATTTATTAAATATAAACAGATAGATAAGTCAGCAGTGGCAGAACATTGTCATTCAAACATGAAATAAACCCAGAAGTTAAATTATTAAAACAATTGAATGGACCATTAAATTTAATGGTTTGGGAGAAAATATTTATTCTGAAAAATAAAATTCGCATGATGAATTTTGAAATCCTGCCGAAAGATGTCGTCAATAAGTTTGTAGGCTGATCCTGTAGCTCAGTCAGTAGAGCATCTGCCTGTCATTCTAAAGGTCCTGGGTTTGATTCCCGGCGATGAGGGTGGGGATTTTTCTCCAATTAAGATAATTCCTCATCTTCCCCAGAGTCTGGAAGTATGAATAAGAGTGCGAATGTGTGAGTGATCTATTGATTGAAAAACCAAACAAATATACTCATTTTCTTCTCAGGCAGCCAGCCAGGTGAAAAGACGATTAGATATTGACGTTTCGGGAGTGTGCATCTCTCCCATCATCAGGATATTTATTAAATGTTATAACCACAAAATGAAATACTAGATATAACACAAATATAAACAAAGACAAAACACAATCAAAATTCACATTACTGAACAAAAGACTGTTTTCAGTAAATTAAATGCCAGGTCAGTAGATGGCGTGAGTATAGAAAATTAATTGTGTCAAAGAAACTTAACTACTTAACTTGATTATCAAGCTGTATTGATCTGTGCTTCTTAAATGGATGGATTTCCATTTTTAAGGCCGGTTTGCAAGAGGAGCTGAACTGAAATCCAGCATCACGACTAAGCGTACTCCTTTTGGAGGAAATGGCCAAAGCCTCCTTAATTCTCCACTGCCAGTAACTGTTGCATATTGCCTAGATGGTCATCTCCCGAAAATTGGCTCTATGGTCGTTATCAAAACAATACTCTGCCAATACAAAATTGAATCGAGAATATATTGACACATTGCTTCACTCACACTGTTTATTCACAGTAATAAACAGTGTGAGTGAAGCAATGTGTCAATATATTCTCGATTCAATTTTGTATTAATTTGTGCTTCACTGTCCCTACGCTTCTTTCAAGTTTATACTTTGAATACTCTGCCAGCCCAGACTTCTCAGGTTGTATTAAACGAATGCTCCGTTCATGTTTGTTTATTCTGGTTGCGAAGGTCCTTCCGGTTTGTCCTATATACGGTGTCCCACATTCACAGGGAATGTGGTACACGCCCGGAACTTAGAAGTCCAGTTTGTCTTTCACTGGTCTCAACAGATGTTTAATCTTCGAAGGTTGCTTG
The DNA here is from genome assembly GCA_030765055.1 of Mantis religiosa. Taxonomy (NCBI): domain Eukaryota; kingdom Metazoa; phylum Arthropoda; class Insecta; order Mantodea; family Mantidae; genus Mantis; species Mantis religiosa. The sequence continues at coordinate 11,470,240 of CM060955.1, read as the reverse complement.
TGGATGTTCCTGATGTTGTATTGGGCGAGAATTCTGCTGATTCTGCTGGATAGATTGCCGGTAAACGGGATGCAGGCTGTAGCAGTAGGCTTATCTGACGCTTGCTGTATTACAGGTTTCCCTTTCCTAGCTTTGGTGATCGAGGCTTCAACATCATATTCTGAGTAGCCATTTTGACGGAAAGTGAGTCTCAGGTGCTGTAATTCCTGTTTTAAGGGGCCGGGATCAGAAATAGACAAAGCTCTGTGGGCCAGTGTATTGAGAACTCCCAGTCGTTGAGACTTATGATGGAAACTATGAGCGTTCAGATACAGATCGGTGTGTGTATGCTTGCGATATACAGCATTCCCCAGTGTACCGTTGCTGTTTTTTGAAACAAGAATGTCCAGGAATGAAAGAGTTCCATCCTTCTCCACTTCCATGGTAAACTGTATTTGAGGTCGACTGTTGAGATATGCAAGAAAGTTAGGCAAAGTGTCTGATCCATGTGGCCAAATTACAAAAGTGTCGTCCACGTCTATAGAAATGAGAAGGTTTAAGTGGATCTGTGGCAAGTATTTATGTTCTAGGTGTTCCATATAGAAATCAGCTATAGATGGTGACAAAGGGGAGCCCATTGCTACTCCGTCTACTTGTTCATAGAAAGTACCACCAAACAAGAAGAAAGTGGATGTCAGGGTATGTCGGAAGAGCTCTGTGTTATCAGCCGGAAAATGCTCCTTCAGAAGCATATGAATATGAGTTAGCACCTTCGATATGTTCCAAAGGAGAATGGCTGCCGGCATGACCATTGCAGTTAAAGGAAGTTAAATGGAACAAATAAAAAAAAAAGTTGGTGTTGGTCCCAAGAAATGGCAGTAATATAATATTTATTGAGATACTAAGCTTTTACAATTTTCAGACTGCCCTCTGTTTGGCCCAGGCCAGTGCTGCACAGGATAGTCCATTAACACAGACATGTTACAATATGTGTTTTTACAAAATAGACACTTATTATTCCTTCGCTCTTTTTACAGTCCATATCCACTTGTTTTTTACCTTACTTAAAAACTGTCATATGTTTTTATAATTTTTGCTTAAAACCTTGTATTAAGCTGATTCTCCTATTCATTTTTGATTGGTCCCAAGAAATGGCAGTAAGATAGGGTCATCTTTGGAAGTAAGCAAAAGGCTGATCTGTCTGCTGGCTGAAGATGCAATGATCGGATCGTGAAACCGGTCCCAGAGGATTTAGACAATTTTACCAAACAGATAAGTGAAGTGTGTTTATTCAACATACTCTGTATGTTTCTATACAGTGTCTTTTGTGTTTGTTAATAAACAAATAGTTCAGTGTAATTTTAAGATGTATAAATTAGAGTGCTCTGATAGTGCGAGGTTTTGTTAAAGATTTTGGTGAAAGGATTTACAGTGCAGATAGATGTATTATGTTTTTTAAATTGTGTGATATGAAAATCATGGCTGAGAAATGCTTTACAGTGCAACAACTTTGCAAACACAAACATAATCCTGTTCTAAACATTTAAACATTTATTTTGTAAAGGCTGATATTATTCCTCATTGCCCTCTTTGACCAACAGGTTCCTCCTCCAGAAAATCTAAGTCATGAGTACTTGTTAACACAGGCAAGTAACTTAGCAGCAGCTTCAAGTCAGCAGTTAATCACTCTAACAGTAGCAGCAATTGTTGACATCGCAGAGCAATACAGGTATGATATAAGCCTCATTTAAGTTTGTCTGTTTGATGTTTGGAGGAATTCAGTAACAGTGAAAACTATTTGTAGTCGTTTATTGATACTCGTCACTTTTTATACTATCGAGGGAGTAGATTCAAAGGCCATTGCCTCCATTTTCAACCTCTCTCCAACTAGCATCTGTTGTCGAAGTTCATAGCTCCAACGCCAGAGAGAGGAGGGCAGACAACAACAGATGCTAGTTGGAGAGAGGTTGAAAATGGAGGCAATGGCCTTTGAAACTAGTCCTTCAATAATATAATAAAGTGACGAGAGTCAATAAACCAACTACAAATATTAATTATTAAATTATAGATGAGTTGTATTTATTACACATTAGCTTCACTTACATACCTACTATCGTTCGCGAAACATGTCCTCAATATAGGTACGTAAGTGAAGCTGATGTGTAATAAATACGACTCATGTGTAATTGAATAATTATTTCCCTTCACTGTGGTGTTCCAATACAGTTAAATTTCAATACAACTACAAATAGTTTTTACGATTTGTCTGTTTAGTTTGTCTTGATTTCACAGAATCAAATTAACAGAGGATAACCTTGTTACAGAAAATGTATGGAACAGCTTATGTGTCTGATGGAAAACATGGTAGAAATATCAGCAAATTGTCCACAAGAAACTATATGGGATGAAGTGGTTGCAATGAGAATCAAGGTAGAGGAGCAGAAGAAAAGATTAAGGGTAATTTACCTTATTATTATTGTTAATTGTCTTAAAAATTTATTCAAGTTCCTTATGGGTATTTTTCTTCTGAGATGTTTCTGCATTGTGGGGTCCTTGGGAACCAATTGGGTTGGTGAGTGGGAACTGATGGCTCTAGTTCTGCAAACGATGCATCTCCCATTACTCTGATTTTTGGGATGCAGGCAGAAAATGCAGGCCCATGTAGTGAGCCTTGGCTCAACAGGCTAATTGTCTCACAGAAACATGGATTTAAATCTGAACAGCAAGCCAGTTATTTTGTCATCAAAAAGGCATAAGTGTATTGTAATATTACTGCATGGAATGAACATTTTATGCGTTTTAAGTTTCATGCTATTTCAGAATTATTACACTGCTAATTCATGAAGTTTTAGGAAGTTGGTAAATTTGAGAAATATAAGCTGCATTCAAAAAAAAATGAGCCGGAGACATAATTACAGAAACCAGTACCTGTATGTTAGAAGTATTAGCCCTGACTGTTGAGATACTTGTCCCACTGTGACACAAGGTGGTGAATGGCTGTCTCATAAAAGTCCCAGGGCTGTGATATGTGCCAGTTTCGCATGTACAGCTGGACATCGTCCGAGGTTAATCGTGTGCCCCTCAGAGCCTTTTTAAGGGAACCAAAAGTTGCATAATCACAGGGAGAGAGGTCTGGACTGTATGGGGGGTGGCCGAAAACCTCCCATTTGAATTTCTGGAGGAGTGCCGTGACTTTGTTGGCCGTATTAGGCTTTACATTGTCATGGAGCAGAATGACTCCATGGGCGAGATTGCCTGGTCGTTTTGATTTGATCTCTTGGCGAAGGTTGGTCAAGGATTGCAAGTAATGCTGGGCATTCACTATTGTCCCATGCTGCAGGAAGTGTATCAGAAGAGGGGCCATCTGTGTCAAAGAAGAACATCAGCATAACCTTTCCTGCACTTGTGTGGATGGCCTTGGATTTTTTTGGTGGTGGTGACCGTGGATGCTTACACTGGAGACTTTGTCTTTTTGATTCTGGTTTGAAGTGATGACACCATGACTCATCTCCAGCCACCACTTGTGCCAGGAACTCACTCCCTTCCCTAGCATAGCGCTGCAGACGACCAACAAAGTGGGCCATTCGACATGCTTCCTGAAGACTGTGGGGCATCCATTGGGCACACACTTTGCGCAAGAGCGGTTGTTGATGGTGTGAACACTTCTAACTCTCAATCTGACCTCGGTGGCTTTTACTGTCACTCGGTGTTCCTGGGTAATGAGTGCATCAATCATCTGACGATGTCATCGGTAATGCAGTGTGGTGCTCCAGACTGTGCATTATCAGCTAATGACACTTGTCCTTCCCTGAAGTGATTGTGCCATGCCTTGACTCTTGTAAGGGACATGCAGTGTTCACCATACACTTGTAACGTAACATTTGTCAATGAATGTGCATTCCCCCTACTCCTTCCGCTGTTGGGAAACGAACACCTCTTTGTTCTTCTTTTGACGCCTCCATTTCACTGTTTGCAAAACAACTGGCAGTGTTGGTCAATTGATGCATGCCTTTTTTGTGTGTAATTTACGTCCTCCAACGTTAAGTCATATCAGACGATGAATGGAATGGGTGAAGTGATGCTCAAATGAGCTCAGGGTCCATGGAGCTTAGAGTTACTCAACATTTGTCTTTCAGGATAAGGGAAAACCTTGGGAAAAACCTTATCCAGGTAGCTCACCCTGACCGAGATTCGAACTCAGGACCTCTTGAACATGAGGCAGACATGCTACGATCTATGCTACCGAGGCGGGCATGATGCATGCTGCTTCTAGCTTTGTATAGTCACGTGACGTGCACACGTGCCCTTTAGTGATGGGCTCTGAATTTCCTCGCTCTGGTCAGAACAACATTTTGTTACAAATGCCACGAAATTACCATCCTGTCATCAGTTTGCGTATACCAGACTCCGGCTCAATTACTAAAATTAGGCAAGTGAGTCAACCTTGTATATACTTTTCTCCACTTACAAGTTTTTTATGAAGACTAGTTTCTGGGGACTTCTCCCCTATCGTCAGTTCTGTGGTTGACTGATGATGCATCCGGTGTCTGCATCTGGCTTGGTGTTGTGCTGCCATCTAATGTCCTGGTAAGTTTGATGATGTCATCTACCGCGGGAATTTCAAAATTCATCAAGAGGTCCTGTTTTTTCGTAATAAATATGTTTTCCCAAATCTGTAGTTCCAGAGGTTTCTTTGCCTGTTTGATCAGTTCTATTTCTTGTTTTATGTTGTGATTCTCAGACCAAAAGTGATGTGCTATGGCCGACTTGTCCATTTGTTTCAATTTAATATTTCTAAAGTGTTCTTTCATTCTTGTTCCTAGATTCCTTTTGGTCTTACCAATGTATATCTTGTCACAATCATGGCAATTCATTTGGTAAATGCCTGATAATTGAGTTTTCGGTGTGCTATTTTTTAGAGGGTGGTTTAGTAAGTTGCGGATGTTGTGTTTGTTTTGAGGGGCCAATTTTATGTTGAAGCTCTTAAATATCTTTTCAAATTTTTTGAAGTATTTTGGATGAAATGTAAATTTTCCATATCTGGTGTTTGGGTTTTCTAGTTTAACGTAGTAATGTCCCTTAAGTTTTGTTTCTTTTGTGTCTGTAGATCAGTTTTTTGATGAAATTTTGATGAAAATAGTTGTTCAGTTCGACAACCTGGTGTATGTGAGCGTACTCCTGTTCATATTCTGTTTTTGTTAGCGGAATGTTGATTAATCTGTGAACTAAACTATGGAATACTGCATATTGATGTTGTACTGGGTTGAATGGGTTGCATTTAATGTAATTGTCAACATGTGTTCCTTTTCGGTATATTCTATATATATATATATTCGGTATATATGCATCACAGCACTCCCAGTCGGAAGGCAGACTTTCTTGACTGGGATTCGCTACCTATTGTACCTCTTCAAATTCCTCACGATGCTGAGTAGGCACCAGTCCTAAACCCAGGACTTAAAATCTGCACTCGCCAATGGGAGATCAAACTTGGATGCATTCCATGGCAGAGAAGCAAAGCACAATGCCACTATACCATGGTGCAGGATTAAGAGCTTATCCTGATAACTTATCCTGACCGAGATTAAAATTTGGAACCTCTTTAATATGAGGCAGAAACTACCACCTATGCTACAGAACTGGGCTTAATACAGATATGTTATTTGATGTAATCAAACATAATGATTACAAGGATTGCACATTTTGGGTTGTCCTGATCTTAGGTAATTAGACTAATAATCAGGATCTAGCCCAGTCCTCATTATTAGGTAATTATAAAGTCATTCATTTGTTTCTTGTAAAGAATCATCATAGTGAACACTATGGGTTTAGCTCTTTGAAGGTATTTAAAAATGCAGTATAAGTAGTGATAAATTTAAACAGACACTAAAGCTACTTCAATCACTTCCATCTTAATTATTTTCAGGATCTAAGCAGCTTTATGGAGCATGTTGAAAAGATGGCAGTGGGGAGTGCGGAAGTGTGTTATTTTGCTGGGGGAGAACATGCCAGTACGTCAATGTGTGAGCTACTCAACACTGCACATGTAAAGGTAAGCCGATGTGTTTGTGCATTAAAAGATACTCATGTGGAATGCTGTGTAATTGAAATGCATGCTATACATTTGAGATGCCTTCATCATATTATATTGTTGAACTTGTGTAAACTTGAAATAGGTGTTCTGATATATTTACTTAAGGGGAAGCATCTGTGAAAAATGCTAAAATGCAGAGTTTACATCAGAACTGCTTGAAATTTTGTCATTAGGTGGGGTATAGGGAATCTAGTTAAAGCTTTCAAAATTCATCTTTTTATCTTAAATAGTTTTTTTTTCTAAAAAAATATTTAGTGCTTTTTATAGTATTTTTTTTTTTAGTATAATAATATTTATTGAGGTACTAAGCTTTTACAATTTTTTGGACTGCCCTCTGTTTTGGCCCAGGCCACTGCTACACAGGACAGTCCAGTCCATTAAGTATATTTACAGACGTGTTACAATATGTGTTATTACAGAATAGTCACTTATTATTCCTTCTCTCTTTTTACAGTCCATATCCACTTGTTTTTTACCTTACTTAAAAACTGTCCTATGTTTTTATAATTTTTACTTAAAACCTTGATTATGCTGGTTCTCCTATTCATTTTTGATATTTGACATTCTTTCCTCCACATCTTTGTTTCCTTACAATCAAACAGTATATGTTCTATATCCTCTTTGTCCCCACACAATGGGCACTCATCTTGCGGGTATCCATTTCTTGACCTCTTAATCTCCATATCCCTGCTCATAACCATGCTAATCCCTTTCTTTCTTCACTGTTAGTGCTATCTATGTACCTCTCCCTCCCCCAGCTATTTTTATAGTATGATTTTTGTATGTTATATAAAGAGTCCCAGGTCATCCAGTTTTTCTTTTAGAAACTTTACATTTTAGATTCAGGTTTCTATCTACATCAGTTACAAAAGTTGCTATACAAAAAAAGTGTGTGTCAAGAATTTTGGAGAAAAAATTTTTTATGTGTGAATATATTAAATTTTTCTTAAAATATATATATATATATATATATATTGCAATTTTGAGATTTAAAATTCAATAATAAATAAACTAATTCAAATCAACAAAAATACCAATTTTTATTAAGCATTTATTTAGGAATATGTATGCAAAGTTTAACATAAATTGTTGAGAATTGCAGAAGTTGGAGCATTTTGAAGATACAAAAATGTTGAAAGTGGAGAAAAATGAATTTAAAGATTTAGATAGAAATTACACTACTTTCTTTACTTTGAAAACCCAATGCATCATATGCAGGCCCTACAGCTATCTTATTACCTTCTTTCTCTTTAATTTGGATACCTTTGGCTCTTTTTTTTATAATTTTTCTATCTACAATAGTTTTTAACAAAAAATTTAATTTTTTGCTGCAATTTCTTTACATTAGAAAACATATTACATTCTCTACAATGTTGGTTATAAATGATTGGAACTTTGGATTCTGGTTCCTTTAGATAATAGTTACAAAACTGTATATACTCATTGGCCCATGTCTAATGGTTCTGAAGGAGAAAATGGAATATGATAGAATTTTCTTGAATTTTTGTCAATTTTCTGTTTTCAATACCAATCATTATTAACTTTTTGATATACAGCCATAATGATACCAATTTTTGTTGAAAACTGATCTAGAAATATACATATATGCAAAACTTAAGGAAATTAATGGAAAACTTTAGTGTCTGGACTATTAGGAGTATTAAAAATGCTAAAAGTTGGACATGAAGAAAAAACTAGTTAAAGCTCTAAATATAAACAACAGTTTTTTCTATGTTTCAAAACCCTTCTGCACTATATGAAGAGCACTCAGCTGTTTTATTATCCTCTTCTTTTAATTTAGTCACTTTTAAGAGCTTCTTGGCAGATTTATATTTGCTCAATGAACTTTAAGCATTTTGTTTTAGCTTTCACCTATCCCTAATACTGCTAATTTTATTACTAACAAAACTTACTTTGCTTGCTGCAACTTTTGCCTTAACATGTAGACTAGCTTTGTAACCCATATTAAATTCACTAACAGCTGCAATCACTGCAATTTGCAATTTCTTTCTTAATACAAAAACTTCTTTGTGATACTTACTCCATGCAAACTTTCATTAGGATTCTGTGTTTCTCCTTTGATGCAACTCTCCAGTAGAATAGTTTATCTCAAAAACTATTTGTAGTTGGTTTATTGATACTCGTCACTTACTTTTTATATTAATGAGACTAGTTTCAAAGGCATCCGCCTCCATTTTCAATCTCTTTCCAACTGGCATCTGTTGTCTGCTCTCTCTCTCTGGTGGTGGAACTATGAATAGTTCATGCAATTCATACCCATGGTCATACAAAAATTCTGCTTAGAAATATGACCCTTACCAATGCCCAGAAATACAATTCTTCTAAAGGTGACCTCCTAGAATCACTGTTAACTCTTGGGCTATAATATGTTTTCACTTAACATTTACCTCAAGCATAGCATTCTAGTATCATTACTTACTATTATGACTTGTACTCCTAACCTAACCTGGTATGAATTATATACCTACTGTTGCAACAAGAACGCAATATAATGTTAAATCAGACTTTATTCCTATTCTAAACAATAGTAATTTAATATAAGCTGCTATCCAGAGCTTTCACTTGCATGTAAACCATATTTCACAATCACTACATGTCAGTGGAAATGTTTTACTTTCAAAAATAGTAAGTGGGAAATAATATTAAAAAATGGTAGCAGACAGGTTCAGTAGCTTCCACAAACATCCAGAAAATGTCTCTGCACATTACCACATTTACAGAAACAAACCGCGTAGTTTATACGTGAGAATTCCATCAATTTCTTTGCGACACACTGCAAAGGCAATATAAATAGCCACGCCTACCCGCACATGGGCATTTAATTAATGACATAGTGGCTCTTTAAATGGCGCTAGGGCCTAACTGATGGCAGATTCTGAAACTATGATGTTTAAGCATAATTTTAAGGCAAAAAACCAAAAATGTCGTTTTTTTTTCTCTCATTTTTAACGAAATTTCACCAATGCCTCCCCTTAAGATTAGTGGGTGCCTGGGTAGTGCAGTGGTTTCATTCGCGACTCTCGGGGTCTGAGTTCGATTTCCAGCTCTGGGGTGTCGACTTTAGTCGGCCCTATCTACCCCTTCACCTCTGTCTAGCTCATGTGAAGTGTCCCCTATGACCAACGTGGTTCAGAGTCCACGGTATAAACAGTAGGTCCTCTCGCCTCACCGTCATCTTCGCTATCATCTTATAATTGGAGATAATGAACACCGCCCTCTGGGTGCCTCCACCTCAGAAATAGATCTGGTCATCAGGTGGTGAGGCGAGCTTACCCCGAAGGCCAAGGTTTCCATGTGGGGAATGTTGGTATACATACTTAAGAGGAACTGGTACTAGTAACATCATCTTTTTAAATCTTTGCTAACATGTTTCGGATCTTCAGAACGTGTCTGACTGATCTGTGTTGTTGTTTCTGTTGTGCTGGTTGTCTATAATGGCTGTGAAATGTACTTCCAAAGGGTACTTGGTGGTGGTAAATCAAAATTCATTAACTGTCGTTAATGTTTCAAAATGAAGATCTTTTCCCATATGTCCAATTCTGCTGCATGACTGGTCGGTTTGATTAATTTAATGTTCAGTTTGATGTTACATTTTATTATTCAGAAGTGTTGTGTAACTGCAGATTTATCCATTTGTTTGTATTTTAAGCTTCTCATATGTTCCTTTATCTGATTTTCAATATATATTCAACCAACACAACAGAAACAACAACCTGGCTCAGTCGGACATGTTCTGAAGATGGGAACACATGTTACAGAGAATAAAATTAAGTGATGTAGTGTTATTAGTACTGACTCATTTTAACTAAATACATCTTAACATATATAACAATTTGTAACTTACAACTTCACTTATAAGAAATGATGACACTTTTCTTATAAATTGTTCAGGATTGCGATTTCATGGAAATTCTTCCACATCCTCAGCCGGAACCAGCAAAACTGTTGTCATTGTAACAAATGCTAGATGTTAATATGTTCTTGTTAGTACTACCAAAATCTGAAAACGAAGCAAATTTAAAAACAGAATTGACTGCCGGTATTTCAAAATTCATTACACAATGTTTGTTCTTTAAAATAAATATCTTTTCTCAACCATTAAATCTATCGGACCATTTAATTGTTTTAATAATTTAACTTCTGGATTTAAATAAAGATTTTAATTTCATTTTTTCATGAAATAAATCCAGAAAGAAGTATTAACACCAATTTCTTAAGATAAGTTGAAACCTTAGTAACAAATATTTATATTTGTGTAACAATTAACTGTATTTTGTTTAGCTGCAGACCATGCATTGCCTATCTCAACTTGTTTATATTAGTCACATCTACAATTGCTGAAATTATTTTGCTGTAGTTCATTAACACCCTGTATATGAAACAATAGATTTAAATAATGAGAAAATAAGTGATAGGTAGCCTTCTAAAAATCCTTAATATTATGTGTACATTTGTGTACATTTACAAGTTTCTTCTATGTTTTAACAGTTAAAAGATGAGTATGACAAGACCAGGCATCTTGAGCAGGAACTTCTAAATGCTCAGAAAGAGTTCATAGAGAAAGCTTGTGACGTTGAGAAGCGTCTGAAGCAGAGAGAGTGTGAAATAAAGGAGCAAACTAAGGCTTACTACCTAAGTCAGCTGCCAAAGAAGGATGAGTGCAAGGGTTGAAGTAATAACATTAGGTGTACAATGTAGTACCAGAATTTAATGTAAGTTTAGGTTAACAAATATTTGTTAGCTTAGTAATTATGTTCTTCTCCTCAGACCTGAGAATGATTTTGAGTTTTAAATTCTATTGTTTTATGTTGAAAATTGTTCCAAAGGATAAGAAAAGAACTTCTAACTTGTTAAAAATTGCACACTGTCCAATATTTAGTGCCTCCAATGAGAGACTTTTAAGTCTCAGTGGTAAAAGTGAGACTTCTCAACAACACAGATTTGTTCATGTTCAGAGTGATACTTAGGCTCAAAATATCATGTTAATAGTTACTTATTTGTGATAAATACAAGTTTATTGTATCTGTAATTACATTTACAAATGTATTTACTATCTTTTTAAAGAAAATATATTCACATTCACAAAAACTAAATGAAGTTCCATTATTAATCCTGAATTACTTTTAAGCACATTAGTCATTTAAAACAGTGAAGAAAAACTACTAACTTGAATGACACACATATTTTGGGGCTGGGAAGTTGACCAAAAAATGCTCTTAAATTTTGGAGAAAATGACAGTGAAATTTTAAAAAAATGACGCAAAATTCTTTTTGTAGTTTTAACATTCAAAATTAAAATATATATCACTTTTGTTAATTACAATTAGAAATATTTTGTAATGTATCCGATACATATTTATATACGAGGGCTGTTCAGTAAAGAATGATGTGTGTGCAGGTACAACATGCTGATAAACCATTCCATAAATATCAAAAAATGAGATGACCATAACTTTCCCAGCAGAAGCAACCACTTTTGCTATTTTGGGGGTTGGTGATGGAGATTTACACACTGAGCTTTGCTATTTGCTCTCAGGATCAAAATGATGTAGCCAAGTTTCATCAGCAGTGATTACGTTCGAAAGAAACTCCAGATCTTCCTCTAACGTCAACTTTAACTGCATGTTACCTCCATTGCAGCGGTAGGCGTACTGAACATGTCTAAACTTAAATTTATTGAGAGTCGATTAATGGCACTAAACAGCACTTTTAAATTTTCCCGGAACTAGTTTCAGAGGCCTTCCCTCTATCCTCAGCCAGACATCGACTGGTTCTCCTTGGTGTAGCTGGCAATATTTTGTCATCAGTCTCCTCTGGTGGCAGTTCGAGGACCTTGCTGAACAAATCTTTCTGGGGGATGTCGAAATTGGAACAAAGTATTCAATTTCGACATCCCCCAGAAAGATTTGTTCAGCAAGTTCCTCGAACTGCCACCAGAGGAGACTGATGACAAAATATTGCCAGCTACACCAAGGAGAACCAGTCGATGTCTGGCTGAGGATAGAGGGAAGGCCTCTGAAACTAGTTCCGGGAAAATTTAAAAGTAAGTGCTGTTTAGTGCCATTAATCGACTCCCAATAAATTTAATTTATACAACAACACTGTTTTCAACACTTCCATGAAAGGATTTATGTCTAAACTTGCCTGGTTTTTACAGGCGGGAACCAGGAGTACCAGCACTGATACTACAGCGTGTTTGTTTCACATTAAGCGTACAGCATATAATAAGATTGAATTTTAGTACGAAAAATTGTGACCGTAAAAAAATTATGATAATTCTTTATTGAACAGCCCTCGTAATTAAACATATCTCTTATTCAGCATTGCAATAAAGAACCATTGCCATTCGTAGGTTTTCAGTTTTGAAGGATCACTAGTTGTCTTGAACACTCCTATACTTTGAAAAGCTCCTCTCTACTTCAAGTGATGTCATGGATAAATGAATACTTGCAGTGACCAAGGTCCCTTGATAAAAAATACCTCAATTTTACACGACAGATATCCATATCTTTTCTTATTCATTCTTCATTTTCTCACAAACTTCTTGACCAATTTTTCCACACTTCTGTTTTATGGCTTCATGTGTGACAAGTAAAATATTGACTGGAAGATGGATGCAGCTGTAATAAGTGTTCCTCTCATGAGAATACATCTGTGAGAAATGTGCTGATGTAACAACTCTAGCATTATCTGAGAAAGATTACGGCTTTACTTTCAACATGTCAACAAGGTTTACTGGCCTCTTATAAAACATTCACTCTTGCACCAGCTAAGTACTGATTTACAAGATGCAAGTGGATGAACATAGATTGTTTATTATGTAGATAGTGCTACTATATGCGCGTGATAAGTTGAGCGCTGGGTTCCAAATCCTCATTCGATAAGTTTCATCTAACTCCGTAAACACAGATGACAACTTTGAAACTTGAAATGCGCTATACACTTTGACATCTAGTGGCTAATATGCTAAGCTTTCACATGCGCACCATATTTCTTTTTGAGCAATTTTGAGGTTAATTAGCTAACCAGTTTACAACAAACGTATGTTGTGGATGTTATGGCTCTCAAAAGGGGACACACTTATTCGTCTATCTCAATATAACTGATCTGAATGCAATTGAGCTGGTGTGGACAAAAATAAAGAATGTATTAGATAATGCAACGTTACTGGTGATATGACGGCCAGAAATATGCAAAACTTGCTATAAAACCATTATCTTCCATAACTGCGATGCATTGCAAGAAGGTCCAAGAGCTGGAAGTGAAATATTGCAGAAACGATGGTGTAATAGAAAATGCAATTGATGAAATTATCAACACATCAGAGGATTCGAGTGATGAAAGTGATGCACCGGACTCAAAGAATCAGAAAGCAAATGTGTATTTATAACTGTCATGTTTATTTTCTGTCTTTATCTGTTATATAAACAGTCAGTAACTATATAAATATACAGCTTATTGGATCAATTTCAATTTACTGTTTGTCCACATATCTCACACTTGAGGCGCGTATCTTCGCTTAACTTAGATGCTATTTTGCTGAAGCAATGCAGAAACAAAGGAGCATTAGCTCTTATTTCTTCCCCCCTGCCCACACACCATAAAACTAGTGCTCTAGATTATGTGTGCATATAGTACATCTATTTATTCATCATCGCAAGCTGATATAGTAGTAGTTTTCCCCTGACTCCTCCAGGAAAGCATCCCATGCACATGCTTTCACATGAGAGGAAGTATTTTTCTTAATCATGGCAAACTACAATTATCTAATGATTTGGTTTTCTCTATTCACCATGTATCTATAAACGTGTAATGAAATTACTTTGGCAAAGGTTTATATAATTCACATATAGTATACAAAAAATAAACTTTGATAAACATAATTTACAATAGCTATATAAAAATAAATAACAAGAGGATGTCACATGAATGTAGATGTTTTGAGGGGATCTACAGGTTGTAACAAAAAGATATGTCAAATGGAAAATCATTTCTTGCATTAGAGGATAAAAAAATATATGAACCTAGTTCGGAAATTATTTCCATGGTAGAGTTCCATTTTTACAACTTTGCTCACACAATGAGTTGTGTAATGCATAGCTATCCTGTGGCCTTAACCCTATAACAATACAGTGGTTTAATTGTACTAAACATTTGCTTTTACATCTGATTAAATTGGGTGGAGGTGATGCATTTCACCATTGTTATTGTGCTACAGTACAGTATGTAGTCCGCTTGTTGGGCACCGGTATTCAGTTTATGCATGATGGTGCTCCTCCTCATTTCAGGCTTTCTGTATATCGATTTCTGAGTAGCAGTTCTACTGGTAGTTGGATAGGAAGAGGTGAAACATTGCCCCCACGCTAGTCTGACTTAAACCGACTAGATTTTTATTTGTGGGGACATTTGAAATCTCTTGTTTATGCAACTTCAGCTCCAGATGTAGAAACTCTTCATGCTCATATTATGGAAAGCTGCCAGAAAATACAAGTTTCTCTAAGCCTAACTCAGTGCATTAGAAAGTCTATGCAACGGCGGGCGGATGGATGCATGGGAATTAATGAAGGCCATTTTGAACATGTGCTGTAATTTCCTGTTTTCACACAATTCTGTCATTAAGTGTTGTACAGGGTTCAGCTATAGAAAAAGTGCTGTAAAACGGAAACAAACAATTTCTGGACCTATGTTGATATATTTTTTTATCCTCTATCTGCAAGAAATATTTTCTCAAATTGTTGACATATCTTTTTGTTAGACACCGTATACAACACTCCTCTAGATGCAATATGCATCATCCTGTAAAAGTTGTAACGGATGTTTTGGGTTTAGGCCCTGAGAGTTGAAAAATGTTTAAATAAGTGGTTTAAAAATCGATATGGACATGTTAAAATGAACAAGAAAGGAAATTGTTAAAATTCAGTAGGTTGTGAGATGACGCAACATGTAAGTGATATGATGTGAATGTTTTATGATTGGTAGTTTTAAAAAGACATGTAATGTGTGACGTGGACCAGTAAAAATTAAGTTTGATTGGTAGTGATGGCAACGAGGGGATGAAAAACCAATAATTTTGCTAAAACAGCGAGGAAAGAAAGCATCTTTTGATGGAAGAACGTTATGGTGAAAAGATATAAATTCAGTGCTGCTGAAATACTGTAAAAGAGTTAATTTCAGTTTTCTGTTAATTGTAATCAAGGTTTACAGTATTACTATCAAGTTTCATACAAAAAATTGTATAAACAATATAAATTAAATTGAACATCTGGATATTTTAAAAGTAAAACATCAAAGTTTATTTAGAAAATTTATCCTTTTCATTCGCAACCACGTCTGAAAATTAAGAGTTCTCATAGCTCAGACTGAAGCAAATCCGGAGATATTTTAGAATCATCGATACATCGGAGTGCCAGATAGGACAAGAAGAGTTAGCAGTTTGTGGCTTCATCATCACCATCCCAGAGCGCTGAATACAACCCACAACCCCAGTCATAATGTGGGACGACATCAGGTGAAAGAACACCATCTCATCAGTGCCATAATCCTGCTACAAAG
This sequence comes from Mantis religiosa, assembly GCA_030765055.1. Classification (NCBI taxonomy): domain Eukaryota; kingdom Metazoa; phylum Arthropoda; class Insecta; order Mantodea; family Mantidae; genus Mantis; species Mantis religiosa. The sequence continues at coordinate 11,454,594 of CM060955.1, read as the reverse complement.
TTTCCTGTGTAACATTTTGATCTGAGATACAGGGCATGAACTGCAGTCATTTGCAATGTGTTAATACGATTCTGGAATGAAGCTGAAGCAGATATGTTATCAGATATGTTATACACTTATGTTCATTAAGTAACGTGACTTTCATAGTTCCTTGTTATTATGTATAAAACTTCAAATTGTAAATATGCCAAAGCTTAACAAGATTAAAATAATAATAAAAAAAGAAAGAAAAAAAATAGAAAAACGAATATAAATGCCCATCTTAACCCAAAAGGATCAATAAGGAAAAACACTTTACCTTTTAATAGCCATTCTTCCTCAGTCAGTAAATCTCCAAGTATCATATTATACTGGCTGAGTAAAAAGTATGGAACAATGTTGCTGTTGCAACTTTATGAAGTGTTATTTTTTAGAAAAGCTGTAAGATATCAACATGCCTTCACATTATTATGATTACAAATAAAGGCCGTGAGTATAGTCAATTTGAAAAATTCAATGCCACAGCCAGGATCTGAACCATGAATCTCCTGGTCACTCTTACCAATTGAGCTACCATGGCCAACTTGCCATCATGACATTAAATTCTCCAATTGACTCATATTTTTCCAGTAAACCAATAGGGGCTCTCATATTCTAGATACACTGCTTGTGGCAACTTACCTTAGCCCATATATGGCTAGTGTGAAAAAACTATTAATTTCCATCAATTATGTAGAAAATGAATGAATGATTCATTTAGAAATCAATGTAGAAAGATGCATCAATTAACACTATAAGGACCACACCTGTCATTTTGACGGATGCGCTGCTTTAGAAGACTCATTTCTTGCTTATGTTTTTTTCTACACTTCCTATGTTCTACGACTTAATAAATACTCATACAAACACGTCCACAAAGAATTAAGCATTTTGGACCTTTCTAAAAATTGGTATAAACAACTCCTACTAGAAGGACCGCCATCCGTCATTTTGACTGGTACAGAAGTTTGAACAATAGCCTTCGGATCTGTCCACATGTTATTTTCCTTCCTGATTGGTTTATGGCACTCTGCAGACCCTTTGTCGATGAGTAAGAAAGCTTTATTGCCCAAGTGGTGCAATTCGTGTTACCACTTTAAATATTTACGAGGTATTGGAGCAAAAAACTTTCTGTTGAAGTTGTCATGGTCGAATACCTGGAGAGACCACCGGTTTCCAGGAACACAATGAACAGAAACAAATTTGCTGAAATTTTGTGGTTTATGTGATTTGATGACAAGAGCACACGTTCTCAAAGACTAAGTACAGATCGCTTTGCAGCTGCTACTGCTGTCTGGAATCCTTTTATTGCCAATTCCTTGCAGTGTTACATTCCAGGTGAAAATATCACTGGATGAGCAAATGTTTCCTTGCAAGGCTAGATGCTCTTTTATTCAAATTTGGAATAAAGTTTTGGCTTGTAGTTGATGCAAATTAAAAGTATCTGGTGAATGGTTTTCCTTATCTGGACAAAGGAAATTGTAGCAAATTGCTACAAAATAAACTCAGAAAATCATGACTATAACACTAGAAACAGGAATGACTATAGTTTAGTACAACATAGGTTGACAATGTTTAGAAAAAGTCCAAAATATAAAGGCATTATACTGTATAATAAACTTCCTATGGAATTGAAATCAGTAACCAATGTATAGATGTGTTCTGGACTTGTGACCTCTGCAGGGTGAGGTGTGGGGGAAAGAGGAACCGTTGGCTGGTTACGCAGCGAGTGAGCAATACAGTAAACATTCAGCAATCACCTGCAGAAAGTCACGTAGCGTAGCAAGATGCAGAGCAGCGCCCCACAGGTGTTCCTCTTGCAGAGCATGTTGTAATGCATCTTATACAGCCCTTTGTTTTTTCAGGAAGAAATATTACACGTGACAATATTTCCAGAGCCAAATGCCTTGCAGAAAGTTTGAAGCGTAAAAGTACAAGCATTGTGGGCACAGTAAAGAAATGTAGAAGGGGAATCTCTCAATCAGCAAAATGTGCTACAGCACCTTTGCATACAACTGTACTTTATAAGTCAGGTGACATAATTCTGACATGCTATCAGGGGAAAAAGAACAAAAATGTGCTCCTTTTGAGTTCAATGCATGACAAAGTTACTATAAATAAACATCCTAATAAGCTACCAGAATCAGTGGCATACTACAATAACACCATTTGACCTCGATCAAATGGCTCAACTGTACACAGTGAAATATGGATGCAGATGGTGGCCTATGCATGTTTTTTTTCAATGTGTTGGCATTGGCAGCTATTAATGCATGGGTACTCTATAAGGAAGTAACAGGTGAAAAAGCAAGCAGATGTCAGTTCATATACAACTTAGCAGCAAGTATGTTTGTGGGCCATGTAAAAATGAAATTGCTTACCGTTCCCAGTTTAATAATATTCAGAACAGTACAATGTTTGGAAAAAGTCCAAAATATAAAGGCATTATACTGTATAGATAGATAGATAGATAGATAGATAGATAGATAGATAGATAGATAGATAGATAGATAGATAGATAGATAGATAGATAGATAGATAGATAGATAGATAGATAGATAGATAGATAGATAGATAGATAGATAGATAGATAGATAGATAGATAGATAGATAGATAGATAGATAGATAGATAGATAGATAGATAGATAGATAGATAGATAGATAGATAGATAGATAGATAGATAGATAGATAGATAGATAGATAGATAGATAGATAGATAGATAGATAGATAGATAGATAGATAGATAGATAGATAGATAGATAGATAGATAGATAGATAGATAGATAGATAGATAGATAGATAGATAGATAGATAGATAGATAGATAGATAGATAGATAGATAGATAGATAGATAGATAGATAGATAGATAGATAGATAGATAGATAGATAGATAGATAGATAGATAGATAGATAGATAGATAGATAGATAGATAGATAGATAGATAGATAGATAGATAGATAGATAGATAGATAGATAGATAGATAGATAGATAGATAGATAGATAGATAGATAGATAGATAGATAGATAGATAGATAGATAGATAGATAGATAGATAGATAGATAGATAGATAGATAGATAGATAGATAGATAGATAGATAGATAGTTTTATTCACCTTAGGAATATACAATATTCATGGCTTCGTCAAATTTGTACCCATAAGAATAATACATTTCTTATGAGTAATACAATTATGAATAATACAATAGTAATTAAATAATACAATAGTAGTTAAATAATACAATAGTGATTAAAGTAATGCAGTAGTAATTAACAGAATAATAATACAAATAGTAATTAAGAATAATGCAACTTAGGTCACATAATAGTTTAATGTATTACATTTTTAAGAACTAGGCTGTAAGAGACATAATTTTTACCAAGAAAAAAATCAATATTTACTTTATTATTTAATTTTACTTCTTAGAAACTCATCTGTTGTCTGTGACATTACTTTTAGTAGGATATTTTTTACAGCTTTTCTGAATATTACAAGTATCACCTCCAAAGTTGCACAGGTATTTATTCACAAACATCATTTTAGGAAGCATTGATATGTTGATCATGTTTTAAGTATTCTTCCACTGAATAATAGCAACCTTCTCTTAAAAATGATTTTACTAACTCATAAATATATATAGTTGCATGGCTCTACAACTACACAGCATTTAAAATGCATCACAAATATATACAATTATATGGCCAGCTACAGTGTATCTAGAAATTCACCTATATCATAATATGAATCACTTAATAAAATTTCTTTCAACGATAGTTTGAAATACCTCATGGATTTTATGTTTTTCAGATTGGCCGGTAGTTTATTATACAGGGTGACTGCTGAATATCTAACTCCTTTGGAATAAAGTGTAGTTCTATGTGTTATTGTTCTTAAGTCTGTTTTACCTCTGGTGTTATGATGATGTATTTGATTATTTGTGGTGAAATTTTCAAGGTTTTGTTTTGTATAACATAGCAAACAGTATATATACAGACTGGGCAGAGTCAAGATTTTCAACTCCTTAAAGAAGTTCCTGCAGGAGTCATATTTTTTTCCTGACATTAGGCATCTAACAATCCTTTTTTGTACTTTAAAAACCAAGTGACTGTCTTTACTATCCCCCCAAAACATAATGCCATACCTCATTAGACTTTCTGCATATGCAAAATATAAGGTTCTCATGTCACTTGCATACAACTCATTTTTTATTACTCTTAATGAGAAGTAGAATTTATTTAACTTTATTACTAGATATTTTATGTGTGCTTCCCAGTCTAAATGCTGATCTATCCATACTCCCAGAAAATTTGCTTCTGTCTTATAAGAAACACATGCACCATACAACTTGATGTCAGGTTTGTCAACATTTTTATTTTGTTTGTGACGAAATGATATTGCTGAAGATTTGTTTGTATTAATAATCAATTTGTTTTCAGCAAACCAAGTTTCAATTTTACTGGTTATGTGTTTTGCATTTTCATTTCCCTTTATTATAACATTTGTGTCGTCAGCAAACATAGTTACTCGAGTTGGATTTAAATAATTTGGGAAGTCGTTTATGAATATTAAAAAGAGGACGGGTCCTAGTATGGATCCCTGGGGAACTCCATATTTAATTTTTTTCCATTTTTGAATAGTGATTACGTACGACATTCCGCTCATCGACATTTGTGATTTCCACCATTTGTTTCCGATTTTTTAAATATGATTGGAACCAATCCCATACTATTCCCCTTATCCCATAATAGTACAGCTTTTGTAACAGAATTTCATGATGAATCATGTCGAATGCCTTGGTTAGATCTATTAGTAAGCCTGTACAGTTATTATCATTGTCAATAGCCTCCAATATATGATCTGTAAACTCAAAAATTGCTGATGTTGTGGATTTTCCTTTGCAGAACCCATTTTGTGCAGGGTTAACTACATTATGCTTCTCCAAAAACGAACTAAATCTTACTAGCATAGCTTTTTCTACAATTTTGGATAAGGCTGGTAAAATCGATATAGGCCTGTAGTTTTCGACTTTTTCTCTATCACCTTTTTTGAAAACTGGTTTTACTTTGGCAATTTTAAGTATATCTGGAAATTGTCCAGCTTCAAAAGATTTATTAACTAAATAACTTAGTACTTTATCCAAAACACTACTGCAGTATTTGAATACTGTTATAGGTACCTGATCATGTCCTTCACTTGGTTTATTTTTTAGAGATTTCAGTGTTGTATTAATTTCTGCCTCTGTCACCGGTGTTAGAAACATACACATTCCAACTGAGTTTATGTGCTCAATATTTAAATTACAAGGCTGATTCCCCACTAATCTCTCCACCATCTCGCTATAGTAAGTTTGAAATACGTTGGCTATTACTTGAGGATCTTCAGGCAGTGAACCATTTGGTAATCTAATAGATATGTTCTTAATCCCATTACTTTGCTTTAAATGCTTTTTAGTTATACTCCACATGGCTTTTTGTTTATTCTCAGCATTATTGATAAATTCACTATTATACTGCTTTTTTGCTTGTATTAAAACTTTATTATATATCTCTTTATATTTCTTAAAGTATTGTTCTAAGCCCGGATCAGTACCCCTTTTCCTTAAAGAATTCAAAAATCTTAACCTTGTCCCAGATTTCAAAATACCCTTTGTTACCCAGTTCTTTTTATGTTCCCCTAGCTTTCGCAGTTTCATTGGCATTACTATATCCATGTGGTATTTCAATCTATTTATGAATGATTCATACATAACATTGATATCATTTGTTGCATATATAGGGCTCCAATCTTCTGTTTCAAGTCTGGCCTTTAGATCTGCTAAGCTATGCTTATTTATATTTCTACTATATTGTTTTAACAAAGGCTGTTTAGTGTTTCTGTTTATGGTAGTATAATCATTTAAGGTAGCTGATAATGCATAGTGATCAGAAAAACCTGTATCAATAACTTGTATGACAGTATTAGTAAAATCATTGGGTATTAAAATCTGGTCTAAAATTGTGGCTGAATGTATTGTTACTCTAGTTGGTTTACTCACGGTAGGATGAAGGGAACATAGCGTCAGTAAATCTGTTAATCGACTATCTAATTTTTTACCAAAATCAAAATTTAAGTCCCCTATTATGACGATTTTCTTGCTCGACCCAATGGCTTGTACTACTTCCTCTAAACTTTGCACAAAATAATTGATATCCCCTATAGTAGATCGATATATGCAAACTAACACACACTGATATGTAGGTAATTCAACTATACTTGCTTCAAAATCTAACTCCTTATTTAAGTGATTAAATCGATGGATTTGTTTCGACTTGGTATGTTTGCTCACAAAGACACAAGTTCCTCCATGTTGATACTTTTTACGGCAGAAACTGGCTACTAGGCTAAACCCTTCAATTCGAATAGTCTCTAATTCTTGCTCATGCAACCAATGTTCACAAAAACAAATCACTTGTACCTTTTTAAAGTATGTATCAACTAATGCTTCACATGCTAGTACCTTATTTCCCAGACTCTGTACATTCTGATAAAATATTTCTAGGGGCTGTACACTCTTATTTGTTGATTTAGTGGTTGAGTTACTGCTAGGTGTGTCCACATCCCCACTCATATCCTGTTTAACATTTCCATTTAACATTATTTTTTCATCACCTAGGTCTGTTTTTAGTTTCCCTTACTTATGCATATATTTATAGTATTTTCTATTAATTTACCTAATAAAAAGGATCCCTTTCTATTCAAATGAAGGCCATCCCTTCCCAGACAACTATCATCTAAAAATTTGTTTACATCTACAAAAACAGCCTTAAGTGTGTCACATGCCCAGCGTATCCCCTCATTTATATCATCAATATATGCTGTACTTTCATCTCTTCTTCTCACTATACCATTTATAACTACATAAACTTATAATAAACTTCCTATGGAATTGAAATCAGTAACCAATGTATAGATGTGTTCTGGACTTGTGACCTCCGCAGGGTGAGGTGTGGGGGAAAGAGGAACCGTTGGCCGGTTACACAGCGAGTGAGCAATACAGTAAACATTCAGCAATCACCTGCAGAAAGTCATGTAGCGTAGCAAGATGCAGAACTGGTTCAGTGCAGTAAGATTTACTAGTCTTCTCACCATGTCTGAAGATCTTAAGAAATTTAAGGTTGTGCATTCGGAAGGGCGTGAAATTATAAGTAGCGTTATAGATAAATGTGATGAAGAAGCTTTGGAAAAACAATATTCATATCCAGTGTCACAAGCTACACAACGGGCTGCCGCTTGTGTAATAAGTAGGCTGCATGTTATCTTCCCAGTGTTTATCTGTGCACGACTCGTATATCATTACGTCACCTTATTTATATGTGTGTATGTCGTAGGGAACACATTCCTTTTAGAGTTCATAAGGCCAGAACATAACAATAAATACATTTAAAAAGGAACTGTGTAAATATTTAATAAATAAGGCATTCTATTCTATTAATGACTTTAGCAATAATGGATGATTTCTTTGTAAATATAATTTCATTTTGTAAATGTATATAATTGTATTTCTAATGTAAATAAATGACAATGTCTGATGGATTTCTGTAATCTCTATGGACAATAAATTTTAATTTTGAATTTGAATTTAGGCAATGCTGAATACACGTGTGTTAGGTGCTACCATGCTGCAGGTGGCTTTGAATGAGTGAAATATGGTTTATAACGGTTTTTTCTACTATATACGGTAGTATTAAAAATTTTATGTTGAAACACATGTGTTTGCTAAGGGGGTTTGTCCATTTCACATTTCGTTATCATATATATTTGGATTAATTTTTAGGCTTAAAATGTTCATTTTCCCATGTAATTCTTCAGACAAAAGTAAAATTATATACTGCTAAACTGTATAAATAATATTAGATAAACTGGTATGCATTTAAATTTGTTTACCACTTTAAAAAGGGCAAATAAAACTGCACCCGTCAAAATGACGGGTTGGTCCTTCTCGGTAGACCATACTTGCCAGTCCTTCTAGTGTTAAATAAAGGCTGTGAATTTCTTTTTAATAGAAACATTTCTTTTTTTGTGCACTCCACCAGTCTTCAAGTCTTGGAATGTACAAACAAATAACCTTTCAAACAGCAATTTAAATTTATTAGGAGCTTATTGCATGTGTACTGAGAACAGGAAAACACTTCATTACTTCAAACTGAGTAGATTTTGAATTTAAAAATACAGTAGGCTACTTCAATATGTGCCTTTGGATTGAACAAATACAGACAAAAGTTGATCTAATAATGACAACAATGTGTGTTTGGAGGAATTTAGTAACAGTGACGTCAAAATTAATATAAAAATTATTTGTGGTTGGTTTATTGACACTCGTCACTTACTTTTTCATATATTTATGAGAGACTAGTTTCAAAGGCCCTGGCCTCCATTTTCAATCTCTTTCCAACTAGCATCTGTTGTCTGCTCTCTCTGGTGGTGGAACTATGAACTTTATTGTCAAATTATCTACTGGCGGGATTTCAAAGTTCATTACGCGATCCTTATTTTTCCAGATGAATATGTTCTCCCATGTTGTCAATCTATTTTGGTTTATCACTCCTTTTAATAATTTTGGATTTGGATCAATGTCATGGTTTTCATTCCAAAAATGAAATGCTACTGCTGACTTGTCTTCTTGTTTCAATCTGATGTTTCTAAAGTGTTCTTTGACTCTGGTTTTTAAATTTCTTTTTGTTTGACCTATGTAGCATTTTTCACAATTCTTACAATTTATTTGGTATATTCCAGATTTGTTACCTGAAGGAATTTCATCTTTTGTTTTTGAATTTAGTAATTTTAAAATTGAGTATCTATTAGTAGGTGCCAAGATGATATTTTGTTCCTTGAATATCTTTTTAAATTTATTAAATGTTTTTGGATGATATGTGAATGAACTGAATATGCTGTTGTTTTCTTTTTCTTTGATAAATGTGGTTGCTTCCTTAATGGTTTTCTTTAGTTTAGATTTTCTAATTTTCTTCAACACCAAACTTTTGTTGTATCCGTTTTCTTCTACTATGTGTATTATTGCTTTTTGTTCCTTGAAATATTCTTCTTTTTCCATGGGTATGTTGACTAGTCTGTGTGTAAGGCTGTTTATTATTGCATGTTTATGTGTATCAATGGGCAATGAAACATAGGCACTAGAAAGAAAGAACACTTCAGGCACTTAAGATACAAAGATATTGATAAGTCCGCAATAGCAGCTCATTTCTGGTCTGAAAATCATGAAATTGAAGATAGCACAGAATTACTAAAATACGTACAAAAACATAGTGAACTCGTCATATGGGAGAGGATATACATAGAAAAACATAAAAACCAACTAATGAACTTTGAAATCCCGCCAGAAGAGAATCCCACATTTAAGTTCATCACTAAATCAACAGATGGCAGCAGCAACCCCAGAATTACCCACAGCACTGGATCAAGCTTTAGTCGCATAAGAACCGTAGATGCAAACGATGATTTGCAAAACATGTCCTCAAAATAGGTACGAAAGTGAAGCAGATGTGTGATAAATAAGACTCATCTAAAAATTAATTTTTCGCTTCACTGTGGTGTTCCAATACAGTTAAATCTTGAAAGATCAATACAGCTTGATAATCAAGTTAAGGAGTTACGTTTCTTTGACACAATTTTCTATACTCACGCCATCTCCTGACCTGGCATTTAATTTACTGAAAACAGTCTTTGTTCAGTAATGCGAATCTTGACAGTGTTTTGTCTTTGTTATAGTTGTGTTATATCCAGTATTTCATTTGAGGCTATAACATTTTATAAATATCCTGATGATGGAAGAGATGTACACTCCTGAAATGTTGATATCTAATCATCTTTTCACCTGGCTGCCCGCCTGAGAAGAAAGTGAAGTCACCCCTATTCACAATCTTGGTAATATGAAAACATGTTGATAACTTACAGCTTTTCTAAAAAATATCACTTCACAAAACTATAACAAAGTTGAAAGCATTGTTCCATACTTTTTATTTACCCTGTATAATCAACCAATGTGTTTAAGATATATAAGAAACAAATTTATTGTGACTATAAAAGTGTGTTACTATGGAACTTGGCTCTTCTTTCTAATATGCGACGCAGTGATTTTTTTCTAATTCCTTCACACTTTTTGATATTTTTATATACAACCATGATTTTTAATATCATTTCCTTACTTTTTAGTACAATTTCATGTTGGAGGGCATTCTTTTAACGTTATTAATTGTTTGTTTATTTACTTACAGCGTAATGTAGCCATATTGAAGAATTCAGTGCAGCCAAACTATCCTTGTTTCTCCACTGAACGCAATGCTGCCAACAGTCTTATTTGTCCCGAAATTACACTATCTAGAAGACTAACACAAATTAGTACCTAAATTGCACCGCATAGCTAACTAAACACTAACATGGTTTGAGCAGACTAAGTTATTGCCTGGTCAAATTTTGTTACTCATACACTGCTTTGCACATAAACAGTCCTACGACGATAATAGAGTGCTCTGTAGGAAATACATGTATGAGCTCTCGAACTGGTTCGGCTACTACTGCAAAGTGTGCATGATGTCAAATGACACCAACTTTACTGCAAGGGGGAAAATTGGCAGTCCTGGTCACGTCGTTCAAATCAACGAATGCAAATAGGACGACGCAAGTTTCATCATGGGCGCTGCAATTAGACTGTAGAGCGTATTTGCATCTCTCCTGTTGTTGGGGTATATCGTCATCCGCACCTCATTCGTTTCGACATCAATCATTTCCAGGATCCAGTTGCCCTCTACAATGCACTCATGATGAAATTAGTGTCGTCCTATTTTGCATTCGTCGTTTTGAACGACGGACTGCATCACCTATGCCTGGGGCATTTTTGCAGAGGTTGGCTAAAAGTTTTACATATCTTTCTCATGTTGGTTGCAACACTTTAACTGGCTTGGTCGTCTGCTTGTGCATGCATATACGTGCACCTTTGGACTTAGAAAATATTCTCGCGTTGCACAAAAGAAAGTTTCTCCTGGAATTTTAAATAAAACAATTTATTGGAAATATAAAATAAATTTATTCCATTTACCTTCCCTGTACTACATTTGGGCAATACTCAACAGAACTTCTTGCTCAAATATCAAATAAAATTTAAATCAACTTTAAAGTGGCGATCATAACCCAAACTGTGCAGAGCTATGGATAGGAAGTTTCTGGATAACAAACAGAAGATAATGATTGTTCTAATAAATAGTTTTATTGGCCCTTGTGTTACATATAACCTTTTTCAGGCCTGGAGGAAAAGAGTTGAGACAATGGAATGAAAGATGTTGTATCACACTGTGAACACTGCAACTAGGTGTGAAACATTTGGGAGCATACAAACTGCCACAACAACTGTCAAAATCTCAAGGACCACTTTCTTTTCTTGCTCTTATATACTTGTGTAATATGTCTGAAACTCTACAACTAATTTGAAATAGTTTATGAATTATACCTGTAAGATATGAGAAACCTTCATTTTGAAATTTATGTAACACTTTCTAACCTAAATCTAATATCAGCATATGCCTATTGAAAGTGCCCCGTTGTTTTACTAAATCGGAATTTTCCCTTGATTCTGGAGATTTAGGTTCTAACTTTGGTTTTCTAAATAACTTGCACATTTTGAGAGTTTTTGTGACAAGTCTGTACTGCTAAAACTTGAGGATGAAATTCTTAATGACAACAGAGAACATCAAATACAATCCCCATGTTCTTGTTCGCAATTCCAGCACTCATCAACTTTTTCTATTTTTGCATTTACAAAATACTTTTAAACGGACAGCTCAAGACAGCTGTCTTGAGAAATGTGTACACAATTCACTTAAGACTGAAAGCTACATTTGAAAATAATGCATTTCTTTTTATTCTGCTTTTTGACAAGTTACCCAATTGCTGGGAGACTACAATCCCCATTTTTGCTAACAGTCCTGCCAGTAATTTGGTACTTAGAACAATATGAGTGCTTAACCTCAATTCATTTTCCATAACTGAATGACTGCTTCACTGCTTCCAATTATTTTAAACTGATAAGCCACAATCCACCTTGCCCCCAAAAAGTGGCCAAATTTTTACCTATGATTCACTCTCCACCTTAAGGGAGGCTTGGGATTCCTTTGCATCACAGAGCAAGCTAAAATTTAATCCTGAATGTAGAAAAAAAAAAAAAAAATATATGGAACCCTGAGTCGTCGTTTTTGGAATTATAAGTATTTCATTTTGCTTGTGCATATTGAAATATCTTCCATTATTATACACGTTAATAAAACCTGTATTATTGTCCTTTGAAGTATAGTATTTTGCATAACTTATTCAGAAGTTTAAATTTTGAAAAATCTTGAATAATTGCTTTAAAAGTGAAATAAACTAAAATAGCAGCATATTTTATATGCATACTGCCAACTTTCTAAAACTGCAACACATTAAACTTCTTCTAGCAAAGCACGATAGTTTTCTGGTGACAAACTTGGAATGTATCAAATGTCTGCACAGTAAATATACAATCTACTGTGAATTTGGTTTTATAAGAATTCTTTAACATATGAAAATACTGCTTCTATGGGTCACACTTGTTGAAATTCTTCCTGCTATTGTAATAAATACATATTAAAGCAAAGAACATCACTTCTCAAGCAGCAAAGGGTTCTGATCCATATTTTACACTCCATAAAAAAATCTCAAAAAAAATGGGACATGCATAATGTAGACATAGAACGTGAATAAGATAAAACAGAATTATAATTACAATTCATGTTGTCCATTACTGAATGTACTTTCCCATTTACTAGTGGTACAATTAACCTTTAAATGTACACACTATTTTTATGCAGACATTCACAGCACTTATGCCAATTAATGCAATATATTCAGTCTACTCTTAAGTTGCAATACAATGCAGTAGAATTTAATGCACTGTTATGTCCATGAAAATCTGTACTGGAATCTATTCTACAGGCTGTAAAAGCCTGCTCTTTGCTATTAAGTCATAAAAAGGGCTTTGCTTTGTACGTCTGAGAGACAGATTTTAAAGTTGACAAGAATAAATAACAACCAAACAGCTTGAAGTGTTCTTTACAGCTAAGATCATGTTTGTGTGCTAATGGTTACTGAAAATTAATAGGAAAGTGCAATTCCTGTTCATCAGTTGTGCGATACAATCTTTGTAGAGATGAACATTGTAGCTGAGGTGATGTTAGCTGAAGCAGTGTGGATATAACTGAACTAATGAAATGCACATTTGACACAATAGCAAATAGCAATGTAAGGTTACATCAAATGCCAGATGAAATACCAAAAGCAAAAGAACAGATTGCAAAAAAACAAATTTTGCACTTCTTTTTAAATAATGCAGAAACTTAGAATGGTAACCTTCAGGTTACAACTGCCATGATTTTATGCCATGTTTACATTCATTTCAAAATTATTTTATTTACTAAAAAAATTTTCTTGGTTCAATGCGCAGTTTCATTAATGCTTCTATTTTTCCTTTAATGTGGAACAGGTTTTTTTGACACTAATACTTACTTCTGTTTAAACTTATGTACACAAGCTGATGAATGCTGGAAATTTAATTCTTGAGAGTTATTTCCAATACCTGGTCACACGATAAATACAGCAAAATCCAAAACTCTTCTCACATTCTTCACAATCACACATATACAAAAACGAAACAATAATAAGTTATTTCACGTCAAACAAAGAGAGAAAACAAATCCTTGAAATGCAAGGACAATTGAATACAAAGTTGAGTAATTAAAATTTGCTGTATCCCAACTGCAAACTTAAATGCCTTGTACATTATTAATATGTTAATTTCTTGTCTTTTTTCAATGTTGTCGGAAGTAACAAATCAGCTGATGGCTGAAAAGATTGGAGGTAGGTATGAAAAAAATGGAATCTTGAACTCTCTGCAATAACAAGCTCTATGCTTCTGTTATTACTTTGAACTACTTTAATGGAAATATGTTCTTCTAATTGTTTTTATAATACTGTTCACCTTGGCACCTGTTTTACAACACAATGTCAAAAGCAGATTGATACTTTTAATATGACAGCCATATTTATTTACATTTTTGCTGATATTTGATGTCCTAATAATGGCTTTGGACCTACTTCTTTGGCCAGCACACACTATTCTTGATTTGTGCACAACAATATAAAAGTTTGGGTACTGCAACACTTTTAAAGTTTACTTTATAAGTATTTAAATTGTCAGAACATTAACTTCAAATACACTGTACTTTTATTAATTTTTAGATGAGTCGTATTTATTACACATCTGCTTCACTTTCGTACCTATTTTGAGGACATGTTTCGCAAATCATTGTTTGCATCTTCGGCTCTTATGCGACTAAAGTTTGATCCAGTGGTGTGGGTAATTCTAAAAATTAATAATTATTTCGCTTCACTGTGGTGTTCCAATACAGTTAAATCTAGATACACTGTACTTTAATTAAATTTATTGGGAGTCGATTAAGGTCTCTGAAACTAGTTCCGGGAAAATTTAAAAGTAAGTGTTGTTTAGTGTCATTAATCGACTCCCAATAAATTTAATTTATACAACAACACTGTTTTCAACACTTCCATGAAAGGATTTACACTGTACTTTATATATATATATATATATATATATATATATATATATATATATATATATATATATATATATAGCTTTGGTATTTTGCTTTATTCTTCACATACCATATTTCTCCAAAGATAACAATGTCCCCAAAATTCCCTTCCAAAAACCAAAAGTCATATTGTAATCATGAACTTCATCATATTAAACTCATAAGGCCTTTTTTCTTCCAAAAAAGTGTAATAATTTTGCTATGATTTGAAATTTATATAACATAAAATGTTCAATACAATAAGTATGCAAAAATTACATGTAAAATAAATAGGAATTTCATAGATAGAGTCAACATGAAAAATTCAATGCCACGGCCAGGATTTGAACCACGGATCTACTGGTTTCCATCCAGTCACTCTTACCCCTTGAGCTACCATGGCCAACGTGCCGTCCTGACATTAAATTCTCCAATTGACTCGAGAGCCCCTAGTGGTCTACCGGGAAAACATGAGTCAATTGGAGAATTTAATGTCAGGACGGCACATTGGCCATGGTAGCTCAAGGGGTAAGAGCGATTGGACGGAAACCAGTAGATCCGTGGTTCAAATCCCAGCCGTGGCATTGATTTTTCAGAGTCAAAAACCTTAGCCTATATACGGCTAGTGTGAAGAAATGATTAATTTTCATCAATGAACATAAATAATAGGAATTTCATGTTATAAGAATACTTGTAGACGTAGTAGTACTGCTTCTTTCAATCACAAATAGAATTAAAAGAAACTAAAGTAAGTGTTAAACCAGCCCATCCATCAACACGCAGCTCAGATCAGTGACAGCCCCTCTTGTTCCATAGAACAGTATATCCAAGGCTGCCAAACTCTGACCACGTGATTGCATCATTCCTGAAGATACTTAGTGTAATCTTTGGGAAAATGCCAAAATCTTTGAAATCCTCTCAACCATGGGCAATAAGCACAAAAGTAATTATTTTTCAATTTATCTCAATTTATACAAACATTTTGTGCAATACTATTTTATTTCATTTAGAGAAGGGGTTGTCTAAGAGAAATCTTGCACCAAGATTATCTTAGCTACATTCTTCCAGGTGATAATGCAAATTTTATGGCTGATACTTAAGTTCGAGATCGATAAACTGTATAAAGCGAGATTCATTAAGTATGTTTTAGACCCACTAATTGCAAACATGACCCTTGAAAACCAAAGTAATATTTTTACCACAATGTAATTATGTTGTCAGTTGACTAGATACTCTAAAAATCAAGAATGGAATCTTTAATATAAAATCACAATTAAGTAACAGTTGTGTTCCCAGGTATTGGAATGTGCGAAAACCAATAACTACCATTTTCGTGCACCAAATTTCAAGTCTTCTGCTCTCTTCACAAAATAGTTCCATTCATTGTGATTTTTTCTCTCTTTTTAATGCAGAAACCTTACCACTCTCATTCATGCACACACACATACACACCCATGAGTTAACAAATGCTTTCTTTCACATGAAACAGACATTTCTTCTGTAACAATTGTACAAACCATCTACAGGAGCTCCTGTTATAGTTCTGTGTGCTTTGAATCATCATCTGAACCTGCAACAAAAATTAGTAAATGTTTAATTAAAAATGCTCCAAGATACAACCAAGAAATTAAATAAGAAAGAAAAAGGCCAGGAACTTATCTCCCCAAATTAATGTTAAGGCTTTTCTTTTCATCGTGCAGTGCCACAAACTTAGTTTGCCAACCAACTTTCTGAATTACAGGCTTAGGACCAGAGGCATCGTCTGTAAGGCTGGTGCTGCCCTTAAATTCACTTTATTACCTTTCAAGTTTGTTCATAATATATTTTGAACTTTTTACTACCTACCTCTAGTATTCAATCGGAAAAACAAATATATGTTTCAACAGACAAGATTTTTTAAGGTCTAATGAAATCCTAAGGAAAACTAAAATAAGACCTGAAGCTTTCCTGGCGACGAATATGCTCAGTTTCTTCTCGGCCAGCAAGCCAGGTGAAAAGACAATTAGATTCAACGTTTCGGGAGTGTGCATCTCTCCCAACATCAGGATATTTATAAAATGTTATAACCACAAATGAAACACTGGATATAACACAAATATAAACAAAGACAAAACACTATCAAAATTTGCATTACTGAACAAAAGACTGTTTTCAGTAAATTAAATGCCAGGTCAGGAGATGGTGTGAGTATAGAAAATTTTGTGAAAGAAACGTAACTACTTAACTTGATTATCAAGCTGTATTGATCTTTGCTTCTTAAATTGACAGATTTCCATTTTTAAGACCGGATTCCAAGAGGACCTGAACTGAAATCCAGCATCATGATTAAGTGTGCTCCTTTCAGAGGAAACGGCCAAAGCCTCCTTAATTCTCTGCTCCCAGTAACTGTTGCCAAGATGGTCATCTCCCGAAAATTGGCTCTATGGTCGTTATCAAAACAATGCTCTGCCAGTCCAAACTCCTTAGGTTGCATTAAACGAATGCTCCGTTCATGTTCGATTATTCTAGTAGCGATGGTCCTTCCGGTTTGTCCTATATACGGTGTCCCACATTCACGGGGAATGTGGTACACTCCCGGAACTTGGAAGTCCAGTTTGTCTTTCACCGGTCTCAACAGATGTTTAATCTTCGGAGGTGGCTTGTGGATGGTCCTGATATATTTGGCAAGAATTCTTCTGATTCTGCCGGATAGATTGCCGGTAAACGGGATGCAGGCTGTAGCAGAAGGCTTATCTGACGCTTGCTGTATTACAGGTTTCCCTTTCCTAGCTTTGGTGATCAAGGCTTCAACGTCATATTCGGAGTAGCCGTTTTGACGGAAAGTGAGCCTCAGGTGCTGTAATTCCTGTTTTAAGTGACTGGGATCAGAGATAGACAAAGCTCTGTGGGCCAGTGTATTTAGAACTTCCAGTCATTGAGACTTATGATGGAAACTATGAGCGTTCAGATAGAGATCAGTGTGTGTAGGCTTGCAATATACAGCATGCCCCAGTGTACCATTGCTGTTTTTTGAAACAAGAATGTCCGGCAATGGAAGAGTTCCATCCTTCTCCACTTCCATGGTAAACTGTATTTGTAGTTACAATTTTCTATACTCGCACCATCTCCTGACCTGGCATTTAATTTACTGAAAACAGTCTTTTGTTCCGTAATGCAAATTTTGATAGTTTTGTCTTTGTTTATATTTGTGTTATATCCAGTGATACATTTGTGGTTATAACATTTAATAAATATCCTGATGATGGAAGAGCTGTACACTCCCGAAACGTTGATATCTAATCGTTTTTTCACCTGGCTTGCTGCCCGAGAAGAAAAAGAACACTAAGGAAAACTATTTTTAGAAATAGTCACAGACAGAAATAACAGCACAACTCAAAAATGAAAGGTCAGATAAATACCAAAGTTGGGATTTTCCAAGAAAGCAACATGAGGATTTTCAGGAAAATTGTTCTATCTCAGACCACCATTTACAAGGAACATTTTTAGAAAATTTTGATTTTCTCAAAAATAGCTCTTACAATTTTGATTAAATTACCATATGTTTACAATGTTTTTGTGACAAATAGAAAGTATATGCTGAATTTTCTAGAAATGTCCTCAGAAAGACTTTTAAAAGAAGCTATAAAGATTAAATCACAACCAAACAATTTTAATAGAGACAACGGCCTAGGTCTGAGTATATCATGGATGAAAGCTCTAAGAGCTAGAGGAAATATTTTTAAAGTGGCCAGCAACCCTCCGCCCAAACAATGGTAGAAAACTGGTTCCTCATTGTACAGCGCCATTTAGCCCCACCCTTCTGCCCGGATATATATACTGCCCTGGACTGGATGCTCATCACTTCCAAAAACCAAACTCCATCAGGCCTCTCATTTCTGGTTCTACCTCTGCTTGACGGATCGCCAGCGACCGTCCTAAGCGAGGCGGATTCGGGTAATGTCCCCCTGCATCGAAGGTACAACCCGGCACCAGAAGTATCAGTAGAGATCAACCACGCCGTCTAATAGGACACGCAAGCTAGTTCAAATGACATCACCTATTGTACCGCACAGCGGATAGGTACTGTGGCGTGTTACCCTCCACCTGGGAGAACCCGGGCGACCTGCTCTTGGCTCTCTTGCTCATCACTTCCTGAAGAAGGCCATAGAGTAAACATGGCCGAAAGTTATTTATTTATATCTTGGCTTTCTAAAGGAACAGAATTACAAAGCTATCACATAGTGATCAGTTGTGCTCTATAAAGATTTGACTATTGTTTAAACTCTGATGTGTTCCCATGTTCTCTTGCTTCTACAAGAAAATGAACAATAAGATAATTTCTGTAAATGCTCTCGAATAACATAAAGTAGATAGAGGAATAAGCATTTGTAAGGATAAATTGTACAGAAGTACACGATGTTACGTGATTACAAAACATCACAGTTTAGAGAAGAAAGCTGTTTCCTCTCTTGAATATATTAGCTATTTTCTGAAACTGAAACCTGTCAAACTTTCTCTTGTCCAGCAAACTGTAATCATTTTTAGACGACATGAAATTCAAAATGCTAAAATGTTCTGAGGAATAAATGTAATCAATTACGTACAAAACAAATGGAAATTCTGTTTTATAAGATTCCTTGTAGACCTTGTAATACTGCTTCTTTCTGTCAAATATACTGATTTTCTGGTACGACAATAAGTATGGATTAAAGCAAAGAACACCATCAGCTAGACTATATACAGAGTTCTAGTCCATATTTTATGCTTCAATACATGAACTGTCACAAAAAATGGGAAACATCCCACAGCTGACTTATATGAGTAATTAATCGTTTTTCCACACTAGCCATGTGTGGGCTAAGATTTGGATAGTTAAGAGTTGGACAGAAAAATTCAATGCCATAGCCGGGATTTGAACCATGGATCTCCTGGTCTCCGTCTGGTTGCTCTTAACCATTGTGCTACTATGGTCAAGATGCCAGCATGACAAAGTGACTCGTATGTTTCCCAGTAAACCAATAGGAGCTTTCACATAAAATGAGATACGTACCGTTTGTGGTGACTTACTATGCTGTAAGCACTTAAGTCATGGGCTTCATAGTCAAACTAACTAATAAATGATATCAATTAACCCAATAGTGGTTTGATTATGAAGCCTGTGACTTAAGTACTGTCACCGATCACATTATTATGTTGGAGCTGTGACAAGTCAGTGCCGGATGCACATTAGCAGGACAGAAAGAGACAGAGTGGCGCATGGAGCTGGACACTTGCCGAGACAGAAAAAACAGATGTCAGAATATTTCCGTCTTTCTCTTGTCGCCGCGATCTTTCTCGGGAGGTCTACTGCACTCTGAAACAATGACTACGAGGTATAAATAAGCGGCAAAGTGTGAGAAGAATCAGTTGAGTTGAGTTGTGCAATTGCAGTGGTGTTGTAATTGTGAGTTGTACCACAAAATTCTTCTGTTTATGTGAAACGGGGAGCGAGACGAACTTGAAAACTGCTATTAAATTTTAGATGAGTCGCATTTTTTTACACATTTGCTTCACTTTCGTTGAATCTCGATATATTGAAAACTGCTCTTTGTGTATGTCACGTCTTTTTACTGCTGCAAGGGTTGTACAAAGTTACTGTTTACTGCAATAAAGAATGTTCTTAAATGTCTGCAAACAAGACTTAATTCTACACAACCCACGAAGTCATGGTACTTACAGCATAGTAAGTCACCACAAAAGGTACGTATCTCATTGTACATGAGAATCCGTAGTGGTTTACCAGGAAACATACGAGTCAGTAGGCATGTGCTGGCATGTGCACTATAGTAGCTCAACGGTTAAGAGCAGGCTCTGCCAACTGACATGCATGGTGTGCCTATACAGTTTGCACAGTGCCGACGTGCCTGGTCGTTGCTGGCGAGTGCTAGGGAGATATGCCAATCACTACCTTGCGCAGTGGCATTGCACAATTTGCTCCTGTGTTGCCATTAAATAATTAAGGATATGTTAGTAGTGAAGGAACAATCCAGAAACTGTATAATACATCATTTAATGTCTGTGGTACTTTTTATTAAATTATATATAAAACAACCCAATACCAGTAAGATTATTATAGCCTTCAATCCTGTACAACCAAATGGCATATAAAAGCAATATTTTTAATTATAAGAACGAAACAGTACTTTGTGTAAATTACCAAAATTTTGATCCTGAGACAGTTGAAAAATGCCCAATAACAAAGTAATATTTACTATATAGTGATAATATTACACAGAATACTTCATATTAAACGAATATACATGTTTCAATTAAGAATTTGATACATTCAGTTTTTGGTAGACACTCTTGCCTTCTGAAATCCTTTAGTTTCCACAATATTTGCCACATTTGGAGACAGTGAAACACAACTCTGGACCCTTAATGCACACTTCAAGTTATGATTATTGATGTTGGCTCTCTGAGGGGTATTAATGCCTTTCATAGTTGAAAATAAGGATTCATATACATAGGTCGAACCAAACATTGCAATCATAATGCAGCACATCTGTGTAATTGAGGGAATCTTGATTTAGGGAATCTCCTGTAGAAATCTGGCAAACTTCCTATGTTTCTGTAATTGCAGCTAACTCAAGTGTCACATTTCAAGGTGCTTCCTTTTGTGCCTTTTATTGGCACCAGATCTAGCATTTCTTCCATAACTTCCAAATGTTCATTTACTCCACGAATAAAAATACACAACTGAGCCGTACTTGATAGTCAGTGCTGTCATCAATGGCAATAGAGAATGCAACAAATTCTCTTGCTCTTTCAATAATTGTGCGTAAATGTCCACCAGATCTTGAATTCTGCATGAAATAGTATGAGGTGATAGACTGACACTCTCGAATTGGTGAACACTGACGGGTGAATTTACTTGCAGCTATAAAGAATAGATCATTTATTAAGTGGACAATCAGAAAAACTACTAGAAGATCTGGAAATTTCTTGTGCTATTTCGTAACTCACATAAACTGAGGTTTCTGCCACTCTGCCATCCCCTTCTTCCTGTTCCTCTTCCAGCGATATGATCTTTTCTCTGAGCTTCTGTATCTGCAGTGCATTCTTCTTTTTCTAAGGCCGAATAGTCATTAGCATGCAATGTATTAAAATGTTGCTGAAGATGAAATCGTTTCAGCAATTGCAATTTTTTTCTGGCAAATTAAACAAATAGCACCACCGCTACATTCCATGAAGAAGTACTCAGTTTTCCATACAGGATTCAAATAATGTGTCAGCGTGGGTACCCTTCGCTTTAATGAGTGCTCTTCCATATCAAACTGACACTGAAGTACGGACCTCACTGCTATGAAAGATAAACCGTGCGAAGCATGCACTAAGGCAACACAGTGCTTGTAGCCCAGCACATGCACTATGGTAAGCGAAATGGCTGTGGCTGGTTAAGAGCAACCAGATGGAGACTGGGAGATCCATGGTTCAAATCGCAGCTATGGCATTGAATTTTTAAGTCTCACTCTACCTATTCAAATTAAAGGGGTAAGTTTAAAATCCATGTTGTCTATTACTATTTGATATTTACATTTATTTGTAGAGTTTCCATTACAGTTTCACTACAATGACTAACATCATAATGCAATTATTATACGTCCTGTACAAATACATGAAATTGCTGACCCTAATATTTACTCGCTGACTCAGGTCCCCTGGCTATAAGCTTTTGGTTTCCTGAGCAGCTTGGTGTCATTTCTTCTTGACCTTCGCTTCTTTTACCCTAATCCACTTTTCTCTTAACCTATATAAGAATTCTCCTATACTTCTATTTTTCTTTTCACCCATCCCCGTTAACATGCATAACGCCACTACCTCTTTGCTCACACTGTCCCATTTCTTATCCCATATTTTTCTCCTGTAATTTGTTAACTCCTTACATTCTACCAGGTAATGAACAGTGCTCTCTTCATCTCCACAAAATTCACATATCTCTACCTCATTACTTCTTAACCCTTTTAAGTATAATATTCCTACTCTCATCCATGCTATGCCTTCTCTTCCAGTTTTGTCACATTGATCTATATATTTTTCCCTACTCCATTCTGTCTTTAATTGCTTATAAAATTTCAAAGTTTTCCCATATCTCCTGCCTATCTATGTCTTGTACTCTTGTTCTCACTTCCTTCGAAAAACCGCTATGATTTGACTCCTCTGCTCTCCATAAATCTCCCATGCCTATCTTCGATATCATTTCTATTATTATTTCCCTCCTTTTTGTATTACCCAACTGTAGTAATGCCATTTCTCCTGGTGCCAAGTCTATTACTAAATGTTCACAGTTATTTATTTTGGTTATTAGAGGTCATTAGTGATCAAATAAAATTTTAAATAAGCACACTATACACTTTGTTGCAGCCCAATAAAGGTGGACCATGACTTAAGAAGCATAGAGACACACATGAGCTCAGGCCTATCATAGCACTATATACCAATTAATGTAGTAAATTCAATCTGTAATCTAGTTAAGAATAATTCATAGAATTTAATGCTTTGTTGTATATGCTGAAAATCTGTAACAGTTTGAATCTCTCCATATAACCATAAAAATGCCTCCACTCCCAAACATTTTAGGACAAACCATAAAAGTTGACACAGATGCTGGCATATAACATTTCACTCAAACTTGCCATCAGAATATTAAGGCAATGAAGGGGCAGGAGGTGACGTTCAATCTGGAAACATTAGGTACCCACTATGCTGTGCTGCCACCAGATTTGGCTGCCCCTTATACTATCACATCCGTACCTTTCAAGGTTCAATAGGCTCAATAGATCCAGCCTTGATCATAATTCTGACGTCCTCTATTTCTAATCCTATGCCTTTACAACATGTATGGACATCTCAGAAACTATTTGTAGTTGGTTTATTAATACTCGTCACTTACTTGTTTATATTTATAACAGACTAGTTTCAAAGACATTTGCCTCCATTTTCAATCTCTTTCCAACTGGCATCTGTTGTTGTTTGCTCTCTCTCTCTCTGGTGGTGGAACTATGAACTTCTTTGTCAAATTATCTACTGGTGGGATTTCAAAGTTCATTACGCGATCCTTATTTTTCCATATGAATATGTTCTCCCATATACATGGGAGATGGGAGAACATATTCATATGGAAAAATAAGGATCGCGTAATGAACTTTGAAATCCCACCAGTAGATAATTTGACAAAGAAGTTCATAGTTCCACCACGAGAGAGAGAGAGAGAGAGAGAGAGAGAGAGAGAGAGAGAGAGAGAGAGAGAGAGAGAGAGAGAGAGAGAGAGAGCAGACAACAACAGATGCCAGTTAGAAAGAGATTGAAAATGGAGGCGAATGTCTTTGAAACTAGTCTGTCATAAATATAAACAAGTAAGTGACGAGTATTAATAAACCAACTACAAATAGTTTCTGAGATTAATTTTGACGTCACTGTTACTAAATTCCTCCAAACACATATGTATGGACATGTTTAAAATGGCCAAAGAAAGAGCTTTGCTCAAAATACAAAAAGTCTATTTTTGGCTGTGCCACTGCAAGTGAAAGAAGCAGGAAAGTAAAGTACCAGCCACCAAAACCCATAAGTGAAGGAAGTAAAACAGCTTGCATAAGCCCAACACCAAACTTTCCAACTAAATCAAGGAAAGATCTAAAAAAAAAGAAGCAAAGCTACGAACCAAAATCAGACTGGTGTCAAGACGAACAGCAGGTGTATCACACAGACTATTAGTGCTGATGTGATCCAAGAGGGTTCGCTAGTGCTTAACAGGGAGTCATCTGCAACAGGTGTGCCTGGTGGTTTCAGAAGTTGGGATTATGTTCAATTCTCTCTTTTAGTTATCATGTCACCATCATTATGAATAGACTAAAAAGCATTTAAATAAGCTTAATTTTAATTCTCTAAACAAACTTATTAGTAGAGCCCCTAATGGTTGTTTGGTTACTTTAAAAAAGAACGTAACTCGAAGGTTAATTTGTATATCACTTACAATTCCATGGTCAAAAGGGGGGAGGGAGAAATCTGGCATTATACATTCACACAACTTTCTCTATCAAAATATGAGATGAAGGAAACTGTAGCATAGAAAGGCAGTATCAAAATAAACATTTGAGGGGTTGCAAGCTGTACCACATGTGTCAACATAAAATTAGTCTGATTTTGAAATCCATTTATGGTGTGTCAGATGTAAACAAATTGTATTCTTGTAAAGTGCTAGTCACTGTCACAAGGTTTGTCTGATGTGAGACCCACTACACTTAACATAAGAAACTTTTTGAAAATGTTAATTTTATAAAAAATGACTTATGATTTTGATTAAAATACCATATGCATACAATTTTTGCATAACAAATGAAATGTATATTTTGAATTTTCTGGGGCAGACTCAGAAGTTCTCTTCACTCTTTCCTTGACTTTTGTACAACGAAAATCTTATTACACAAGAAATGTAAATATAGTTTACAAAAATACCAATTTTTTTTGGAGATAATCATTGCAATATATTTATTAATATAATTTTAACTCAAACTAGTACCCAATGCTCCATATATTGCTAATGTTTACCTAGAATGCACATAGGATCTTCCAAACATCCTCATCTAACACCAACTGTTGAATTACGCTTAAAGAGTATTTTAGGAAACAATGAAATAAGACAAATCGGCAAGAGTGTACCATTTTTGGAATGTGAAACACGATATTGAACAAGAAAACAATTTATTAAAATGTGTTCAAGGTCCAATTGCATTAACCACGAGGGAAAAGATACTCAAAGAAATACGAAGGAAAATTGTTCAATTTCAACACCGCCTTTGAAGAGAACACAACTTCAAGTTCATCAAGATACCAACAGAGACGCCCCTATTGCCTCCAAGGAGTTCACCAAATCAAAATTCAACAATCAACATTAGCTGAGATTTTAATTAATTGATGGAAATTAAACATTTCTTCACACTAGCCGTATATAGGCTAAGGTTTTTGATAGAGTCAACATGAAATATTCAATGCCACGGCCGGGAATTGAACCACGGATCTCCTGGTTTCCATCCAGTCACTCTAACCCATTGAGCTACCACGGCCAACTTGCCATCATGACATTAAATTCTCCATTACTTCCTGTAACAACATCATATATTTTGAAACTATTGAACTGCCCTTGTATATTAGATAATGAATGAATGAAATAGGTGGTATACTCAAATGAGTTTTGGGATCAATAGAGTTTAAAGTTACAGATATTCATCTTCTCAGATTAGGGAAAAACCTTGCAAAATAAATTACAAGGATAACTCAGCTGATTTAGAGACTTCTTGAATGTCAGGCAGATGTGGTAATTACTGTAGCAATTCCTCTTAATCGGAGAATTACAGAACAGCCCTGACTGTATGCTGCTTAGCTTCTACGGCCTTGAGGTGGCCACAAAAAGTAAGTTATTCAAGCAACCTCACAGGAGCAACTACAAAACTAAATGTGACACATATGGAGTCATGTGTATCAAAGATGTGACTGTTGCAACATGACTTTGTTAAGGATAGGGAGGCTCTACTTATAAGTTGCTTATATACAATGGACAGAACTAAAAATAGTAATAGAAGAAAACCAAGATGGAAGAGGACAATTTGAATAAACAATAGAAGCCATAAGTCTTATCTTCCAACCACCAATCAGCATGTTAAGAAGTGTGCTTTTAACTTACCTTCAGCTTTAGGTTCAGATTCTGGAGGTAATGAAGTGGACTCTGAAGTTTCTGGAAGCAATACATTCTCTTCTCCATTCTCAGGCTCTTCCACTGCTATGCCTGCATCCTCCTCATTTGTTTCTACCTCTACAGGAACTTCCTCTGTGCTCTTAGTCTCGTTCTTTTCTGACTCTAGCATCAGATACAAACATAACAGTGTACTTCTAAGTTACAACTACCGTTATGAATGAAAAATTAATTTATTTCTACAGAAATACTGCATGAAATATGAACAATAATAGCTAATTTATAATATGATCCCCAAAAGAAAATCTTGTATTGAAGGAATGGATTTCTCCAAATAACACAAAATACAGCTGAACCTGCTTTACATGTAACCCAGTTATACGTTATTCACATTTATATGTAAATATTTGCAGGTCCTGGAAGAAATGTAATTTACAAACATGTTATAGAACCTTATTTATATGTAATGTATTTATACATTATTTGCAGTTATACATATTAAATTTTAGTGAAATACATCTGATTATATGTAATTAAATGAGATGGGTTCATACGCTATATTAATAGAAACTTAAACAAATTTTCCTTATCACTGCTGGCAAAGATGCAAGTTGAGCAGGTGGCATTCGGCCATGGAAACAAAAGACAAAGATGTTAGCTTGTTTGTCTTTCGGTGAAACAGTATCATAGCAACAAATACATAAAGATAATTTTTGGTATCTGGTGTTTACTGTTAAATAGCAGTTTTGTCTTCCTATTCTCAGTTACTTTTAATCAGCCATGCAGAAAATATAAAGGAAATGTTATACGCTAGATCAGAAAGTAAAATTCATACAATACAATACTTTATTCGTCACATTACACTTACATAGTTGAGTAGGCACTCGTAAATTGATGACTCGTCAAAATTTTAAACCTAAATTTTAAGATCAGAAATAAGTCTACAATATTTACAATACAATATGTTACAAAGTATAATAAAGCAAGAGAATATTAATTATGTACAATATCTAGAGTATATAGTTTTCCTAAAGTTGAACAGACACTAAGATAAAATTGAGATCATAGTGCATCATCATGTATTCCTGAATTGAATAGTATGCTTTGTTGGTGAATAAACTTTTGACTGTTTTCTTAAAAAGATTTTGGTTTTGGATTTCCCTAACTGTTTGTAGCAATTTATTATATATTTTAATCCCAATATATTGTGGACTTTTCTCGAGCAGTGCTAACCTATGACTAGGGTATTTTATATCTCTTTTTCCTTTGTGTTATGACCATGATGATGTTGATTTTTTACAAAACTGTTATAATTACTGTGTACATATAGAACTAGATTATACATATAGAGACAAGGTTGTGTCAAAATTCTTAATGTTTTAAAAAGTGGTCTGCAGGATGCTCTATAGCTCGAATGGGTCATTATGCGTATGATTTTCTTTTGAATTCGGAAAAATCTGTCAGAGCCTGTTGCGTTTCCCCATAAAGTTATTCCATATGCAAGTAATGAGTGAAACTAACTGTAATATACGATTTTTCTTGTTTCTAAATTTGTAATCTGTTGCAGGACATGTTGAAACAGACAGTATTTAATTTTTTTTCTATATAATTTAATTGTTTAGTCCATTTAAGGCATTCATCTATAAAGAACCCTAAAAGTTTAACTTCTTTTGAGGTAGCTGAAGTTAACGAGTTACTTTGGGTGTTTTCTACTGTAGTCTTAAAATGTACAATTTCAGTTTTAGTTTTATTTAATTTCAGACCATTGCATGTAAACCATGCTTCCAATTGTTTTATGGCCTGATCAATGTTTGTTTTTAAATTATCAATATCTGACTCACTTAAAATAATTGACGTGTCATCGGCATAAAATATTGGTTGTCCGCTGATTGTGACTGAAAGATTTGTGTAAATTACATAAAGTAGTGGACCCAGTACGGAACCCTGCGAAACCCCATTTTTAATTTGTTCCCATTTTGTATGTATAGAACCAGGACTGCCCTCCAATATAATTTTCTGTTTACGGCCTTCTAAATATGATTTGAACCATTCTTATGCCGTACTAGTGTAGTTTACTTATTAATATTTTGTGGTTTACACAGTGAAACGCTTTAGATATATCACAAATAGGGCAGCAATTTGTTGCTTTGTTTACAAAATCGACGAGTGCAGTATTAGTTGACAATTTTTTTCTAAATCCATGCTGGGAGCTGTTAAGAATGTTCGCATTTTCAAGGTAGATTATTAGTTTTAAATGTACTAGTTTTTCTAGAATAATTGAGAAAGTCAGAAGTACTGAGATTGGGCGGTAATTTTTTTAGTTCGTCTTCCTCACCTTTGTGAATAGGATGGGGAGGTGGCACTCAACAGACACAAAACCAAAAACCTTATTTGCTTCTGACTTAGTAATTGCTTATACACACAGTATGTAGTCATCAGCGATGGAAAACCCCGGAAAAAACTTATCCACATAACTTACCTTGACCCAGATTCAAACTTGGGACCTCTTGATCCCGGGCTGTGTAGGCATTATATCGGTGCAAAAAGTTCTAAGTTCATTAATATGTTTTGTAAAATGAGTTGTATACATTTAATGCAAGAAAAGTGAAATGATCCAAATTAACCGAGTAGTTTAAAGCGGGACAATTTCTAAATAATGTTTGCTTCTATATATTAAATTATAAATGAGTCGTATTTTTTACACATCAGCTTCATTCATATCTTTATTGTTTGCAAAGTTTTACACATGCAGGTCTACTGTATTATTTTTAAAAAAATTATGCTTTATCAAAACATCATTTGTATGTAATTCTGAGTCACAAGTAATCTTTTCTCATCCCCTTGACATGCGTATAAATCAGGTTCAAGTGTATACAGAAAAGTTAATACTATTACACAATAATGAACTGTATTAATATTTGAGATAGTAAAAGAGTGCATATGTATTTGCTAACTTTCTGAAACTGAAATATGATAAACTTTCCCTCATCCAGCAAAGCTCAATCATTTGGTAATGACATGACATTTTGAATGAAGCCCTAGAAGAAAGGAGAATTCAAAAAGACACGAGATGGAGTCTGGTATGCGCAAACTGGTGATAGGATGGTAATATTGTGGCCTGTGTAAGAAAGTGTTGTTCCAACCTGAGTGTGGAAGTTCACAGTCCGTTGCTAGAGGGCATGCCTGCATGTCACATGACTAAACAAAGCTAACAGCAGCAAGCATCAATTGTCCAACACTGCCAGTCGCATTGCAAACAGTGAATTGGAGGCATCACAAGAAGAGCAAAGAGGTGTTGTTCGTTTTCTGACAGTGGAAGGAGTAGGGGGAACGGACATTCATCAACAAATGTCGCAAGTGTACGGCGAACACTGCATGTCCCTTGCAAGGGTCAAGGTTTGTCACAAGCCTTCAGGGGAGGATGGGTGTCGTTAGCCAATGATGCACAGTCTAGAGCACCACACTGCATTACCGATGACATCGTCCAGCTGGTTGATGCATTCATTACCCAGGACCACCGAGTGACAGTGAAAGCCATAGCCGCTGAGGTCAGATTGAGCGTCGGAAGTGCATTACCAATGACATCTTCCAGCTGGTTGAAGCACTCATTACCCAGTACCGCCAAGTAATAGTGAAAGCCATAACTGCCGAGGTCAGATTGAGTATTGGAAGTGTTCACACCATCATGAAATCATGAAGGAACGACTGCTCTTGCACAGTGTGTGCCCAATGGGTGCCCCACAGTCTTCAACCTCACCAGGAAGCATGTTCGAATGGCCCACTTTGTTGGTCATCTGCAGCGCTATGCTAGGGAAGGGAATGGGTTCCTGGCACGAGTGGTGGCTGGAGATGAGTCATGGTTTCATCACTTCGAACCAGAATCAAAATAACAAAGTTTCCAGTGGAAGCAGACAAGGCCATCCACACTAGTGCAGGAAAGGTTATGCTGACGTTCTTCTTTGACCAAGATGGCCCCTTTTTGATACACTTCCTGCAGCACGGAACAGTGAATGCCCAGCGTTACTCGCAATCCTTCACCAACCTTTGCCAAGTGATTAAATCAAAATAACCAGGCAATCTCACCCATGGGGTCATTCTGCTCCACGACAATGTAAAGCCTCATACAGCTGATAGCGGCACTCCTGCAGAAATTCAAATGGGAGTTTCTCGGTCACCCTCCATACAGTCCAGACCTCTCTTCCTGTGATTATGCCACTTTTGGTCTGCATAAAAAGCTCTGAGGGGCAAACGATTCACCTCGGACGACGT
Source organism: Mantis religiosa (assembly GCA_030765055.1). Classification (NCBI taxonomy): domain Eukaryota; kingdom Metazoa; phylum Arthropoda; class Insecta; order Mantodea; family Mantidae; genus Mantis; species Mantis religiosa. Next base: position 11,423,943 of record CM060955.1, on the reverse strand, counting down.
CCAGCTGTATGTGCAGAACTGGCTCACATGGACTTTTATGAGACAGCCATTCACCACCTTGTGTCACAGTGGGACCAGTGTCTCAACAGCCAGGGCCAATACTTCTAACATAGAGGTACTGTATTAAGAATAACTAAACAGTATAGTAGCACAACTTCTCTATTTATTTATCTTATTCACAAGATAAGTAATAGTGAAGTTGTGTTTCTATAGTGTTTAGTTATTCTTAATACTTAGTTTACTTCACTGTCAGCAGCTTCAGTCTTTTACATAACTAATAAAGATACTGGTTTCTGTAATTATGTCTCCAGCTCGTTTCTTTTTGAACACACCTCATTCTCCTGAATCATGAGGCCAATGAATGTGAGGCATACTGCTCTTGCACCAAGGGGATCTGGGATGCTTTGATGCCAATATTTATTACATCCTTCTTTTATCCCATACAGAAGAAATACCAAGTAGACACTATCAACTTCAAATATTATGGTGTTACAAGGACTTCACTCAGCAACAAGTGACATGTGATATACAGAGTGCCTTACATATAAATACCACTATTATTGATTAATATTGGAAGTTTCAAGTAGTAAGGTTGAATATTGGTTATGTTTAAATCAACTCACACAGGACTGCATGCCCTACACGTAAATGACTGGCAAGGCTGAGTATGGAACACTAATTACTGTACTAATTATATTACGCTTATACCGCAAAATTTGGGGTTTGGTTACAGTGAGTGCGGGAAGAATTATTGGTCCCATATTTTACGACAGTTAATTCACACATTTATGTAAGTTCTATTTCATATAATTTTTTCTGCAACTAACAAGAAATTAAAGATTGTGTGGCTAGTCTCAGCAGGATTCCACTACAGTGCACATTGCTAAGAATTCTACGCATTTGAATAGTTATAAATAAAAGCATTAACAGTGAAGCTAATTTCATGGATAAAGACTAAAATTGAGTCATACCTTTTAGTCTTTATACAATTCTATGCATGTTTCTTTTTCCCTAATTTCTCCAATGTTAAGTCATGTTGGACGATGAATGAAATGGGTGAAAGGAAACTCAAATAAGCCCAGGGTCCCTAAGGCTTAGAATTGTCAGACATATATCTTAAGGATAAATTAAAAACTACAAAGGCTCCCCTTTAATACCCACTGGAAGAACTACAAAAGCAGAGAAAGAACCTCAAAAACACAAGAAGGATTTATGCAGAAAGCCTATAACCTACAGAGAAAATACAACCTTGAAGACACAAACAAAATTGAACATCTCCCACTTCCAATCTGCCCTCTATCACAACCTAAAATAAATAGCAGAGTAAACCTTCTGCAAAATATAGAGCCAAAAAGGGATGTAAGTGCAGAAACACTTAAAATGCTAGCTCTAGAAACAATTGAAACTTATTATCCACAAGACTCATGGCTACACATATACACAAGACGGCTCCCTATTTGACAAAGAAAGTAATGCTGGAGCAGGAATACATAGTAAAATATTCAATTTTTACATCTGTTTGGGCACACTAGCAACCCGCTATGATGGAGAATTAGAAGCAATCAACACCTCGCTAAAACAACTCTTCAACCATGTGAACTCTTTCTCTAAAGCAGTGATTATAAGCGATTCTAAATCAGCACTTCAAGCCCTATCCTCACTGTACCCTAACAACAATAGAATACTTGAAATTTACAGTTCATTACGAATACTACAAGGTCTAAAAAAAAAAAAAAAAAAAAAAAAAAAAAAAAAAAAAAAAAAAAAAAAAAAAAAACACACTTCCAGTGGATTCCATCTTATTGTGGAATTACAGGCAATGAAATAGCAAATTCCTTGACAAAAAAAGGAACACACACACACACAAAAAAAAAAAAAAAAAAAACAAAGCTGCCAACAAAAAACCTCATTCCACACATCAAAACTACATATAAACATAGAATCAACTTATTCTGGAAAGAAGAATGCAAAGAAAAAGTACCAACAAGCAATGGAAAATTCTACAGGGAAGTAAAAATCCCATCCCAGACTACCCAAGAAGCAGTACTGTTGCCATCTTCCGACTGACTACGGGCCACGACTGTTTGGCCGCTGATCTACACAGGATTAATATTTTTGAATCCCCAACCTGCACATTGTGTAGGGACCCGAACTCATTGATGGACGGAGATCATCTGCTCCAGTGTAGTGCCCTGACAAAAACAGATGGAGAACTGACAGCACAACTAGTCACATGTTATTCGGAGGCCAGAAGGAAAATGGAAATTCTCCAACTCCATGAGTATTAGCAACCAACCATATCTTTAGGATAAGAAAACCAAAGAAAATATCCTTATCCAGGTAACTCACCTTGATTGACATTTAAACTTGGGACCTCTTGAACATGAGGCAGACATGCTACCGCCTACGCCACAGAGGCAGGCTATGTATGAATTTCAAAATGTATATGGTGGCAGAATAATTAGTCAAGAATTGAGGCCAACTTATTTCCATGACTTATCTCTATGAAAATTTTACTTATGGGTAACTTAAGAAATAAAGAGTACTCATCAATTCCATATACGTTACAAAATGAACATCACAAGAGAAATACGACCTATCAGTCAGCATGAATTTTTGCATGTAAACCAGAATATTGGAAATATATTAATGTGTTTGCATTGAAGGTCATAAGTTTTGACAAGCTGTGTTGCAGGTAAGCCTAATGTAATGCAAGTTAGTTGCAGTAGTTAGTATTCCATACTCCTTAGTCATATACAGTGACTAATAGAATGTGCGGCAATTCATGCCAGGTCTGGTACCATAGTCTAGCCAATCTTGAAATGCACTGTATAAGAAAGCAATACATGAAACAAAGACGTAAATAATAAAATAGTATACTATTTAGAATGCTTACATGCATACCAATGCTGTTATTTATGTTTAAAACAAAACATTCATGCCCGATTTCACCACGATGTTAAGACTTAACACAAGTTTAGCAATATTTGTAACAAAAATTGCATTTCACCAACAGGTGTTAGCTTAACACCCGTGTTAAATCTCTTGTTAAACTAACAAGCCATATTTCTGTTGTTAAGTCCTTAACAAATGTAAATAGTCAAGATGGCAGGCGCGAACGCAGCTGTTGATGTCAATTTCCTATATTTAAGACCATCTAAATGGCATTCGTAATAGAGTACGACCTATGAGGAGAAATGATTTTGACGAGCTATTAAAAGAAAATGTTTTACAGAGGTATAGACTGTCCAAACAAGTTGCTATGAAGGTTACTGCGGAAGTACAAGAGAGGTTAGAACATGCATCAAAAGGAATAAGCCGATCTTGCCATTGCTTCAAGTACAAGGGTGGGTCAAAAAGTAATGCTTCCTATTTTTTTCTCTTTTAATTGCCAAGAAAATTGAATCCAATTTACATAGCTTGAAAACTACAACATTGACGATTAATTTGTACCTATTCTATATAATCTCCGTCCTTTTCCACAGTTTTGGTCCACCTTTTAACTAGGGCATTTATTCCAGTGTGGTAAAACACACGGTCTTGTTTCCTAAGTCATTGATGCACAGATGTTTTCACAGCCTCCTCATCTTCAAAATGAATCCCACGATGAGCTTCCTTTAGTGGCCGGAACAGATGGAAGTCTGATAGTGCCAGGTCAGGGCTGTATGGGGTGTGAGGTAAGACTTGCAATCCCAGTTTCTCAATTTCTGTAGTGGTGTAACAGCTGGTGTGTGGTCTTGCATTGCCATGCAAAAGAAGAACATCCGCCATAGTTTTTGTTGGACGAACTCGGTGAAGACATGCTTTCAGCTTTTTGAGAGTTCTGACGTATTGGACACAATTTATTGTGCATCCCTGCTCCAAAAAATCAATCATAAGTACACCCTCTGCATCCCAAAACACTGTCGCCATAACTTTCCCTGCCGACTGCTGAGTTTTGAATTTGTTTTTTTCTTCAGTGACGTTGTGTGATGCCATTCCATTGACTGCCTCTTTGATTCAGGTTCAAAAAAGTGAACCCACGTTTCGTCTCCAGTAAAAATTTTTTTCCAGAAACTCCTCTCCCTCCAAACTGAAGCGCTGCAAGTGTTCGGAGGCTATTGTTCCTTGTTTCTTTGTTTTGGGCAGTTAACATTCTTGGTACCCAACGTGAACAAACTTTTCAGTAACCCAGTTGTTGAATAATCATCATCACACTGCCTTTACTGAGGGAGGTAATGCGACACAATTCACCTGTTGTTATCCAGCAATCACCACGAATAATGTCATCGACTCACTGAATGTTGCATGGAGTCACTGCGTCACCAGCCTGCCGCTTCGCTTTTCATCTGCCAATGGTGTTTGCCCTTCAGCTTTGTTACAGCGACGAACCCATCGTCTAACAGTGCTGACATCCACCGTTGCATCACCATATACATTTGTTAGCCTTTCGTGAATGCGAATTGGTGTTTCACCTTCTGCAGTCAAAAATTCAATCACAGAACACTGTCTAATACGAATGTCAATGTCAGCCATTTTGCAAGAGAATGCAGTGCTGCCACCTGTTGACTTAGGAAGTTACTACTGCATGGGATTGGAGAAGAAGGTTTGAGGAATTGCGCCAAATTCAAAGTTTTCACATAACTTACTTATTTAAGGAAAAAAAATAGGAGGCATTACTTTCTGACCCATCCTCGTATTAATAACTTAGCGATTTTATAATTCACTGAATTATGTGGATAATACACTGTCCACCTCCCATCTTGAAATGTTCAAGTCACTTGTCCTTCTTCACAACTTATTTTAATGCGTGTAGTGTAATAGTAATAGTAATTTATTTCCTTTTACATCAACAAATGGAAATACAAAATCAAGATTACAATTATAAAATCCATACTGAAATATGCCATATATTCCTAAATCCTGAAAATCCTATCATGTTATCATATTGCCCACCATTGAATAGTAATTCAGCCCCCATACACCTAACCCTAGGTTTTTGTGTAATGGAGGCCCTCTGCTCCTTTTTACACTTTCTGCCATTTCACCTATCTCACTCTACATTTTTCTCTTAATTGTTCTTAGCCATCTCTCTTTAACTTTCCCTAAATAATTCCCTATATTTCTCCTGTTCTTTTCTCCTTTTACTGACAACATTTTTCTAATTACTACTTCACCCCCCAAACTGTCCCATTTACGTAGCCAAGCCTGCTCTCTCCATATCTTTGTTTGACTACAATTTAATATACAATGGAAATCTGCATTCTCTTCTCCACACAATGGACATTTATCTAGCTCCCTCTCTTGACCTATACCTTTCAAGTTTCTCACTCCTGTTCTCGCCCAAGCAAAACCTTCTCGCCCTAACTTACTACATATATCTATATATCCTTCCCTCCCCCAGGTTGTTTTTATTTCTCTATATAATCTTAGTGAGCTTTTGTCATATTGGCAAAAATGTCTTGTCTGTCAATATCTTCTAATCTTAGCTTAACCTCTTTCCAGAAGCCTCTATACCCATACTCTGCATTTATCCAAGAATGACCCATACCTATCTGCTTCAACAAGTCATACATATGTGCCCAAGACCCATCCCAGTTACTTCTCTTTTGAATATGAAAACATTCTTTAATTATATTGCCATCTTCCAAGTTAGTGATTCTGTATAAATATTTCATTGCCCTTGACAAGATTTTAATTTTAGTAGAATGCCTGCCTAGTTCTAATTGTGCTGCCCCATTAGGTGATGCTATTGGTAATCCCAATATGTATTTACAAAAGGATCTATGCACTCTATCAGTCTCTCTCCAAGCCTCATCTATTCCCCAAATCTCTGATCAATGTAACATTCTATTTTCTACTACTGCCATATAGATCCTCTCCAACCATTTGACATTTATATCCGGTAGTTTACTCTAGCATGATCTTATCACTCTCATGGCCATTTTACCTTTTGCCACAGACATCTTTTTTTGTTCTTTCCAGCTGCCATCTGAACTCAACCTTGTACCCAAATAATCAAATCTCCTTACTACCTCTATTTCTTTTCTATTAACCTCCCATTTCTCATCCTTACGCAACCTGTATTCTTTTTTGAAGACCATAATCTTTGTTTTGTTTTCATTCACTTTCAAACCCCATTTATTGCAATAAGAATTGGCTGCCTCGATTGCTCTTCTCAGCCCTCCACTTGATACGGACCCAACTACTAGGTCATCTGCAAACAGTAGCCCCGGTATTTCTTTATTATTAATAACTGGTGAATGTACCCTACAATTTGATATCTCCTCTAAAATTCCATCGATATAAAGATTAAATAATACTGGACTAAGTTTACATCCCTGCCGTACTCCTGCCTTACTCGATATAGATTTAGTTACTTTGTTGCCTGGTAGTTTTATACACAACTCATTCTCTTGGTATATCATTTTAATTACTTCTATACATGCCTGACTTATCCCCTTATTGCTTAATTTTATCCACAATGCATCTCTATTAATTGAATCAAATGCCTTTTCTAGATCAATAAATATCATATATACCCTTCCTCTTTTATTGCTCAGATATTTCTGTACAATTGTTTTAATAATAAAGATGTTGTCCGATGTTCTCCTGCCTGGTCTAAAACCTGCTTGGAACTCCGATAGTTTATTCTCCTTCTCGACCCAATTTTGCAACCTATTTGCTAGAATTCCCGTGAAAATCTTCCCTAGAATAGACAATAAACTAATCCCTCTATAGTTAGCTGGGTTATTTTTATCTCCCTTTCCCTTGTAAATTGGCAATACCATGCTTGTCCTCCATTTCCTAGGAATTTTCTTTTCTTCCATTATTTTATTGAATAACTTTGTCACTATTTTCCTCCTAGTTTCATCGAGTGCCCAAGCCTTCCAAAATTCTCCTGGTATACCATCAATACCACTAGCTTTGTTAGCTTTTAACCTCTTTATTTGTTCACAAAATTCAGCATCCGAGATATGTCTATCTAATTCATTAATTATTTGCGGACCCCCTAACAAACTTCTTTCCACTCTGATATAATTATCTTGTCCTAACAGCGATTCAAAGTATGCACACCATTGATCTGCACCTATATACTCATCTCTCCCCACATCTTTATATAGCCCTCTTATTATTGACCAAATTTTCTTAGTGTCATGTATTCTTGCTGCTTCATTTAGCATTCTGCCTATTTTCTCACCCCATTCCCTCTTTTTTTGTTCCATTAGACACCTGTATGCCCATCTCAAGATCAGGAAATTTTCCGTTTCCTCTTTTTCCCCTGATTGCCGCCAGTTCTTTAATTCTTGTGCTACTCTTGCCTTTGCTATCTGGCAATCCTTGTCAAACCACTGCCTACTGATGCCTTTAGAAACCCCCATTTTCATACCGGCCCCTGCCCTTTTAACAATATATTCGAGTGCCTCTAAGGCTTGCTCTATTTTATTCTCAGTTAAGCTTTGTACCCTCACTTGTAAGATTTTACTACTCTCTGAATTCAATTCATTAACAAATGTTTTATGCAACTCTTCTTTCCACTTATACACGTCCACCACACTGAGACATTCTTCATCAAGCTTCTTCATACATTTGTTGCCTTCTCCTAACTCTAATCTTAATGGAAAGTGACAGCTTGATGTTAAAACATTCATAACTTCAAAATCTAGGATCCATTCATCAATTCCTACAGAATACATTAAAATATCTACCACACTTTGGCCATTTTTATTAGCAAATGTGAATTCCCCTTCTTTGTCACCCGCTTTCAGGCCATTACAGATCATAAGATTATTCTCCTCACAGAAATCTAAAAGTTTCCTCCCTTCCTTATTGGTAACTTTATCTTTGATATGCCTAATCTCTATTTCAAATTCCTTCTTAGCTTCCTCACTTGGATTAATCCACTTAACCTGGTGTTCCCCTATTCTTGCATTTAAATCACCTACAATTATTATTTCAACTTTCCCATACTTATTTTCCAACACTTCTATACCCCAACCTAGTTTCCTAAACACATTTGGATCATAGAACTCTGATACAGTAGGTGGGTTATACACTGTAGCAATACAGACAGTTCCCCCATTTTGATACATGTCCCCTATGGAGATCCATAACACTGATCTGCTTGACAGTTCTTTTTCTTCTTTCACCTTAAAACATTTATCTTTATTTATAAAATAGCCTAAACCCCCTGAAGCTCTGCCTTTCCTTTGGTTCTTCATCCCACTTATGCTATAAAAATCATATCCTGGAAGTATTACACTAGTTTTTTTCTCTATCCAGGTTTCCACATGTGTGTAGTGTTTAACGCCCGCTTTTACTACATACGGCACCACAGGCGGTGACACTGATGATATATGAGATGAAGATGGAACACCGGTGGAATGAGATGGTGGGGGAAACCGGAGATCCCGGAGAAAACCCGCCCCAGCGCTGTGTTGTCCACCACAAACTTGTTTTAATTTTACGTAATATTGACAAAGTTGTTTTGTGCTTCTAGTAGTGACACATGCATTTGAATTAAATTAGTTTCCAATATTTTCCCACGTGACATCATTGGCTTTTACATTAACTGCATCCGTCCTCTTATTTTCCATGATATCCTTATACTTCGTCACCAATTCAATTAACAATTCTTACTCCATTGATCAGAAATTTGTCTCACAGCTTTTGTTTACCATTTTGTTCACCCACCATTTTGTCAGCTGTGTGCAGACGAAAATGAAAACAAAAGGGCATCGCAGTACGTTCAGAAAATAATACGACTCATCCATAGCCTTCTATAGCTGTAATATTTACAAGTCTCTTGGCATTAATAGATGTTTGTTAAAATTTTCAGAAAACAGGTTGGCGAAATGCAAGAAATTTAACATTAGTGTTAGTGTTGTGATGATTGTTACGTTACATTTGTTAAAGTCAATTTTAACATTTGTTGCTGAAATCGGGCACAGAGCAGCAGTATTTTACCTGGATGATAATTTTTGCTTTTTGATCTCTCCACAGTCACATACTAGTCTATTATATGCATTAACCACCAAAATGTATCATTTAGCCTTTGTGATGATGGAAATTATTTTGTAATTTTTTAAACTGTCTTGCACATACTTTAAATACTTTCATTATTCAACCCTGTTTCTTCATTACTGTCATGAGATACAACCCACAAATGGACTCGTTTGAACCATATTAAAGCATATGCACCAGTAATACATTTTGAAAATATTGTTGCCTCATCCTAAGTGCCTACACTTTTATGCTGAGACAGCAAGGACACACTGTGTAGAAACAAACTGACTGCAATATATCTTAACATAAACATAATATAAATGTATCGAGATTTAACTGTGTTGGAACACCACAGTGAAGCGAAATAATTATTAATTTTTAGATGAGTCGTATTAATTACACATCTACTTCACTTTCGTACCTATTTTGAGGACATGTTTCGCAAATCATTGTTTGCATCTTCTGCTCTTATGCCCATCTGCTTCACTTTCGTACCTATTTTGAGGACATGTTTCGCAAATCATCGTTTGCATCTTCTGCTCTTATGCCTTTAACCACAACAGTAGAGAACAATTAGCTGCTGAAAAAGCCGTGTTAAAATCCGAAAAAGCAAATCACTACAGAAAACTAACTAATATAGACCTCTCATTGTACAACCTACATTTGAAACTGGTAAAATTACTAGGAAACACAGCTTGGGACCATTTAGAAACCAAATCATTTGAACATATCAATTATAAAGTCAAAGAGAAAGTTTATCGTCAAAAGAAGAAACTAAAGCATAACCATAATCATTGGCAACCAAAACAAAACAAAATTTCATCAAAGAACACATCCCTAGACAATGTAATTAATCTCTCAAAGCAAAATTTTAACACTGAAGAAATAGATGTACTTAACCAAGGCCTAAAAACATGTATAACATACTCGAGCAACCCTAAGGCATAAGAGCAGAAGATGCAAACGATGATTTGCGAAACATGTCCTCAAAATAGGTACAAAGGGAAGCAGATGTGTAATTAATACGACTCATCTAAAAATTAATAGTAATATAAATGATTAAGTAAATTGCAATGATGGCTGTGAGAGGGTGTCTATATAAAATGCCAGAGATGGAGATGAAATGGTTGGAAAGAGTATATAGTTCTGTAGTCGAGGCCAGAATGCTATATGGCATTGAAATATGGGGGCTTGAGAATGGGTGGGAAGTTGTGGATCAGATACACAGGATGTTCTGTAAGGAAGTTTTGGGGCTGCCAATGGCAACAGCAAACGAAGTAGCTCAAATTGAAATGGGGAGAGTAACAAGGAAAGGGTTAATAATGGAAAGAGCCTTGAAATACTGGCATAGGATCTTGAATTTAGATGAAGGACTCTTATTGCAACAATGTTTAAAATATCAAGAAGCAAGTCTGCAAAGCTCGGGCTGGGCAAGCACTCTACGAAACAATTTAGAAAATAATGGCTTAGGGGATATTTGGAGAAAAAGAGAGAGAAATTATAAAGGTTTCTGGAAGGGTGTTAGAAAAAGATTTGAAGATATAGAGATTCAAAAACTGTTCAGCCAGTTAGGTGAAAAGAGGTCATTGGTATATTATGTTGAGTTAAAAAGTGGCTGGGGAAGGGAGCAGTATATAGATAAAACCATTAATGAAGAAAGGAAGGGGATAGCATGGCTGAGAGCAGGAGTGTGGAGGCTAAAAGGGCAGCGGAATGGGTTTGTGAAAGACAAGTGCCCATTGTGTGGGGGTAAGGAAGATGTGGAACATATCCTTTTCGAATGCAGGGAAACAGAGATTTGGCGAAAAGAATATATCTGGAGAAAAATTAAGCGAAGTCCTGATATATGTAAAATTATAGATAAAAATCTCAAGAATGTAGGTCAGTTCTTAGATAAAGTGAAAAATAAATGGAAGTGGACTGTGAAAAAAGGAAATGAACAATAGTGTGTAAGCAATAGTAGTAATGGTAGTAGTAATAGAAATGTAAGTAGTGTACTACACATTTTGTAATTCAATGGGCTGCTCACCAATTAATGGCCTGGGCCAAATGCTGGTGATCAGCTCAACAGTTGTAATAGCTTAGTACACAAATAAATAAATAAAAAAAATAAATAAAAAAGATTAAGTAAATTAGCATATTTCGTATATGTGGACTAGAAAAATGTGACTATTAATCAAATATGTATAACTGAGCTAAACATTAATGGATAAATTCTGGTACCTAAAACTATAGTGTATATCTGTGAAAAATGTGGAAGTGTATAATGTAGAAATAAAATTTAAATATGAATTACATAGGCATTTTTTTTACATTCCAATGTACATACCTTTATCCTTGCTTTCTGTTTTCGTCTTCTTAGGCTTCCAGATTTTTGCTTTGTTCACCAAATACTTAACCTGTACAAAATAGAAGAATGCAATTAGTGAAACAAAAGATTTTTTTTTTTTTGTTGGCTTAAAATGTTTTTGTACAATACTGATAAATTATAAAGGGTTGTTATGTGGTAACCTTCTCACAGCCTCCTTTGTTCTTCCATTCATTCATTTATTCATTTATTATCTGATGTAAAAATTACAAAGTAATTCCTAGCATCGTCAAAAAACTAGAAATACAAAAGAAAACAGAAATACTAAAGAAAAAATTTGTACATTGCACAGTTGACATTGGACAAGTCATATACTTAATACATACGTATACTTTATAATTGGCTATAATTCATCTAAATTATACAAACATTTATTAATTAAATATTCTTTTAACTTATATTTAAAATATGTTTTTGAGGTATTAACCAAATTTTTTAAAGCTACTGGTAATCTATTAAATAAGATTGCCCCTCTTGTACTGACATCCTTTTCCGTGAAACTTGTATTTGATCTAAAGAGGTTAAAGTTATTTCTTGTGTTATGGTTGTGTACTTGACTGTTTCTTATTAATGGTTGTTTTATTATACACAGTATGGTTCTATAAACATACAGAGAATGGTTAAAAGCTTATTATTGATAAATGCAGTTCTGCATTATTCCTGCATTGTCATCTTATATATAAATCTGATGCTTTTCTTTTGCAAAATAAAAAGTTTATTCATCTTGGTTTTGGCACCCCCCCCCCCCCCCCCATATTTCTATACCATATGTTAGATGAGGATATATACATCTAAAGTGTATCAATTTCAGCATTTGAACATCACCATAATTTGGAAATATCTCAGTAAATATATTGATCTACTGATAACATTACATACATAATCTATGTGTTCTGTCCATTTTAAACAGTTGTCTACCTGAAGACCTAGAAATTTGTGTGTTAACATTTTGAACTATTGTATTTCCCAACTTGTATACTAAGATTGTTTAAATTTTTAATTGACCTACTGAATCCCATTATTGTTGTCTTTTAGACATTACATTTCAAATTTAAAGATTCAAAATAATTAAGAAGTATGGAGGTAGATTTCTTCATATTTCTAAGTAATTCTTTGTTTTTTCCCAGAAAATCGCTGTAGTATTATCAGCATAAGTAACAATGGCACTATTTTTAGGAGGCATTATATCACTGACAAAATATAAACTATAATGGACCTAGCACTGTGCCTTGGGGTACCCCATATTTAACTGTTTCTATTTTGGATTCTATATTTTGAACAAACTTGCCATTCCTATGGACCTTTATCCTAAAATTGTTTTTTGTTTTCTGCCAATTAAGTAATTTCTAATTAACTCTTTGGGGAGGCCTCTAACTCCATATCTAACTTATTTAAAAGAACATTGTGATCCACACAGTCAAAGGCTTTGGATACATAAAAAAATAGTGTACTAACCTTATTGTTACTTTGAATCTTTTCTACAATTACTTGAATGAAGTGACTGATACCAGTAATGATGGATTTGTTTTTACGAAAGCCATGCTGGAAGTTTTCCATTATATTGAATTTTTCAAGATAGGCTATTAGTGATTTCCCTTGCCATCCAGTGGTACTTCACATAAAAAATTCTACAAAATGCAGTGGCGCAATGTCCTACTATTATTACTGTGTCAGTTATAAAAGTGGCTTTTTAGTAAATTGATGAAATTAATCATTTCTTCATACTAGCCATATATAGGCTAAGGTCTTTGATAGATAAAGTCAACATGAAAATTTCAATGCCATGGCCGGGATTTGAACCTCAGGTCTCCTGGTTTCTGTCCAGTCGCTCTAACCCATTGAGCTACCATGGCCAATGTGTCGTCCTGACATTAAATTCTCCATTATTTTCCCGGTAAACCACTAGGGGCTCTCGCACCCAAGATACACCGTTTATGGCGACTTATCGTAAGTACTTGAGTCCCAGGCTCCATCATTTAACTCTTATTATTTTAGTAAATTGATGGAAATAAATCATTTCTTCATACTAGCCGTATATATGGCTTCATCATTTAACTCTTAATATTTCAGTTAATTGATGGAAATTAACTAAAATATTAAGAGTTAAATGATGAAGCCTGGGACTGAAGTACTTATGATAGTAAGTCGCCACAAACGGTGTATCTCAGATGCGAGAGCCCTTAGTGGTTTACCGGGAAAATATGAGTCAAATGGAGAATTTAATGTCAGGACAGCACGTTGGCCATGGTAGCTCAATGGGTTAGAGCGACTGGATGGAAACCAGGAGATCTGTGGTTCAAATCCCGGCCATGGCATTGAATTTTTCATGTTGATTATCTATTATAAAAGTAGTTACAGCGCTTGAGCTTTCTAATGTAAAGAAAATAAATATTTTTTATGTAAACTGCAGGCAAAAATTTAAAGCTAATTAGAAAGTTCAAGCGTGGGGTCCCCATGACAGCACAGACCGTGAAGATTCGGTGTCTTTCTTTGTTTAAATCCCGGATGGCAGGCTGACGCCGACGGTTCCAGATGGTGGTCCTACTCAAAATGCATCCGCGCAAACCCTCCTTCATTGACCCTTTTTTGATAATGACCTTGGCATGTGATGGAAAAACATTTAAAGATATTAGTCCGTTTTACATAAAGCGTGAACTAGACAAGATAAACGGCCCAGTGAAAAATGCGACATGCCTCCGAGACGGCACCTTACTATTAGAGAGCACAAGTGCAGACCAATCTCGCAAACTGCAAAAAGCTACTTTGTTGGGCTCCTACACTATCCGGGTAGTCCCACACAAAACTCTTAACACCTGTAGAGGAGTAGTCACCACCTCCAGCTTAGATGGTCTTGCGAATGAAGAAATAGTAAGTTGCCTCTCTGATCAACTTGTTTGTCAGGCGTACCGGCTAACGTACGGTTTTTCTTACTTTCGCCGGGACTAAGTTACCCGAGTACATCTATTGCGACTATAAACGTGCGAGCGTCCGCCAGTATGTCCCGAACCCCATGCGCTGTTTCCAATGTCAGCGGTTCGGACATACTAAGGTCACGTGTACCAATCCTGCTCTTTGTGAGCAATGTGGCCTACCAACACACGACAACCCAAACTGCAGTCGAACACCTTGTTGCGGTGGTAGTCATCCCTCCAGCTTGCGACAGTGCCCTAGATTCATGGATGAAAAAAAGTATTCAGGAGCTACGTGTAAAGGAACGCCTGACTTTTCCAGAGGCACGACGGCGCTTTGAACAACTAAAGCCTGCTACCACTACTACTGGATATGCATTAGCAGCTTGCCGTACTCCAAATACCACTGTTGCTGTTCAACACGTCCCTGTCGCCCACGCCTCCACACAGACTGACTTTCTAGCCGTTAAACCCACGTCTCAGACTGCTTGTATATCCACCAGCACTACCTCCGTTTCAGCCGTACGGACTCCAGCCACCAGCCATCAGCGAGTAACAACAATTCCGTAGGAAATGTGAAAAACCTATCCCGGCCACAACATAGATCGCGAAGTCGCTCGCCTTCTATTAGATCCCGGTCTCATTCTACGAGCCGTAGGAGTTCTGACTCCCGAACATCAGCGGAGTCATAGGAGGCTAACGATTTTCGAATCGTAGGGCCCAAGTCAGCCAAAGTCAAGAAAAAAGTTAAAACGGCCCGTTAAAAACTCTTTATGGAAATAATCCAGTGGAACGTCAATGGTTTCCGCGCTCGAGTTCAAGACCTACAGTTTTTAGTTTCTCAACGGTCACCATCAGTTATTTGTGTCCAAGAAACCCATTTGCATCACTATCACTCATTACAGCTAACCTCTTTTTCGGCATTTAGGGGAGACTCCGTTGCAGGCACACGAGCAAGCGGTGGCATTGCTACTTTAGTGGCGCCTAATATCTCTGCCACCAATATACCATTAACCACGCCGTTGCAAGCTGTCGCTATTCTTATACAGCGGGAGAGCATCTCTTTTACCATCTGCAACATTTATCTGCCTCCGCTCTGTGTAATTCAAAAGCAGGATCTTCAGGCTCTTTTGGCTCAGCTCCCCTCACCGTTACTTATCTTGGGAGATCTGAATGCCAAACACACGCTCTGGGGCTCCGACATTGATGATACTCGTGGCTGCCTCATAGTAGACGTGTTCGATTTGTATGACCTGATTTTGCTGAACACTGGTGTCCTGACATTCCTATCATCCGCTTATGGTACACATTCCGTACTAGACCTTTCTTTCTGCAGTTCGTCATTAGTACCACTTCTTGAGTGGTCAGTACTTTCCGACCTCTTTGGCAGTGATCATTACCCCATTAACATTCATTTTTCTGGCCGCCAATGTGTACTTCTCGACATCCTCGCTGGATTATTTCCAAAGCTAGCTGGGGAAAATTCCATTCCCTCATACACCTCATCGACGATGGTTTCGACACCATCGATGCAATGGCAAATATTTTACTTGCTCGATCCTGCTCGCTGCAGAATCCAGCATTCTTCGAGGTTCATCTACACCACGTCGTATCCCTGTACCGTGGTGGTCTGAGGAATGCAGTTTGGCTGTCAAAGCACGCAAACGTGCTTTGCGCGTTTTTCAGCAGCACCCGACGGAAGGGAACTTCGTCGCCTTCAAACGTTCTCGCGCTAGGGCACGTTTTATACTGCACAACGCAAAGCATAAATCTTGGGAAGCCTATGTGTCTTCCCTTTCCCGGCGCAGCTCTACCCAACAAGTATGGTCAGCTGTTCAGCGGATGTATGGCAAGTATCGCCGGACGATAATTCCCGGCCTTGCCATCAATGGTACCATGTGCACCACCGAGCAGGACATAGCTGAAGCCCTAGCTATCACATTTGCTGCTACTAGCCAAACTGCCCGCTATGACGCTCTCTTCCTACCTATTAAGGAAAAGGCGAAGCGGGTACCACTTAATTTTAATAGTGACTGCACCGAGCCATACAACCAACCTTTTACCGCTGCCGAGCTCACCCATTCTCTAGCGTTAGCAAAGGATTCTTCTCCAGGTCCCGATGACGTACACCGACAGATGCTGCTACATCTTCCACCTGAGGCGCTATATTTCCTTTTAAACATCTATAACCGCATTTGGCATGAGCAGGTTTTCCCCTCCTCCTAGAGAGAGGGTATTGTCATTGCAATCCCTCGTCCCGGGAAGGATCGTACCCTTCCATCTAGCTACCGCCCCATCTGCCTGACGAGTGTCATCTGTAAGACCTTTGAGCGAATGTTAAACGCTCGGTTAAATTGGTGGCTAGAAAAAAATAACCATTTGTCCAACTTGCAATGCGGTTTTCGTCGCCATCGCTCAAGTGTCGATAATCTAACACGCCTTGAGGGGTATATTTCCGATGCCTTTCTACTGAAACAGCATACCGTGGGCGTGTTCCTCGACCTGGAGAAGGCCTATGACACCACTTGGCGGTATGGCATACTACGTAATCTACATGGTTACGGTATGCGTGGTCATCTACCCGAATTCCTATGCACCTTTTTAAAACTTCGCCATTTTCGTGTCTGCATAGGAAACACGATGTCCCGGGAGCGGATACAGGAGAACGGCATACCTCAAGGGTCGATTTTGAGCGTCGCCCGTTTTGCCGTAGCTATCAACGGCATCACTAGTGCCGTTCGAAGCGGAATTCCATCATCACTCTATGTTGATGACTTCGTAGTTTATTATAGGTCAGCCAACATAGATCACATTGAGCGCCAACTGCAGCTGACCATCACCCAGCTAGCAGCTTGGGCGCTTCAAACCAGCTTCCGCTTTTCAGCTGCGAAGACACACTGTATCCACTTTCACTGCCTACGAGGTATTCACCCACCTCCTGATCTTCATTTGAACGGCACACCCCTGCCATTTGTCTCACACCTGAAGGTTTTGGGCCTATACTTGGACAGACAACTCAACTGGGAGCACCACATTCGTCACCGAGCCTCTTGCGATCATTCTCTTCGGGTGCTGAAGGTATTATCTGGAGCATATTGGGGGGGGGGGGGGGGGGGGGGCGATCGCACGGTAATGTTGAGGCTGTACCGCTCTCTGGTTCGGTCCAAGCTAGACTACGGCAGTTTTATTTATGGCGCAGTGACCGCCTCTAAACTTTGCCTTTTAGACACCATGCATCATACTGGTATCCGCCTTGCCACAGGTGCTTTCTGCACCACTCGAGTCGACTGCCTGTATGCAGTCTCAGGCGAACCTCCACTCCATATTCGTCGCTCGCTGTTACTCTGCATACGTCTCGAAATTGGCAAGTTACCCCAATCATCCTTGTTTCAAACCAGTTCTGTGTCCAGATTTAGTCCACCGTTATAAGCGCCCTGGTTCTCGGACACGCCCCATGGGAATAAGATTTCGGGATCTCCTACATTTGCATGGCCTCCGAATGCCTCGCGTGGAGAGGTCGTCCATCAGCCCTTATCCTGCTCGGCAACTCGATCGTGCGCGGTTCGATCTCGCTCTTTCCAGCAACTCTAGACTCGCTACTTCACATTCGGTGTTCCAACAACTTTTTGCCGAACTACTGGGCCATTACCCTAAATATGTTCCGGTCTTTACAGACGGTTCTCAGTTAGGTAGCACTACGGTTTGCGCGTTCTTCATTAACGGTGAGGCTCATAAATTTCGCCTTCTGGACTCCACTTCAGTTTTCTCCGCAGAGCTGTATGCCATCTTCTATTTGCTCCTTTTTATTTGCAAGTTAGCTCCTGGCTCTTTTATTGTTTGCACTGACTCCCTAAGTGCTCTTCAGGCCTTGCAACAGCACACTGCCGCTCACACCCTCGTTTTAAAAATACAGGCCCAGATCTCGCAAATGCTCAGTCGCGGATACCATTTTGTTTTTACTTGGACCCCAGGCCATGTGGGGATTTCCGGGAACAAGGAGGCGGACGCGGCTGCTAAGTCTGCTTGCCGTTTGCCCCGGAGTTTAACAACAACGGTGCCATACCAGGATGTGCAACGTTTTTTCCGTCGCCAACTCCTATCTGCTTGGAAGCAATCCTGGACAGCTTTGGAAGGCACACAACTCCGGGCGATAAAGGAGAGCGTACAACCCTGGCCAGCTTCCTGCAGGGATAACCGGCGGGCAGAGGTGATACTCACCCGGCTGAGAATTGGGCACACACGAGCGACTCATGGCCATCTGTTAAGAGGGGAACCGGCCCCTGTGTGTGCTCCGTGTGCAGTACGCCTCACTGTGCAGCATGTATTGCTCGATTGCCCGCAGTACGCCCGCGTTCGCCAGTCTTTGGGCTTGGGGTCTAACTTGTTCGGTGTTTTAGGGGACGACCCAGTGGCCGTGGTTAAGGCACTGCGGTTTGTCTCTGAAATCGGTTTTAATAAACAAGTCTGACTTGTATTTTATATTCACTAATTTTAGAGATTTTAAAATATTAGTACGGGGATGAGTTTTTTTTATGTACTTTTAATAGTTGAGTGTTTTTATTTTGTGTTACTTTTTAACTTATTTTGTGTAGGTTTTAGTTCTTAGAGTTAACTTTGGGCCCAAATGACCTTGTCGACGGGCCCTAAAACACCACACACTCACTCACTTTAAAGCCAATTTTCTCAAGTTCAGTTTTTTTTGTTATTTTTCCATATTCAAAATCTATCTTCTCCCACAATATTACTGCTAGCCCTCTGAAAATTGTACACAATACATTTTAGAAGTTGTGCAACAAACTGAATGTATGGGAATTTTGATATTAGTCATAGTTTAATTTTTAAAAAATAATTACTATGACCAAGCACTGATTTTTGGAGGTTTTTTTTTATGCCCTGGCACATTAAATAATTTTTTAAATAATAACTATGCAGAATTTCAGAAATCTGATCCTTTAATTTGTTATCAAGGTATTAAGGAATTTAATTGTATCAAAATGAGATTTAATGTACAATATCTGTCAAAGAAGATAGATTTTCATTTTAGGTAATAATTTTGTATAAATTAATTCATATATCAAGAATGCAGTTACCTATTGGAATGAAAACTGGTAAACACACATCTTTAGTTACTAGTAATATCTGTACAAAAATTTGAGGCTTTAGTAGTTTAGAAAATCACTTTTAGCTCTTCGGTCCCCCCAATTTTAACTCTGCAACATGAATACATAAATCTGCCAGTTGAAAAAGGTATACAATTATTTATTGCCCATATCATATGAACCAATGAACACATATTCCTTCTCTATTTATAATACACTGTGCAGGCATACCTCCCTGTCCAGCAGTGCCATCTTCTCCGAGATTGCCTTCACAGTTAACTTAGGAGTTGCAGATAACGATAAACTCGCCTGTTCCTGCTCCATCTTGGACTTCCATTCCTAGACACAACAGAGAAATAACTGATGACTTCAAAGACATACTAGGCAGTAGCAGAAATGATATTTACTTAGTCACTGGTACATTTAAATATAATGTTTTGCATTAAAGCATGAACTGAATCCATACCAAAATGTTGTGCGAAGAATTAATGTATTCCTAGCCTACACACAGCTAGTGTGGAAGAATGATTAATTTCCATCAATTAACCTAGTAGTAGTAACCATGTAGCCTGGGACTTAAGTACAGTACAAGCCTGAATAAGCGCTGTCCAAAATACCACAGATTTGGATTTAATGCACATAAAAGTATGTCTCCATTAAAAACCTTAGCCTATATATGGCTAGTGAGAAGAAATGAATAATTTCCATCAATTAACTCAAATTATTGTAGATAATTATTTTACATTCTTTATTTGAAAAGCTGTGATAAAAATATTCCACAAACAGGTTCTGCAGTATAACTTTCATCACCACCTGTATTTGTTGACACTGACTGCTGAATTCCAGGAAAGTAAATGATGTGTATAATAGTGCTGAATGAAATCATGCCCTACAGGTGGGGAGAGAATGGGGAAAGTACGTTATCTCATTAGCATAGGAATCTGATGCAACAATTCACTGATGCTGTCCACAATAAGGATGATTGAAGATGACGGTGAAGATGATAGTGGTGAAAATGACATGGAGGCGGAAGAAAACATTCCATACTGTTTCATATAACCTTGCCCTGCTGACATGTATCACTCTGCGTCCAACTACCTTCCCCCTCGTCCTAATTGGCTAATGCTTTCGCGCCATAGGCCATCGGCGGTGCCTTTCCGTCACATTTAAACCTGCAGTAAACGTCATAATAATTGCCGGGAAGATAAATAAAAATCATACAAATAAGGATATGAAGGCATGCAAAAATACAAGTTTATAATGAAATGAGCAAGTTGGAACTTAATGACGGAGCAATGTAACTGAAACAAGTTTATAATGAAAGGCCTTCGGCCTTTTCCACTGGGATTTTTTAAACCAGCACACATACCTTTCAAAAATGCTTGTCTTTCAGTCTTATAAGCCGTGTCACGCCATACCTTACTTTTCGTGTGTTCTTCATTCTCCCAAATCTCGTCAAGGTAGTATATTTTGCGACTTGTATCTCGGTACAGTCTGAGTGTC
The DNA here is from genome assembly GCA_030765055.1 of Mantis religiosa. Taxonomy (NCBI): domain Eukaryota; kingdom Metazoa; phylum Arthropoda; class Insecta; order Mantodea; family Mantidae; genus Mantis; species Mantis religiosa. Next base: position 11,403,079 of record CM060955.1, on the reverse strand, counting down.
CTTAAATAACGTCTTCGCCACACAGCAATATTGCCTCTGTTTTTAGCACATTTTCTTGCCTCTTTTTTCATTCACAAACCCCAGCTGTATAAGCAATCTGCTGAAATTTGGTGAATCTGCATCCTCATTTACAGCAGATGAAATGTTATTTATGTTAGGGAGTTCGTTTCTAAAGAAAAAACTATACACATGACGACGCACAGCACTTTTCACGTATTTTTTCCGAGCATGCGCTTTTGTTTATTCCTGCTTTTGCCTGGAGTGGTAAGTTTTCTTGTTTTCTCAATTTCACATCGCGATGTTCCTACAGATCTAACACTCACACCTGTAACTTCAGAGCACAGCTGTTCGACTTCTCTCACTGACAAAGACGGATTCTTCTCTATGAGTGCATTAACCCTTTCGCCGATATGGACGTCATATGACGTCCAAGTTAAAAGGCCCCAAACCGATATGGACGTGTATAGACGTCCTGCGCATACATGCATTTAATGCTCATGTAACGCCAATTATTTTAATCTTGCTGTTTTACAATGAATTTAAATTAGTTCTATAAGGATTGTAAACGTATCCTTAAAGGTTTCTTTTTGAATTGTACACCTCCAAACCTGGATAAACACCCAAGGGCACATCTGCAGATTCACACCCAATAATATTGGTTTCCTTGCGAACTTTTTCGCAACACACTACACATTTTCGAAATGGTTACAAGTTTTTTGGGTGTGGGTGGTATACTTTTAGGAAAGTGTTTTCTCTCAAGTATGAGGGATGATGTGGTGAATTTTGCCACCCCCTAGTATAAAGAGGCCTCTGAGTATTATAATACTCAATTAGGTTACGAGCTCTTTATACGCGCAAGTACAGGTAGATGAATGTCTTTTACAGCTCTGAAAATTACTAAACAACTGTGCATAGTTACATCCAGTGGTATAAAAATACTTTTTTTTTACCATTTAACTCTTTTCCGTAAAGAGGGATAGCTGGTAATAGCTGATCCGTATCACGCATATTTGACCCGCCATTTCCCCAAACAATGGAGTAGCTAACATGCCAGCTGTAGACCAGTACACGTCACTGCTACGTATGTCCTAAACATCTCCATAATCGTACAACAAATCTTCCAGATTTTCTACAGTAATATCAGAAGCCTGTACACATCATACCCAAGCTAATTTATTTGCTACATTACCGGGATAAGTCATGGTTAACATTGAAATTTAACAATTTCAAATGTGCCATACATTTAGCTCTTGATAGCTTCAAGAAATCACTGAACAAAGAGAGAGTATAAATATCTGAAATACAGAGCGAAAACTGCTGCATAAGGCTACCAGAAACCTTGGTTGAGAAACACTGTAATAACAGATGCTGACAGAGTTTTCATTCCAGTGTGGGAGTGTGTGACGCAACATATTCTCGTCATATTATCGCTTGGCATAGCATAAATAAACTAAACTTGAACCTGAGAAGTCGCTTACGTAGCTATACATACATACTATGGCTCGTATACACACAAAACAAAGTGATTCACATATTAGGCGCGTTCGGCACAAAGAATGGCTTTTGCTACAGTGAAACAAAGTAGTGAAATTTCAACAACTTATTAATTTAGTCTCTACTTTATTGTTACTGTAGATTTATACTGCCTTTAATGAGTTTTAAACCAGTTTTTGTTTCGTTTAAATAGCTTAATAAATACGGAAGATACGGAATTGTATTTATGATGCATTTTTACAGCATTTAACAATTTAAATGTCCTGTTCTGTTTATTGGGTATCCGTTGCCGGCCCCTGGAGGGTTTAAATGGCCATCGGCGAAGCGGTTAAACACATGCAACGCAATTCTTTTTTTGCCTGTTTGTAAGGATTTACCCTTGCAATGCTTCAGCAAAAAACTGGCGGTAGACCCTGCCATTATTCATAGAAGTACACGCGCAACAAACGATCAATAAAATAATTTAGCTTTCGCACTAGGCACAGCAACCTTCGAATGCCGATATATGACTAATCCAGTTCAAAACAAGGTCAGTGATAAATGTCATATAAACAAATATGTACCGCTGAAGCACGTGCTATCGTGTCATGTGCTTGAGAGCAAAGGAACCTCCTCTTTACTTCGTTTAAGAATTAACATGCATTTCAGATAAATCAACTGTGTTGCGTAATATATTTAATTAAAACAGTTACGAAAATATAAATTTGACAATTCTCTTCCAACATATATAATTATATACAGATATATCACCATGTTAAATAACGAACTATTTTTTACCGCACGACAGTCTTTACCACACCAGCAGCCAATGAGAGGTGATTAGGTCACGTGAGCAGTAAGAGATACTGGGCAAGCTTACGTGAAACAAGGATTAAATGTTAATGAAGTGATAACTCATATAAACAATGTGATTCTCTGATGGTGAGGCAAAATGAATCAAACAGCATTCATCTCTTGCCACAATATGCAGAGAAAAAACAGAGTGCATCAGTGCATCAAGTAAAACATTGATTTTTTTAAAACAACATAAAATTAAGTTGGTGTAAAATATGCTCAGTGGAATATAAATCAAGATCGGTTACAGCAGGCTGGAATACATCTCCCAGCATAAACGGTGAGTAATTTTAAAAGTACTATAGTATATTTAACTTACATACAAGACATGGGTGTAAAGAACGTTCCCCAAACCACCACGTTATTTTGAGCTTCTACTGTACTTATGGCAGAGTAAGTCACCACAAACAGTGCATATCTCATTGTATATAACCCCTAGTAGTTAACCATGAAAATACAAGTCTATTGGAGAATTTAATGTAATGCTCGCATGTTGGCCATAGTAGCTCAATGTTTAAGAGCATCCACACAGAGACCGGGAGATACGTGGTTCAAATCCTGGCTACGGCATTGAATTTTTCAGTCTGACTCTACCTATCCTTATGTAACTTTAGTGTTTAACTATGCAAAGCCTAAAATTTAGAATTCTACAAGCCAGCATACCCGAGTCTCTTTGATGGCCTTCTCCAGCGTATCCAGCTCAACAGGTGTGAAGAGTCCCTCACTACCATCTCCTGCAGTCATATTTCTTGCACTTGCTAGGAAATTGGAACTGCCATTGATCATGGAATGTAATGCAGCAAGTGCCTCTGGACGTTCCTGGTGTTCTCTCACTCTTCTGAACAGTGGACCGGTCAGCTCCTTCAACTCTTTAAGCTTTGCTTCGTATGTACTTGCTTCTGCATCACTTCCATCTTCATACAACCAGTCTGAGATCTAGACAAATTAAAATACAGGTCATGAGCATTTATCTTATGTCAACTAACCTATAGCATTAGTTTATTATCTTGAATGGAGTGCTAAGTGAGCAGTGGAAGGAGGAGGACGTGTGTTAGTGAGCTCCTGAGGTGTGAGAACAAAAGTGACTCAACCAGCAATGGGTGTAGGAATCACAGTCTACAGAGCAAGAATTGGACTCTTCAGGCAATTATTTAAAAAAAGAATGGGAGGCAGTAAAATGGAGGGATTACTATTGGTAATCATAATTCTAATGATGCTATTGATAGCTGGAATTGAGCAAAACCCGGGCCCAGAGCAAATACAGGGAATTCTAGCCAAACTGGTGGAGAAAATCAGCAAAATGGATGGTATGGAGCAAAGGATAACTAATAATCTGGATAAGATAGTGAAGGAAATTAAAGATGAAGTTGGTAGAGAAATTCAAAGGATTAGTGCAGACATGGAAGAAATGAGAATAAAAATAGAAAGAGCAGATGAGAGGAGAAGAAGATTTAATTTGGTGTTTATAGGAGTGAAGGAAAGAAGAGGTTTTTGGCCAGTGCAAGAAATATCTCAAATACTGAAAGATAAATTAGAATTAGAGATACATGGATGGGAAGATTATCGACGCCTATCGCATAGGAAAACAAAAAGGAAAAAGACCAATCGTTCAGTTCTCAACAATGCAATTAATTCATGAAATATTGGGCAGAGCAAAAATGCTGAAAGGGAGCGATATATTTATAAACAAAGACCTAATGCCAACGCAAAGAATCACAAAAAAGAACCTAATCCGGCGAATGATGGAGGCGAGAGTTGCAGGGAAGAGAGCATATATACGAAACTTACAACTATGGATTGAAGGAATCAATGCTACTTTTACGTGCAAGAGAGACGTATGGCTAAATGGGACAATGCAAGAGAAAACAAATCAGCAAAAATTACACCATACGCAGGAAATTATCGCCAATGCAACAACTTCAAGTTCACCAAGATCCGGACACGTGTGGGACGAAGAGCGGCAGGATAGGGCAGTAGCGACGTCAACAGAAGCCATGACGCCAGTAGTCAGGTCAGATCATCCATCATCACAGGGAGAAGTGAAAGATAAAAGAAATGAGCCAGCAAGAGATGACGAAACAAGAGAGATGACGTCAGTAAGACACGAGAGACGGCAGCAGCAAAGAAAAAATGTGTATCACTGAGCAAGGAGGAGCTAGAAGCATCACATGGTCTAGCGGGGAGAGGGAAACGAAGCTGGATAAAGCTGATTGGTAGCAGCAAGTAGGGAGAAGCAACCACCCAAGGTCGAAGGAGGGATGCAAGAGTGGCAGGAGGGGAAGATAACCAAATTGTAACATCACCTCATGGCAGTATCCTGGTTCTAGATAAACAGGTGATGGATGGTGAAGGAATAAAGCTGAGAAGCAAGAAAACACTCAAACAGTTTGCGTGGTCCAGGGGGAGAACAGGTTCACAATAGCAAATAATAAGGAAGCTAGGGTTTTGGAATTGTGAAGGGTTAAAAAAATAAAATCAGCACAGGTTCCATACAGCATATATTAGTTAATTTGGATTACCTAGCAGTGGTAGAGACGTGGTTAAAAGATGAAAAAATCAAATTAATGAATTTTAATTATTTAGGAAGAAAAGGGGAAATGTATGCAAAGAGGGGGAGACCATCAGGAGGACTAGGGTTTTTTATCAAGAATAAATTGAGTAAAACAATAAAAGGAAGTAACTCTAATTGAAATGGGGAGAGTTCCAAGAAAAGGGTTAGTTATAGAAAGGGCACTAAAATATTGGTATATGGTATTGAATCTAGAGGAGGGGAATATACTGAAACAATGCTTGAAGTATCAAGAACTAAGTTTACCAAATAAAGGATGGGTAAGTAATTTACGAAATAATTTGGAAGATAATGGTATGGGTGATATTTGGAGAAAGAGAGAAACTAATTATAAAGGTTTTTGGAAAGGGGCTAGAATAAGATTTGAAGACATGGAGATCCAGAAACTGTTTAGTCAAATAGCAGAGAAGAGATCACTTGTTTTCTATATTCCATTGAAAAATAGCTGGGGGAGGGAGAGGTATATAGATAGCACTAACTGTGAAGAAAGAAAGGGATTAGCATGGTTATGAGCAGGGATATGGAGATAAAGAGGTCAAAGAAATGGATACCCGCAAGACGAGTGCTCATTGTGTGGGGACAAAGAGGATATAGAACATATACTGTTTGATTGTAAGGAAACAGAGATGTGGAGGAAAGAATACATGCATACATGCATTTAATGCTCATTTCACGCCAATTATTTTAATCTTCCTATTTTACAATAAATTTAAATTAGTTCTATAAGGAATGTAAACGTACCCTTAAAGGTTTCTTTTTGAATTGTACACCTCCAAACCTGGATAAACGCACAAGGGCACATCTGCAGATTCACACCAAATAATATTGGTTTCCTTGCGAACTTCTTTTTCGCAACACACTACACATTTTCGAAATGGTTACAACTTTTTTTGGTTGTGAGTGGTATACTTTTAGGAAGGTTTTTTTTTTTCCTTTTTTTTTTTTTTTTTTCCATTTATGCCCCGCCTTTAACTACTATGGTCATATCGGCGGCCGTTCTCCTTTGGAACATACTGAAGGTGTTAACTCGTTATCTTTGGTTTTTTTTATCATTACATCACGCACACATTCACATTCTCATTCATACTTCCAGACTCTGGGGAAGATGGGGAATTATCTTGGTCGGAGAAAAATCCCCACCCCCACCGCCGGGAATCGAACCCGGAAACCCTAGCACGGTAGGCAGGTGCTCTACCGACTGAGCTACGGGGGCCAGCCAGGAAAGTATTTTCTCTCAAGTATGAGGGCTGATGTGGTGAATTTCTTACCCCCTAGTATAAAGAGGCCTCTGAGTATTATAATACTCAATTAGATTATGAGCCCTTTATACGCACAAGTACAGGTAGATGAATGTCTTGCATGAATTTACAGCTCTGAAAATTACTAAACAACTGTGCATAGTTACATCCAGTGGTATAAAAATACTTATTTTTTATCATTTAACTGTTTTTCGTGTAGAGGGATAGCTAGTAATAGCTGATCCACATCACCCATATTTGACCCGCCATTTCCCCAAACAATGGAGTAGCTAACATGCCATCTGTAGACCAGCACACGTCACTGCTACGTATGTCCCAAAGATCTTCTTCATAATCATACAACAAATCTAACCAGATTTTCTACAGTAATATCAGAAGCCTGTACAAATCATACCCAAGCTAATTTATTTGCTACATTACGGGGATAAGCCATGGTTAACATTGAAATTTAACAATTTCAAATGTGCCATTCATTTAGCTCTTGATAGCTATAAGAAATCACTCTGAACACAGAGAGAGTATAAATAACTAAAATACAGAGCGAAAACAGCTGCGTAAGGCTACCAGAAACCTTGGTTGAGAAACACTGTAATAACAGATGCTGACAGAGAGTTTTCTTTCCAGTGTGTGAGTGTGTAACGCAACATACTCTCGTATGATTATCGCTTGGTATACCATAAATAAACTAAACTTGAACCGGAGAAGTCGCTTGCGTAGCTATACATACATTCGTTCGTATACACACAAAACAAAATGATTCAAATGTTAGGCGTGTTCGGCGCAAAGAATGGCTTTCGCTACAGTGAAACAAAGTAGTGAAATTTCAACGATTTATTAATGTAGTCTCTACTTTATTGTTACTGTAGATTTATACTGCCTTTAATGAGTTTTAAACCAGTTTTTGTTTCATTTAAATAGCTTAATAAATACGGAAGATACGGAATTGTATTTATGATGCATTTTTACAGCATTTAACAATTTAAATGTCCTGTTCTGTTTATTGGGTATCCGTTTCTGGCCCCTGAAGGGTTTAAATGGCCATCGGCGAAGCGGTTAAATGGACTGTCCTGTGTAGCAGTGGCCTGGGCCAAAACAGAGGGCAGTCTGAAAATTGTAAAAGCTTAGTACCTCAATAAATATTATTATTATATTATTATCTTGAATGATGCAACTGACAGCCTCAGCTTCCATGGTACTGCTTTATGATTCAGAAACATCCATCTGATTCAGAAACAATACTATGTAATTCTTCATTATATAACACTAAACAATTTTATGTATTGCCATTTAAAAATATGCTTATCTTATTTTAAAATTAAAGTGAAGATAGTAGGATGAGAGATTCAAACTTACGAATCCCTAATCATCATTCAAGTTTTAATGCCTACAATCACTTGGTCACTTTTAAAAGATAGTTTAACTTGGTTATTTTTGATAGGCTTTCATACAGGAAAAACAACCACTGACTATCCACCTTGGTAGCATAGATGGTAGTGTGTCTGCTTCACATTCAAGAGGTCCCGAGTTCACATCTCAGTCAAGGCAGTTTTTTCTAGGATTTTCCCTTATCCTAAAAGACGAATGTCAGGAAACTCTAAGCTCTATGTACCCTGGGCTCATTTGAGCATCATTTCACCCATTCCATTCATTGTCGATATGACTTAGCGTTGAGATAGTAAATTTAAAAAACAGACTATATTGTGCAGAGTCAAGCTGAAAAATTCAATGCCACAACCAGGACTTGAACCACGGATCTCCTGGAAACTGGACATCTAGCCGTTCATTATCCCCTTGGCCCCCTTTGCCTGGCTCCCTGGCCTTTGTCTCATATTGGGGTGCCCTCCCTCTATTTCATCCTTATTCTCTCCCTTCCTTCTCTCCGCCCTTCTCTATTCTCTTCTGCTCCTCTTCTTTTCCCTCCCACTCAATTTCTCTTTCACCTTCTTTAAATACTCCCCCCATGGCCTTATTTATCTTTTCCCCTTTTATCAAAATGTAAGAGACGTAGTGTGAAAAACTGACAACAAATAACTTTATCAATTAATTTGCACACCACTGAACTACTAAATTCTCCAACACACAAGTATTGAGAGAGTGTAGGTTTTCACGACCACAGTCAGTATAACTGGAAGCTACCCCTAGGCTGCCATACCGTGGACCGCCGGCAGCCGCAGCTGTCCTGGAGAAGTTTGCAGAGCATCCGAAATGTCGACTGTCTGAGCTGCTGTATTTATACCCAGAGTGGCATGCGCTGGTTGGTCTGGATGGCGGATGGAAAGATGGAGGTGGCAAGCTCAGACAGACAGCACCTCAGATGCTCCGCAAACACCCCCCCCCCTCCAAGACCACAACCACACCACTGAAGATGCCTGCCACAGCCGCAGACGAAACGCCTGGAAACTCAAACTCCAACAGCCCAGAAACAACTTCCAATTACACACATAAGTAATTGGTTGATGCAAACGATGGATTTATGAAATTTGTCCTGTTTTGATATATACTAATGTCAAAGGTAGATGAACTTTAGTCACTAATTATTATAATTCATTCAAATATATTTGCTTCAGTTTTTTACTTTTATTTGCTATCTGACATTTTTGTGATCATGTAGAGGAGAATTTCAAACCAACATATAGCAACTCATTTTTAAGATTTAACTACTGAATTTACATATGGTGAATTTGCCAGAATTTTTTTATAATGTTATTTTTTATTTAAAGAAGATGAAAGAAATTGAGTAGGAGGGGAAAAAAGAGGAGCAGAAGAGAACAGAGAAGGGCGGATAGAAGGAAGGGAGAGAATAAGGATGAAATAGAGGGAGGGCACCCCAAGATGAGCCAAAGACCAAGGAGCCAGGCAAAGGGGGCCAAGGGGATAATGAACGGCTAGCTGTCCAGTTTCCAGGAGACCCATGGTTCAAGTCCTGATAGTGGCATTGAATTTTCCAGCTTGACTGTGCCTGTACACAGCTAGAGTGAAGGAACGTTTAATTTCCATCAATTAACTTAGACTATATTGTATTTTATTTGTGCAAACCCTTATTCATACTTCTGGTTTTAATGAAAAAAAAAAGTTGTATTTGTTTTATTTGAGGAAATGATTGCAGCTTGAAGACTAATTCAATCACAAATCAGTACAATGCCTTAATACTTGTAAGAGCTTGCTTACAACTTCAGCTAAATTTGGAAGCAGAAATCATCTTATTTCTTACAAATAGCCAATATATTATTTGACAATTGTACATATAGGACCTCAAAATATGCATTTCCACTGCTTTGAAATTGTTAAATCCCTTACAACGTCCCCACACACATAAACAAGAGTGACAAACCTCTGAGCAAGTTTGCCGTATCTTCTCGACTTCTTCCTCAACGGCAGCAGCTTGATACTCATCCTGCCACAATTTCCCCTGAATGTCAAACACAAAGCTTTCCAGTGCATTTAGTGCACCAGCTCTTCTGCTTCTCTGACGATCCAGCTCATTCAGCATATCTATCCTGTAAACACATAAACACTACGATAGATTCTATTCATTGTGACATTCATTACAGGCTGCTTAAAATGTATTATGATATGAAATACAATCATTTCAAGTATTTCAGTTCAAAAATTATTCCGTACAAACGATGAAAGAAACTGACATTTCAAGGAACAATAAATACAGTTTAATTGATGGAAATTAATTGTTCTTCCACACTAGCCATATACAGGCTAAGCTTTGGATAGGTAAAGTAAGACTGAAAATTCACTGTCATAGGCAGGATTTGAACCATGGATCTCCCAGCCTCCATCCGGTTAGTCTTAACCATTGCGCTACCATGACATTTGAAATCTCAACAGACGCTAGTTGGAGAGAGGCTGAAGATGGAAGCGATGGCTTCCAAAACTAGTCCCTCGATAATATAAAAATATAAGTGATGGAGTGTCAATAAACTATAAATAGTTTTTTCGATTAATTTTGACGTTACTGTAACCAAATTCCTCCAATCACGCATGAAATAACTTTGCTTTGATATGAAACTTAGAATGTGTAAAATGTTCAATGGAGTAATGTTAAAAATGCATGTAAAACACATGAAGTCAGTTTTACAAGAATCCTGGAGGTAAAGTTTCTTTCTGCCACACTTGCTGAAATAATTACTGGTACCATAATAAAAATATATTAAAGTGAAGCCACAAAGATAGGAAATTTATATAGCTCAGCCACAGAATGAGAAGAGAATTGACATAAGAAAGTTAATGTTATGTTTTTGCTGTATATTACTGATATCACTAGATGTGCAATATTATTTTTAATCTGCAAGCTATGCATTTTGTTGCAGTCCAGTGATGCAGAACATGATTGCGATGGAAATACAGATAAGCTCTGGCCTATCATTAAACTGCTTACCAATATAAGTCTGTAATCTTCAGTTACAATACAATTGAATAGAATTTAATGTTTTGTCATGTACATGGTGAAGGACTATTATACTTTGCATTTACCCAAAAAACAGCAATTCCTTTGTGTAAAGTCATAAAAAGGCCTCCACTCCCAAGCATTTATGGACAAACTGTGTAAGTTGACAAGAGGTTGCTGGGTGGAAGTTAAGAATATCATGAGACTTAACAAAATTATTGGGAAGGATTCACTGTAATTTTGTACATCACAGTGCAATGATTTAATAAGGTTGGTTACCAATACTTCCCACATGGCAGCCTTGGCCTTCGGGGAACCTCGCCCCACCACATGATGACCGGACCCATTTCTTAGGTAGAGGCAAGCAGAGAGCGAGCCCATCACCTCCAATGATAGGGAAGATGATGGTGAGGTAAGAGGACCTACAGCTTATACTGTGGGCTGGACTCCGCAACACATTGGGCATAGGGGACACTTCACATGTGCTATACCTTGTTTCACGTAAGCTTGCCCAGTAATCTCTTAACGGTCACGTGACCAAATCTCCTCTCATTGGCTGCTGTTTGGTACAGACTGTTTTGCGGTAAAAATTAGTTCGTTATTTAACATGTTGATATATCTTTATATGTTGAAAGAGAATTGTCAAATATTTACTTTCATAACTGTTTCAATTAAATATATTACGCAACAGAGTTAATTTATCTGAAATGCATGTTAATTCTTAAACAAATAAAAGAGGAGGTTCCTTTGCATCTAGGCCTGCCTTTCTGATGACACAATAGCACGTGCTTTAGCGGTAGTGAATTATATATTTATTTATATTTGTTTATATGACTTTTATCACTGACCTTGTTCTGAACTGGATTAGTCATGTATTGTCATTCGAAGGTGTACTGTGCGCGTTCGAGAGATACGTTATTTTATCCATCGTTTATTGCGCATGTACTTATATGTATAATAGCAGAGCCTACCGCCAGTTTTTCGCTGAAGCATCGTAAGGGTAAATCATTACAAAGCGGTGAAAAAAGAATTGTGTTGCATGTGTTTAATGCACTCGCAGAGAAGAATCCGTCTTTGTCAGTGAGGGAAGTCGAACAGTTGTGCTCCGAACTTACAGGTGTGAGTGTTAGGTCCATAGGAACATCGCGACGTGAAGTTGAGAAAACAGGAAAACTTACCACTCCAGGCAAACGCAGGAATAAAGAAAAGCGCGTGCTTGGAGAATGCGATGAGTTCGTTAAAACTGCTGTACGTAGTCATGTGCATAGTTTTTTCTTTAGAAACGAACTCCCTAACAAATAAAATTTTGTCTGCTGTAAACGAGGATGCAGATTTACCCAATTTCAGCAGATCTAGTCTGTATGGATTGCTTATACAGCTGGGCTTTGTGAATGAAAAAAGGGGCAAGAAAAATGTACTGAGAGACAGAGGCGATATTGCTGTGTGGCAAAGACGCTATTTAAAGACAATCAGACAATACCGGGATACAAATCGCAAAATATACTACCTAGACGAGACTTGGGTGAATGAAGGGCTTACGACAAGTAAACTATGGCGTGACTCGACTATTAAGACTGAAAGACAAGCATTTTTGCAAGGTATGTCTTCTGGTTTAAAAAAATCCCAGTGGAAAAGGCCGAAGACTGATTGTCACTCATATAGGAAGTGATAGTGGTTTTGTGGAAGATGGTCTACTGCTGTTTGAGTCAAAGAAAACCGGTGATTACCATGAAGATATGAATGGACATGTGTTTCAGCAGTGGTTTGCGAGTGTGTTAGCAAAACTGGAACCAAGCAGCATAATTGTGATGGACAATGCTCCTTACCACAGCGTTCGTGTCGAAAAGAAACCAAATATATCCTGGAAGAAACAAGACATTATTGAGTGGCTGCGTGCAAAAAATGAAGTTGTAAATGAATCCCTTATTAAGGCAGAACTACTGGAACTTGTAGTAAAGCATGCCAGCGATTGTGATAAATACGTAATCGATGAAATGGCAAGGTCAGCTGGTCATGAGGTACTCAGGCTTCCACCATATCACTGGATTTTAAATCCAATTGAGCTTATTTGGAGCCAAATTAAAGGATTCGTAGCGAGAAACAATAGAAAATTTAAGTTGCATGATATCAGGCCATTGCTTGCCACAGCATTTTCGGAGATCAGCGACGAAACATGGAAAAAGGCTATTCATCATGTGCTCAAAGAAGAAATGAAAATGTGGGAGCTGGATGGCATCGTCGACAACGTAATAGAGAGCATAATTATAAACCCTACGGAGAGTTCCGACAGCGAAACTGTTACTGCAGAATCAGAATCCAAATCCGAGATGGAGGGGATTACTCCATTACCAGATTCTCCATAATGCGTGAGTTCAGTTTCATTATAATCTTGTATTTTTGCATGCCTTCATATCCTTATTTGCATGATTTTAGCTATCTTCCTGGCATTTGACGTTTACTGCAGTTTTAAATGTGACGGGAAGGCACCGCCTATGGCCTATGGCGCGAAAGCATTAGCCAATTAGGATGAGGGGGAAGGTAGATGCATGCGGAGTGATACATGTCAGCGGGGCAAGGTTATAAGAAACAGGGTATAGACAGAGGTGAAGGCGTGGATAGGGCCGACTTAAAATAGCCAACCCCACAGCTGGGAATCGAACATGGGACCCTTTGCACGGGAGCTGAAAATGAAACCACTGTGCTACTCCAGTGTCCCCGTAATGATTCAATAAAGAATGTGGGGATAAGAGAAATAAAATTAGTCATGTGAGGTTTCCATTAATCAAGGTTGTAGAAATCACGAAATTAGCGATATTTACTTACTTAGCCATAGCATCATCAAATAGTTTGCCATTTAATGCCGGCACACCAAGCTTATCCTCAGCTGATCGGATTGGCTCCTTCACTACCACAACCTTTGGTTTCTTCTCTCCGACAACAGTAGGTTTTGATGCATTCTTTGCTTCCTCTCCACTTTCTACTTTCTTCTTCTTTGTCTCATCAGCTTCTGGAAGTTTCTCTGAACTTTTATCATCTGTTGTTTCTTCTGATTTAGCTTCTTTTGAATCCTGATCTTCTTTTTTCTCACCTTCTGGTTCTTCATGTACAGGTTTCTCTTCGTCTTTCTTCTTTTCATCTGAACCTATTTAAACATCATTATCATTAAATAGTTACGATATAGACTTTAAAATGAAGTAGTAAATTAATATTATACAAATATAAATATTTGTAACAAAAAGCTTCAGTTATTTTAAGAAAATGTGTTAATTCTTCTTTCTAACGAAGATCAATTTCAAAAACACATTGTTTTCATCATCAGTCCATCAATAAACTCTGTTGTCAAGGAATACGGTTATCATGTTCCTATGTTTTTTCGGTATTACCAAAATCTGAAAATAAAACACATTTAAAAACAGAATCAACTGCTGATATTTCAAAATTCATTACGCGAGGTTTATTTTTTAAAATAAATATTTTCCCAAACCATTAAATCTATCAGACCATTTAACTGTTTTAATAATTTAACTTCAGGATTTATTTTATGGTTAAATGACCAAAAATGATCTGCTACGGCCAATTTATCAGTTTGTTTATACTTAATGTTATGAAAATGTTTTTTCATTCTAGTTTCCAAATAACATTTCATCTTTCCAGTATAAACCTGATCACAAACTAAAAAATTAAATTGATAAATACTAGATTTTTTAATATTACAAATTTTATCCTTTTTAGAAAAATGTAGTAAATTTTTAATACTATATTTATTTGTAGGAACTAAAGTTATACCAAAAATTTACTACATTTTTCTAAAAAAGTTAAAATTCCTAATAATAAAAAATCTGGTATTTATCAGTTTGTTTCGACTGTGATAGTTTATATTGGAAAGACAAAACGTAATTTAGAAACCAGAACGAAAGAACATTTTTGTAACATTAAGTATAAACAAACTGATAAATCGGTTTGGTCATTTAACCATGAAATAAATCCAGAAGTTAAATTATTAAAACAGTTGAATGGTCCGATAGATTTAATGATTTGGGAAAAAATACTTACTTTAAAAAATAAACATCGCGTAATGATCAAGATTTAACTGTATTGGAACACCACAGTGAAGCGAAATAATTATTAATTTATAGAGGAGTCGTATTTATTACACATCTGCTTCACTTTCGTACCTATTTTGAGGACATGTTTCGCAAATCATCGTTTGCATTTAGTCGCATAAGAGCTGAAGATGCAAACAATGATTTGTGAAACATGTCCTCAAAATAGGTACGAAAGTGAAGCAGGTGTGTAATAAATATGACTCATCTATAAATTAATAATTGCATAATGAATTTTGAAATACCAGCAGTTGATTCTGTTTTTAGGTTTGTTTCGTTTTCAGATTCTGGTAATACTGAAAAAACATAAGAACATGATAACTGGAATCCTTGATAATGGAGTTGACTGATGGACTGATGATGAAAACAATCTGTTTTTGAAATCGATCTCCATTAGAAAAAAGAATTAACACAATTTTCTTAAGATAAGGGAAGCTTTTTGTTACAAATATTTATATTTGTGTAAATATTCATTGCTTCACTGAAGCTAGCTTCATTTTCTAAGTAATCATTAAATTAACAATTAAATTTAACTCATAAATAAACATTGAAACATATAAAATTCATAGATCATGTTACACATATTCTTTTAAGCAGAGAATTTTTTTAAATTTATAAAATTTTAAAACATGTTCCACCATTTCAATTTATTTACAATTTTCATTTTAAAGTATAACCTGTAGTATAATTGTGTTGATATTTTTTCTTCATTGTATGTAATCCTCAAGTACTCCCGATATTTGTTTTCTATGATTTTAAAATTTGTTTAAAGTATATTTCTACTGCACTTCTTTGATGTTGCAATTCGTAGCATTATCTCACTTTTTTTTATTATAAGCGGCCATGTACACATTAATTCCATTATTTAATTTCTTTTGAGAAATAATTCCAAAATAGAAATTAAATAGCTCTTTCACAGCAGCTGTATGTAGGATAAATTTTGGACAAGTTGAGTTAGACTGAAAAATTCAACTCCATAACCAGTCCATCTGGTTACTCTAACCATTGGGCTACCATGGCCAATGTGCCAGTATGACATTAATTCTCCAACTGACTTGCATTATCCTGATAAACCACTAAGAATTCTCATATATGCATGAGACAACTCCTTAATGGCAACCTACAATATGTAAGCACCTTAAGTCCTGGCTTTATAGACCAAGCACTCTTAGGTCTATTAATAGTTGTGAATCCGATGGTTCGAAGAGTTGAGTTGTTATAACTGAGTAGTGGTCAATGAACATGAAGTTCAAGCAGTACAAGTTGGTGCTTACAACAGAGACAAAGCTCACTGGAAATTTACAGAGCGATGAAAGTGTAGTGGAACAGGGAAAAATACATTGATATTTGTGATAAAGCAGCAAGAGAGGGCTTTGCAAGGACCAGAACAGGGGTGGTAAAACTGAAGGATTTGGGGAGAGGCCCATTGTGTCACCAAAGGGATAAAGAAGGGCATTTGCTTTTAGAATGTGAAGAAACTAGGTTGCTTAGGGAGAAGATAGGGCAAGGCTACCAAAAGAAATTCAAGCAATGAAGTTAATGAGCATAAAAGCTAGGAAAAACTTAATTGAAATTGGGAACTTTTTGGGCAAAGTTACAGCCAAATGGTTGAGGAAGATAAGTAAATATGACGAAAATGAAGATGAAGTTATCTTAGATAAGTTGCCAATAGGAACCCATTAGCTCGACAACCTCCGAGTTTAAGTCTATTGGGCTCAAGGGTAACCAGCAACTCAGTGTAGTAATAAGTATGTAAGTGTATACTAATTTGTAATTGAAATGGAAATAAAGATTGATTACTTACAACAGAGACATAAAGGAACTGACATGATTACTTTGTGTATTTATAAAACGTGATTGTAAGATGGCATTGGGCTAATGATTATTGGCCAGGGAAACATGAAATCCAGAATGCACAGGGACATAGAAAAGACATTTGAATTAAAGAATGTAAATTCTGGAATAGATGAAATGAAGACAAATGAAAACCGTTATGGATAAGATGGAATCAAGGATGGAAAAGATGAAGGAAGAAATGAAGAGTGACATAAAATCCAAAGTGAAGGTGATGAAAATGGAATTCTGGTTAAAGGAGATGAAGGAGGTGATGAAAATGAAATTTGGAATGCAAAAAATAGAGACCAAAATTGATTAACAATCAGATGGCATGAAGAAGGATATTAAGTACTCAACAGAATAGAGGAAGACCTCGGCCAAGCTGTTAACGCTCAGAAGGACAGTGGAGGACAGCTTAGCAACCCAGAAAGTGTAGTTCAGATGGAACTACAGATGGACTGAAAATTGCTGGTGTGAGGGCGGAGCAGCTGATGGACAAGGGGATGACTGCCCCCACTTTGAATATTAGGAATATTCGGTATGTTTGCAACAGAGAATCAGCTCAAGGAAGACAGCAATCCCCAGATGTATGTTACTCTAAATGGTCATCTGAAACAAATGCTGAAGGACTGTCAATGGTCATGAGGATGAGTAAGGCCTGGTGTGGTGTATGGCACATCAAACCCATATCCTCGAGTGTTGCTTTAGGTCTCAGACAGAAGATTGGATGAAACATTATCACAAATGGCGAGATACAGGGAAAGCAGTGTTGGATAATGGAGGATATGTGTACCAGCGACTGAACAGATCTGATGTGGCAGAGGTCTAGCCATCAAGAAAACATATCAATCTTACCAAACAGTAATGGCATCAGGCGACACTTTACCTGTGCAGAAAAAAGCCTAGCTGGTGTTGGGAGTGTAGTCAGTCTGTGGGTGTTCATTGCAAAGGTGGCTGAGGTGATGATACTAGGACCGGACACTCTCAGAAGCCATGATTCAACAGTCGTCATTGATAAGAGGGTATGGCAATTTAAACAAGATGAGATAGAACTCCGAAAACCCCAACAAACATCTTAGGGTTTGCAAGGTAACCCTGGCAAAGGGTCTGCCAGTAGCAAGATAGTGCAGAGGTGCACAAAAAGGGTCAGCATTACTGGTATCCTATGGAGCTTTATCAGCTCAAGGTAGCAAGCGATTGGAGGAAGACCTGGCAAGACCAAATAGTGTACAAAAGGTCTATATTTTGTTTGGAATTTGGAATGGTGTGCATCACTCCACTTGGGGGAAGGGCTGTTGCTCCAAGCTCCAACCAATGAAGCAAGGATTGCACTATGTGGTAAAGAGGACCTGATGAAATCCAACACACCCAGAGGTTGCCAGCCCTGAGGAGTGCACAGTGTCATAGTGGCAGCAAACGCCTGCTGTACAGGAATAAGTGTAAGTCACTCATTCCACAGTTTTTGTTTGCCACAAGAGAGGGCGAAAAAAATGGAACAATCAAGACAACCACTCATGAAGCTGGAAGTGCAGGCCTCTTTGGTGTATCACACTGGTGTTCCAGACGGTTTGATTTTGGCAGATCTAGGAGATTCAACTTGAACACTGTTTCACTCTTTTGAGTCAAGAGATTTCAATTTCCAGAAACATTTCTTCTGCAACCTACTCGCTACAAAGGAGGTACGTCTTGATGATGATTAGTTTCTGTTGTCCCTCATGGAACAAATGGCATCAATGAAGCATTTCCATCTGGTCCTGTTTGCAGACAACCTCTTCACCTCACTCCAGGTCTTGCCCTACTCTATTGCCTCCAGATGTACAGATCTGCACCATGTTTGCTTGGGTCTCCCTCTCCTCCTTGTACCCAGCGGCTTCCAACCAAATGCCTCTCTCTCATTGGCTTCCTTTTCCTTCCTTAGGGTATGCCTGATCCATTTCCACTACTTTATTTATATGGCGATCTCAATTTCACCCATCCTTATCCAAAGTTCTTAGTTGGAGATTACTTCTGGCCAGTAGATGTTTAGGATCTTTCTTAAACAGCAGTTGACAAAGGTCTGGAGCCTGGAGGTGATTGCTTTAGTCACCTTCCAAGACCCATATAACAGGCCAGTCCTGACATTACTCTGAAAAGCCAGTCTTGAGAGTTGCTAATTATGAATTGATCAAGAATCGGAGTTGTGAATCAATTGGCCAGCCAGAGCAGCTGTGCAGTTAAAAGTGTGAGCAGTGAATGTCAAGCAGCTTGAGCAGCAAATTTGGGGCTTGCAACTAAGAGAAGAAGGAAAATGACATGCTTACTGTGTATTTGCAAAACATGGAAGTGATTGTAAGCTAGAACTGAGTTAACAATCCAGCGATGAAGAGTGAGTTTGGTGCAACCTGGTCTTGTCACATTGTCGTAATACACTGAAAATAGCTGTGGTTAAATATGTAGTTATTCTATAAATGATGGAGATTAGTTTTCTTCCACACTACCCATGTGTAGGGTAAGATTTTGATAGGTAAAGGTAGACTGAAAAATTCAATGCCTGGGGTTTCAATGCCATTGCTTCAAATCCCAGCTATGGCATTGAATTTTTCAGTCTGACTTAACCTATGTAGTTATTTTATTTAATATAATCTTTAGAAGTACAACATATTCTGCAATTTTTTTCTATATAGAAGACACTTTTGGAACAGTTTTGATAATTTTTTTACTTCAATTCTTTTTGAACTTTTACCATCCTTTTTTAAGGTGAGTAAACAGATTTAAAACCTCTTTTTTGATTTTCAATATATTTTTGGCTTTAGAGAATTAGGTAATTAATATTAACTGATAAAAAGTGTTATATATGTACTTTTGTTATCTTTCCAAGCAAACAGTGAGCATCACAATCATTTGGTCTTTAATTATAGCAAACTATATTAAAAACATATATGAGACTTAAAAATGCTAAGTTTCAACATTTTATCTGGAGAAAAACTTGTGGATAATTTGTTTATTTTTGGTGAAAATTATTTTAATTGGAAGTTGATTTTCTCATAATTTGGTTACATAAATATGGAGCAACATTGATAAAATTTGTAAAAATTAGTGATTTCAGTATTCACATTTATTAAAGCAATATTAAGTTAAAAAACAAAGCCACAATGTTATGTACCTGTGAAGAGTTTGCTGATTGTACTGCCAAGTTTTGAGAGTGGAGATTCTTCCTGAGCGGCCAGCTCTTCTTCCGTTAATGTCTTCTCCACTACCAATTCTACACCAGCCAAGTTAAGTAGCCCACTCTCATCCATAGCAAAGTGAGCCTTGATACCTTTAGACTCAACATTATCTCCTTGATGTTTGGCTATAGCATCAGCAACACCAGTCAACTCAACTCTGCTTAGGTTCAGAGATCCGAGCGCACTACAAAGACATACCAGACATTGTCAACATGCCAAGTTATCATTTAAGAGGAGTTAAATACAGAGCTTTGAAGTA
>CM060955.1:11025620-11378120 GCA_030765055.1 Mantis religiosa | reverse complement strand
AGGAAGAGGAAAACCACATTATATTACACTGACAATGACATGTGGGTGATGCCTAATGCTGGAGGAGTAGTATCTTGGTACCCAGCCTAGAAACAGAATTATGGCCTTAGCCTAATTCATCTGTGATACCTTAGTATTCTGAAAGGTAGTTAGGGGTGCTGTTTTAACTCAACTTTCTAAGTTATAAGGGTCATGAAGTCATCTCAGCATCCTTTAAGAGGCAGTCTCCTCAATGTCAGGTAATGTCCGCCTCGGTAACGCAGATAGTAGCATGTCTATCTCACATTCAAGAGGTCCCGAGCTCATATCTTGGTCAAGGCGAGTTACCTAAATTTTCTTTTGTATTAATCACTAATTTTACATGTAGTTTTACATTGTAGTATGTATACTGACGAGACACCAGTTTAAGCTTTGCTCAAATTGCAAATATTATTATGTCAATAAAATTTAATTTTATTACCTGAATAAGGTTTTTTCTTGGGTTTTCCCTTGTCCTGAAAAATGAAGGATAACTCTAAGCTCTATGGACCCTGTGCTCATTTTAGCATAATTTCACCCATTCCAATCATTGTCCATTATGATTTAACGTTGGAGGACAGTCAGTCAGTCACACAAAAACAGTCATATAATGGTCTGTTGGTTGACAGATTATGATTTTAGTATTCCATTGACTCATTGGAAAGCTTGATTTTACTCGTCAGCTTCAAATGTATGCTGTATGCACATGATAGCAATCTTTTTAGCTACTCATTGAAGTGAGTCAAATCCAAAACATTTTACATCAACAGTTAGATGTGAGAAAATTTGGTTGCAGTGTGGATTCCAAGTTACTTCCAATCAAAAAATGCATTAATTGGTGCTGAAGAGTTATGAAAAAATTTCAAGGTGGCATTTCAAATTTGGTTTGGAATATACTGTCACTGGCAATGAACCTTGGATTTATTGTTACAATCCTGAAAAGAAAAGTCAATTGGCTCAGTGGATCTATCGAACAGAACCTAAACTTACAGAACTCCAATGAATTTCTGGTGCTAGTAAGATGATGATTGCTATATTAATTTTCTAAAGAGCCATAGTGCTACTCAAACATTAGAAGGTAGGTAGATAGGTACATTTTTATTCACATAAATGTCTGTTTAAAACAAATTTCTAAGAAATATATGAAAAATAAATTTACATCTGATAACACAACATTGCAAACACCAAAACTAATAACTGACTTTCTGGGTGCCCTAAAGGTCAACACTATGGACCCATTACCATAATGCCCTGACCTTAGCACCTTGCAATTTCTTTGTCCATCATTAGATGAAACAGAGTAACGTTACAAAAACCTTTGGCTTAGGAAGAGTGGATTATTGCTTGGTTTCAATCAAATGCAAAAATGTGTACCATGAAACAGTTTCACAATGCAGGAGAATCGTGCATGTGTTCATTGTGGAGTGCAGTAGATATCATATAGTGGAATGTGACGCAAAGAAGGTTGTAATCAGTGAGCTCCTTAAATCTAACTGAATGTACTGCTATCATCATCATCATCTATTATATATATATATATATATAAATCATGAACAAAATTGTAAGCACTTCAGAATTGTATCCTAAGAATTTCTCAAATTCAGGTTCAGAAATTAGCTTTCTGGAAGTGTTCTACAAATCAAGAGATTTTAAGAAATTTTGTTTAAAATGCAAAAAGGAGAATTAGGAATATCCTATTCTCTTAATCTCCTTAAGAAAGAAACAAAGTATTTACTTCCCAAACATGAAAAGCAAACCTGGTAAAATGAAAGATACAAAACTTACCTGGCTAATGACGTCCATGCTGAGGCCTGAAGTCTTCAGAGCTTGCTCTATTGGGTTCTTCACACGATCAAACAGATCCATACACAGTTTTTCAAACTGTTCCCTTGTTACCTGCAGCTTAAAGTCTATATCATCCAGCAGACCTTCCACCTGTTGAGACAATTCACACATTCTCTGAGAATCTTTTAAACTTTTTGGATAGATAGAGTCAAACTGAAAAATTCAATTTCCATCAATTAACTTTAAATCATTTAAACTTTTTGGTCAATTCAACAAATGTTCCTACTACATAGCAAAGCATTGAGGCATGTTGATCTTCACTGACAGCACTGCATTTGCTGATCTTGTTTACTAGAAGAGCGATATACATATTAGTAACATGGCATACACTAAGTGATAAAACATAAATAGAGCACTTGGGTGCTTTCTGTGCCTGATATCAAAGGTCAGCCAATTAATTATTATATGCAAATGTAGATCACCATTGCAGCCGCTTGACAAAAAGGTATTTTGATTCACTCTTCTTTCTCCTTGTTACAATATAAGGGGCACTATTTATATTTTGAGCCTAATAATTAAAACAAAGTAATTTCTGACTGAAAACTGCTTTATTGTTTTTCAAAATATTCTCTTTTATGATTAATACACTTTCACATCCCTTTGAACCATTTGTCAAAGCATTTATTCCACTCTTCCTGCGACACCTTCAAAATATGGTTTTTGAGGGCATCAACTGCTTCTTCTGCCGGTGAAAATCATTGTCCACGCAATTTATTCTGGATGTTCGGGAACAAAAAGAAGTAATTTGTGCCAAATCAGGAGTGTATGCCAGATGAGTCATCAATGAGTTTCTGAGCCTTGAAATACTCTTGTTAGAAGAGATGTGTGTGTGCTCACATTGTCTTGATAAAGAATGATCCTAGGGTTGTTGTTGGTTTTCCTTACTTCACCAAAGACTTCCAGCAGACAAATGCTTGTGTGCTATTTGGCATTGACCATTTTACATTCCTCCAGGCACAGCTGCCACATGGCCAGTTTTGCTAAAAAGCAAGCGAACATTTGCTTCGAGTGGAAATAACTTTTGTTGAATATGCTTAATCTTGAAACACACATTCAGTCGATTGCTGTTTATGTTCTGGCTCATATGCATATATCCATGATTCGTCACCAGTTACAATCTTATATACGTCTTTAAAGGCACCACCATTGTACTGGTTGAGCATTTTTATACACCAATCAGCACAAGCTCTTTTTGAGATTGTATCAAATTATGTGGGATCCAATGAGGGCAAACTTTTTCCATGGCTAATTAATCATGCAATATTTTATAATGTTGGTGGAACTAATGCCTAAAGTTGCCTCAACCTCACAATAAGTTGCATGATGATCTTGCATTATTTGTTTTTGCACAACTGATTTTGTACGACTTTCACAAACTTCATCATTGAGCGAACAGAGGGCATGATTAAATTCTTTATACCAGTGTTTCATAGTGGCAAAGTGTTCAAGAACTAGCCACATGGGAACAAATCTTCATTTCAAAAAATAGGAACAAAGTATTCAATTTCGACATCCCCCAGAAAGATTTGTTCAGCAAGTTCCTTGAACCGCCACCAGAGGAGACCTGTGACAAAATATTGTCAACTACACCAATGAGAACTAGTCAATGGACGGCTGAGGATAGAGGCAAAGCCTCTGAAACATGTACCGGAAAAATTTAAAAGTGTTGTTTAGTGTCATTAATCGACTCTCTTTAAAGTTAATTTATCATAACAACACTGTTTTCAACACTTCCAAGAAAGGAATCCCAAATCAAGCATTTTCATGAAATTTAATATCAAATTTTTGGGTAGAAGGCAAATCATTTCTACCTACTACGTACAAGGCACAAAAAGTAAAGAAGCATTTGCTTAATGTTGAATTGGAATTACACTGCCACCACCTTACATGACTTGTAAGGAACAGTTTGTTCCTACCATTAGAACACATCAGACCGACCCTTGCTGTTAGTGCTTCTTGTTTTGCTTGTTTTTATAGTGACACCTGGTAGTGGTGAAATGTACCTCCAGAGGAGACTTGGTAGCACCACATTAAATTCTTTAGTTGTGGGATGTGTTTTGAAAAGATCTTCTCCCATGTACCCAATTCAGTTACAAATCTGGCTGGTTGATTGTCCAGAAATAGTGAGAGACTGCAGATTTATTCATTTGCTTGTATTTTAACCATCTCAGCCTAGTTTCCAGATTTCTTTCTGTCTTGTTCACATACTTTACTGCAATCAGAACAGGTTTTTTTTTTTTTTTGGCGTAATTTACGTCCTCCAACATTAATCATATCGGACGATGAATGAAATGGGTGAAATGATGCTCAAATGGGCCCAGAATCCATACAGCTTAGAGTTACCCAACATTCGTCCTTCAGGATAAGGGAAAACCCCAGAAAAATACCTTATCCAGGTAACTCTCCCTGACCGAGATTCGAACTTGGGACCTCTTGAACGTGAGGCAGACACGCTACCATCTACGCTACCGAGGCGGGCATCAGAACAGTTGATTTCTAGATTTCAGCCTTTTTTATTTTGTGGTATAGGTACTTTTGAATTATTACAGAGTAATTTTTCTGATCTAAATTTGTTCAGTGAGGCTAGGCTGATATTATTTTCATGAAAATCTTCTTAAATTTCTTAAATGTTCCTGGATGATATAACATTTTTTTTGAATTTTAACTGTTTTTCTTCTTGGATGACATCTGTGATGTTTTTGATGTGTTTCTGTTATTTGAATTTTGCTACTGTTATCTCTGCACTGTTCTTGGAACTATGCTTCTACCAAAATAATTATGATATGTAACATGTGATTACTTGTCTCCCCTATACCCTTTATACATAGAAGGAAATACATAAAATAAGGAGTTCGTAAGAATAGTTTGTACAAGAGTGAGTTGAGAAAGTAATGTGAGTACAATGTGGGGACAGTTATATTTTCCTTAGTTGGTAATGTGATGTTCAATTGTCAAAACAATGTTGTAGTTGGTTGTTATTAATGACTTAAATTTGAATAAATAAGGTAAATTAACATAGTCACCAGTAAAGTGGTGACCCTGATGTGATTTAGCATGTACTGAAATTCTTGCTTCGCGATGCGCAGTTTCCAGGGATCAAATCTACAAGGTTTGTAGAAAGCCGGAGGCCCGCCAGATGTAGTGATGTTATGATGAACATCATGCTTAACTTCTTTTGGCATGACACATGGTTTCGTTATATCTGGAAATTTCTTTAGAATTTCAGAAAATTTACAGGTAATATGAAAAGAATGAACTGTCTCCGTAGCTTCGATACTCGCTATATTCTCTTTTACTTCCAACTAAGTGTTATTACCAATGAGCCTTTTATTTTTGAGGTCAATCAGAATCAGGGTAACAGGGATCTCAAAAGTACATGTTATGTGTTTATCAGAATCGATAGGATAAATAGTGGACTAACACAACCATACGAAGGACCTTATGAAGTACTTCAACAATCATCCAAAAGTTCATAGTTCCACCACCAGAGAGAGCAGACAACAACAGATGCCAGTTGGAAAGAGATTGAAAATGGAGGCCAGGGCCTTTGAAACTGGTCTCTCATAAATATATGAAAAAGTAAGTGACGAGTGTCAATAAACCAACCACAAATAATTTTTATATTAATCATCAAAATTTTTCACTTTGAGGATTAAAGATAAAAAGCATTAATGTTTCTATTGATCGACTTAAACCAGTTTATTTCATTCCTGACGACAGTGCATGTAAGGTAAAACCTTTTTAAATCACTTGTCAAACTATAAAAACACTTGCTCCACTTACATTTAAAATTAGGACATGTTTCAAGGACCCTGTGTCCTCATCATCAGCTGATGTTCGATTAGTTCTTCAGGTGACCACCTCCCTTTCCTGGCACCGTTCAATGAATTGAATGACGTCATCTACTATTGGAATTTCAAAGTTCATGGCTCTCTTTTTATTCTCTTTATTCAAAATTTATTAATAAAATGATAAACATAAAAGACGGAAAACCATCAAGGACATCAGTATGTTAAAGGCTGATGACTTAAAAGAAAATATATTCCAAATTTACATATCATCTTAAGGCTTTTAATAAATTCAAAAGCATTTTCCATCATTTTCATATACAACTAGTGTCACATAACAAATACAACACGAGAAACATACTAAATCACCCACTCAAAAACACAAGTCCAGCCAACAAATTATCCGGAATTTATAGTGTAAAATGTGAGGATTGCCATCAAATATATATTGGTAAAACAAAAAGAAACTTAGAAACAAGGATGAAAGAACACATGAGATGCATAAAATACAAACAGACAGATAAATCAGCCATAGCCCATCATTTCTGGTCAAAAAATCATAATATTTCTAAAGACATCAAACTTTTGGTACCGGCAAAAAAGTATTGGGAATTAACAGTTTGGGAAAATATACACATTTTTGAGGATAAAAAGAGAGCCATGAACTTTGAAATTCCAATAGTAGATGATGTCATTCAACTCATTGAACAGCGCCAGGAGAGGGAGGCGGTCACCTGAAGAACTAGTCGAACATCAGCTGATGATGAGGATGCAGGGTCCTTGAAACATGTCCTAATTTTAAATGTAAGTGGAGCAAAAGTGTTTTTACAGTTCGAGAAGTAGTTTAAAAAGGTTTTATTGATGAAGCTCCACTGTTTATAAATATTTCTATTTAATAATTTTATTGTGCATGTAAGGATTCATAACTATTGAATCAGCTGCCAGTTACGGATGAGACGAAATGTTGCCAAGTGTCCCACAAAACCAAAAATCAGGACATATCGTGAGATTTCCAGAAAAATTTGCAGACATCATTAAGTGAATCTATGTTATCACATGTATCACAGTCACAGTGTGAGTTATCTCAAGATGTTTTCTCAAATAGTTCTTAATTTTATAGGATCCTCAACTGAGAGGGGAGTAATGTGGGACTGTTATATTTACATAGAAAATGAAGCTAGCTACAGTGAAGCAATTTCAATTAATTAGAAAAATTGACATCATTTTCTTAAGATAAGTGAAGTTTTTGTTACAAATAGTTAAATTAGTGTAACAGTTATATTTTCCTAAGTTGGTAATGTGATTTTTGAGTTTGATTAATGAGTCACTATGTTTACACTCAACTTCACTTACTATGTTGTATAATCGAAATGTTTTCAAGATCATTCGATCTCATTCTCAGCTGTTTGGTGACTCAAGACATAGTAAGTGAAGTTGACAACAACATAGTAAGTGAATTATTAAATTTTAGATGAGTCGTATTTTTTACACATCTGCTTCACTTTCGTACCTATTTTGAGGACATGTTTCGCAAATCATCGTTTGCATCTACGGCTCTTATGTGAGTCGCATAAGAGCCGTAGATGCAAACGATGATTTGCGAAACATGTCCTCAAAATAGGTACGAAAGTGAAGCAGATGTGTAAAAAATACTACTCATCTAAAATTTAATAATTTTTCGCTTCACCGTGGTGTTCCGATACAGTTAAATCTCGATATAGTAAGTGAAGTTGAGTGTAAACATAGTGACTCATTAATCAAACTCAAAAATGAAGAGTACTTCACCGTTAATAATGCTTCTGCTTTTAATATTTATGGTAATGTGATGTTCAATTGATAAAACAATATTGTAGTTAGTTGGTTGTTATTAACAAGTTAAATTTGAATAAAGTAAATTAACATAGTCATCAATATATAGCACACAAGATTTTTCTTTCATTGATATGTCCAAGTTAACAGTTGACTTTATGGAATTTGCTCAACAACAAATGAGGAAATACTACCTGAGCATAGTGGTCAGCATTAGCACTGAGGACGTTCTTTAACCTGCCAGCCTCCTTAAACAGCTTGGCCATTGCCCTTGGGTTCTTGAACACATCATTTGGAGTTTTCTTTAGCTCATTAAACTTGGTGGCCAAGTAGTCTCTCAGACGAAGCTGCATTTCCAAGCCCCCAAGGGTACGATCATACCTGCAAGTATACCACAATACCTCTATGTAGAAAAATAAATAGCAACCAACTCAACTTGACATCGTGTCTTGAGTTGATTACCATATCAAAATAGCTATACTGAGTTCTACCAATTCAGGGGATTGGGCCAACTGCTCTGTACTACACTTTATTGATGAGAATTTTAAAGTCTCTGGAGCTACTTTTTACTTATTACTTTTAAACAATTTCAGTGAAAATGGAATCAATTTATTAGTTCTAAGAAAGCATTATGAAAGTACCTTCACTGCTATAAGCCTGGTGAATTCTGGAAAGATTTACAAGCTTTCAAGAGCTAACGTAACCTACTTCTCAGCCAACTGAGGTTCAAGAAATCCAAAAACAATGCAAAACCTACATTCCATATACAAATAATTTGTATGGAAAACAAAGCCAAAAT
This sequence comes from Mantis religiosa, assembly GCA_030765055.1. NCBI lineage: Eukaryota > Metazoa > Arthropoda > Insecta > Mantodea > Mantidae > Mantis > Mantis religiosa. The sequence continues at coordinate 11,369,861 of CM060955.1, read as the reverse complement.
TTGAGCAAATATCTTAATACGGAAATACAAAGACCAAGTAATAAACTCTGAAATCCCACCATTCAAAAATTTGATAAAGAAGTTCATAGTTCCATCACCAGAGAGAACAGACTAAAATTGGGCGAGGTTGAAAATGAACGCAACAGCCCCCAAAATAGTCCATCAAAAAATCAAAATGTGGCAGTGTGAAGAACGAACTGCAATTTGGATATCACTGTTACTAAATTCCTCCAAATACATGTAACATAAGGTTCAATCGCCAGTTAACAATAATACAAAATTTCAGGGTTACTTTTTGCAGATGACTAATAATCGGCGTATATCTTGTAGAAGGATGACAAGACCAATTCAGGTAGTATATAATTTTTGTAAATAATGGGAACTGAAAGTAAATGAAAAGGAATAAAAAATATTGGGAAAATGGAAATAAATTACTCAAGGATAAAAAAATGTTAGAAAAATGGAAGAGAAAAACAGATGGTAAGGAAATTTGATGTACATATCAGAATCAGTTCTAATGGAAATTGAAGCACAAAAACCGACTATAACAAGCAGACATAATCTTTTATCAGATAACGTTTAAGAAAATTACCATACATAAATGACAAATGGGCTTAAAAAAATTTACTGGGCAGTAGATAAAATGGATCACAATCCAAGATCCCACAAACAGGCAATCTTTAATAGTTTAGCACACAGACTGGTCAACATCCCTCTCACAGCAGAAGAATACAAAATAGAATACAACAAAATTATTGAAATAGCACAGAAAAATGACTTTCCCAAATCTCTAGTAGACAAAAAAGTGAACTTAGCAAAAAAGAAGAAACTACTAAAGGAAACCACAATCCTCTCAGCTACAGAAACTAAAATGATCTTCAAAAAATTCACTTACCATCCATGGGCCTTTGATAAATTCAAAAAAGTCTTCAAAAAACAAAACATTCAACTAGCACCAGTGAACCATTACTCCTTAAAAAAACCTAATTTGCTCAAACATCAAAGATGCCATTCCATCTAACAAAAAATCTGGGATATATCAAATTGAATGCTGTGACTGCAGTCAAATTTATATTGGAAAAACCAAAAGAAATTTAGAAACAAGAGCAAAGGAACACTTTAGGAACATCCCCCAGAAAGATTTGTTCAGCAAGTTCCTGGAACTGCCACCAGAGGAGACTGATGACAAAATATTGCCAGCTACAGCAAGGAGAACCAGTCGATATCCGGTTGATGATAGAGGGGAGGCCTCTGAAACTAGTTCCGGGAAAATTTAAAAGTAAGTGTTGTTTAGTGTCATTAATCGACTCCCAATAAATTTAATTTACACAACAACACTTCCATGAAAGGATTTAGTAGACAAAATGTTATATGGGGAGTAGACGATGCTTGGAAAGAGGTGACAAAATCAATAAACCCTATTGCAAACAGGACTTTTAGGGTTACAGTTAGAACTCGTTAGGTAAACTTATCAGAAATAATGAGCTGCCACAAGATTCTAAGTTTCCAACACAGAGCTTTGCACATGCTCACCATGGCACAGCCTTAATTCACAAGTTAACAATTATGCTGAATAGAGTCAACCTGAACTTAAGATACTTTACACTTTAAAAGTAAAAAACTGAAGCAAATATAATAATTAAATAAACTATAATAGTAGCTTGTTACTAAACTTCATTTATCTTAGATATTATTTTAATAATGGTGTAATAATGTTATTACATGTAATATCAAATATATTTAAAGTATGGTCACTAGCTATAACTACAGTTCATTGGAATTCACACTTTTTTATTTTCAAATGTGTTCTATTAATACATATACTATATGCGCATGATTTCTTGAGCGTTCAGACCCCAAGTCCTCATTCGATAGGTTTCGCTTGTTTCTGTAAAAAGAGATGACAACTTTGAAACATGAAATGCACTATACACTATGACATCTAGTGGCTAGTATGTTAAGCTTTCACACATGCACCATTTCATTTTGAGCAATTTTGAGGTTAATTATTATCTAACCAGTTTACAACAAATCTAAGAGCAAGAAGGGTGTTATGGCCTTCAAATGGGAGCACACTATTATTTCGAGATTTAACTGTATTGGAACACCACAGTGAAACGAAATAATTATTAATTTATAGATGAGTCGTATTTATTACACATCGGCTTCACTTACATACCTATTTTGAGGACATGTTTCGCAAACCATCATTTGCATCGTCGGCTCTTATGCGACTCTACATAAGAGCCGACGATGCAAACGATGGTTTGCGAAACATGTCCTCAAAATAGGTACGTAAGTGAAGCCGATGTGTAATAAATACGACTCATCTATATTTTAATAATACTATTATTTGTCTACTTCCGTAGATCTGAGAGCAATTGAGGTGTCATGGGCAAAACTAAAGAATGTTTTCAGAGAATGCAATGTTAACTAGAGAGCCTCGAATCTGTGGAAACTTGCCATAGAAGCAACAGATTGGGAAGGATACTGCAAGAAGGTCCAAGAGCTGGAAATGCAATATTGAAGAACCAATGGTGTAATAGAAAATGCAATTACTGAAATTATTAACACTTCAGAGGATACCAGGGATAAAAGTGACGCAGAGGACTTGGAAATCAAAGAATCACAAAGCGAGTGAGTGTTTATAGCTGTCATAATATTTGTTTTCTACTTTTGTGTGTTTCATAACATAGTAATTATACGGTGTGTTCAAAAAGAAATGAGCCAGAGACATAATTACAGGAACCAGTACCTGTATGTTAGAAGTATTGTCCCTGGCTGTTGAGACACTTGATCTCACTGTGACACAAAGTGGTGAATGGCTGTCTCATAAAAGTCCCAGGGCTGCGATAAGAGCCATTCTGCACGTACAGCTGGAAGTTGTTGTCCAAGATGAATCAATTGCTCCTCAGAACCTTTTTAAGGGGACCAAAAACGGCGTAATCACAGGGAGAGAGGCCTGGACTGTATGGAGGATGACCGAGAACCTCCCATTTGAATTTCTGCAGGAGTGCCACGACTGTGTTGGCCATATGAGGCTTTGCACTGTCGTGGAGCAAAATGACTCCACGGGTGAGATTACCTGGTCGTTTTGATTTGATCACTTGGCAAAGGTTGGTCAAGGATTGTGAGTAAAGCTGGGCATTCACTGTTGTCCGGTGCTGCAGGAAGTGTATAAGAAGGGGGCCATCATGGTCAAAGAAGAACATCAGCATAACCTTTTCTGCACTTGTGTGGATGGCCTTGGGTTTATTTTGGTGGTGGTGACAATGGATGCTTCCAATGGAGACTGACGTTTTGATTCTGGTTCGAAGTGATGACACCATGACTCATCTTCAGCCACCACTCGTGCCAGGAACACATTCCCTTCCCTAGCATAGCGCTGCAGATGACCAAGACAGTGGGCCATTCGACATACTTCCTGGTGAAGTTGAAGACTGTGAGGCATCCATTGGGCACACACTTTGTGCACGAGCAGTAGTTCCTTCATGATGGTGTGAACACTTCCGTCGTTCAATCCAACCTCTACAGCTTGGCTTTCACTGTCACTCAGCGGTTCTGGGTAATGAGTGCAACAAACCCCTGGACGATGTCATCGGTAATGCAGTGTGATGCTCCAGATCGTGCGTCATTGGCTAACGACACCCATCCTTCCTTGAATCATTTGTGCCATGCCTTGAGCCTTGCAAGGGACATGCAGTGTTTGCGATACACTTGTTACATTTGTCGATGAATGTCTGTTCCCCCTACTCCTCCTGCTGTCAGAAAATGAACAACACCTCTTTGCTCTTCTTTTGACGCATTTCACGGTTTGCAATGCGACTGGCAGCATTGGATGACTGATGCTTGCTGCTGCTAGCTTTGTGAAGTCACGTGATGTGCACATATGCCCTCTAGCAATGGGCTGTGAACTTCCATGCTCTGGTCAGAACACTTTGTTACACATGCCACAATATTACTATCCTGTCACTGGATTGCGCATACCAGACTGGCTTGTTTCTTTTCAAATGCCCCTTATATATACGTATACAGCTTATCGGATGGAGTTCAATTTATTGTTTGTCCAAATATCTCACACCTTCGGCACCTATCCTCACTTATCTTACTGCGATTTGGCTGAACTGGTGTTTTTCTAGGTTGACCACACTGCAGAAACAAGAAAGTGTTACCTAGCTCTTCTTCCCCTCTGCCGCACCTCACTGTAAATCCAGTGCTCAACAAAACCTGTGCATACAGTATATATATGATTTGTTCTAAGAGCTGAAATAAGAAGTTCATAAATACGCAGAGTGATTAGTAACTCAACTGAATATTAATATATATGAAAATAAATATGGATCAGTAAAACACACACTTTTCTACAATACAAAATACCTGGACATATTTCAAGACTTCGTTGTTCTCGTCAGCTGTTGAGTTACTGGTTGGTGTTTGGTTATCCTGTGCTGTCCAACATTCATCTTTCAGGATAAGGGAAAACCCCAGAAAAACCTTATCAAGATAACTTGCCCTGACTAAGATTCAAACTCGGAACCTCTTGAACATGAGGTAAGCACTAAGGTTGTCTCTTGCAGCAGCTGACAATGAAAATAAAGGCTCTAGAAACATGTCCAGGTAATATACATTGTAGTGAAGTGGTAAAAAGTTTTTGTGCTCCTCATTTATTTACATTTGAAGTCCTTCACTCTCAACTCCTTCTAAATTATTACTTATTAATATACATGTTTCAGAAATAGATTTACCTTACCTCATAATTTGACTAGTCATATTTTTTCTTTTTGTTTTTAATTTCCAATTAAATTCATGTCCCACCTCGCTAAGCCTGGTGCCATGAAAATAGTACTTAAACAGTACTTACCCAACTCCTATAACAGAGAGTTGAGGATTCGTCTCCACAAAGCCTTTGTCCTTTGTTTTTACTAGTTGATAGCTGACCACAGCTGCAGTGGTGCTTGATGCTCCCATGTCATAGAACATGATGTACTGGGCTGTTTCATTGAAGTCCTTTCGTCTGAAGATCCCATAGTTCAATGCCACTAAAACGTAAACAGAAGGGTTAAAGATAAGCAGTCAAATAAATGAACTTTGTATTAGGGCCAATTCAAAAACTAACAATTATTTGGCTATAACCAAAAAATCTGAATAGAAAATATGAGGGCTGTTCAATAAAGAATGATCATAATTTTTTCCTGACAATGTACCTTTACTCTTCCTCATAATTTTGATGGTCCTTCTCAAAATAGTCTCCCTCGAATGCGATGGACTTGTCCCAGCGTTTCTACCAGTCTTCAAAGACATGCTGGAAACCATTTTTTGAGAGATCCTTCAAAATCGCCTCCGCAGCCTTCACCAGTGCTTCTGATAATGGATGCCTCCCACGAAGGCGTTTCTTCAAGTTAGGGAATAGAAAAAAGTCACATGGGGCTAAATCCGGACTATAGGGAGGGTGAGGGATGCACTTCACCTTGATTTTTTGCAAGATATTCAGCAACCACATTGGAAATATGTGGCCGCATATTATCGTGGTGCAGCATCCAGCCTGCTTCAAGGAAATGTGGTATTTTGCACCTGATATGGACTTGCAATGTTTTCAGGACATCCCTGTAGTATTGTCCACTTACTGATGTGTGTGTGCAGGTACAACATGCTGGTAAACCATTCCATGAATATCAAAGAATGAGATGACCATAACTTTCCCAGCAGAAGCAACCACTTTTGCCTTTTTGGGGGTTGGTGATGAAGGAGTTTTCCACACTGAGCTTTGCTGTTTACTCTCAGGATCAAAATGATGTAGCCAAGTTTCATCAGCAGTAATTACATTTGAAAAAAGCTCCGGATCTTCCTCTAACATCAACTTTAACCGCATGTCACCTCCACTGCAGCGGTAGGCGATACTGAACATGTCTGAACTTACCTAGTTCTCACAGGCGGGAACCAGGAGTACCAACAATGAAACTACTATGGCATATTTGTTTCACTTAAACTAACAGAATATAATAAGATTGAATTTTAGTGCAAAAAATTATGACCGTAAAAAAATTATGATCATTCTTTATTGAACAGCCCTCGTACATTTTATTTTATACAACTTAAAATTACAGTATTGTATTATTTTTCAACTTAGTCACCATTTAAATTCAGACATTTCTTATTGTATTTCATTCATTTACAAATTTCTTCTGCAAGAAATTCAGCTGCCTGATATCTAGACAAACTTTTATGGCATTTTGAAGACTTTTGTTATCGAGGTGCCATGATGATAGCCATTTTTTATGTCAACAAATCATGAAAATCTCTTGGTATCAAATCCAGGCTGTAAAGGAGAAGATCAAAACTGTCTCATTCAAAGTTATTACAAAGCTCTTGAGTTTTTTAAGCACTGTGAGGCTGAGTATTGCATAACACCAAATGTCAGCCTACCAAGACATGCTTTGATTGACTAGCCTAAGTGTTCTAAAGAAATCTTATAACACCATACACCTTACATCTGGTAGAATTTTCTAGCAGAGCACTCCTTTCTTAACGTTATGTCAAGCAAATGCATAGCAGTTTAATGTTTCCAAAATGTGGCAGGATGCACACTGAATTACGCTGAATAGTGAAGTAAAGATGACAGCATTGCCGCCATCTATTTGCTACACTAAGTGACAATGGAAGAAGTTTTCAAATTGCTCTTGCATTAAACTAGCGAAGTAGAATTATTCAAAAAAGTTTTAAAAAGCCATGTTCAATCAGCTAATTTTGACTTAATCTACCCAGAATTAAGAGGAAGTTATATTCCATCCGAAAGTTTGATAGTTTGAAGTTTTTTGAAGTTTCCACACTAGTGGAAGAAATGACTATTTCCAGAAATTTACCCAAATAACATAGTGGTTTAACTATGAAGCCTGGGACTTAAGTACTTATTGCATAGTAAGTCGCAACAGAAGGTTCATAGCAAATGAGAACCCCTAGTGGTCTAATGGGAAATCATATGAGTCAGTTGGAGAATTTAATGTCATATCGGCATGTTGGCCATAGCAGCTCAGCTGGTTAGATCAACTGCACGGAGAGCGGGAGATCCGTGGTTCAAATACCGGCTATGGCATTGAATTTTTCAGTCTGGCTCTACTCATTCAAACCTTACCCTACACACGGCTAGTGTGGAAGAAATTATTTACAGCAATTTACCCGAATAACATAGTGGTTTAACTATGAAGCCTGGGACTTACCTACTTATAGCATAGTAAGTCAGCACAAAAGGTGCGTGTCTCATATCATATGAGAACCCCTAGTGGTCTACCGGGAAATCATAGTGTCAGTTGCAGAATTTAATGTCATGTCGGCATGTTGGCCATAGTAGCTCAGTTGGTTAGAGCAACTGCACGGAGAGTGGGAGATCCGTGGTTCAAATCCTGGCTATGGCATTGAATTTTTCAGTCTGGCTCTACTCATGACTATAATGGTTTATTTCTCTGGAAGCTTTTAACAGTAAAGCAGAAGTTCATTGGGAACTGGGATCTATTTACTTCACTAACTCTGATATAATGCAGGACATGTTTCAGAATAATTTTTTTTTTGTTACATAAAACCCTGTTAACCCAGACCAGTTTTGAAAAAAAAAAAAAAAAAATGTTATGTTGTTTAGCATAGTAAATAAAGACTTTTTTTTTTAACAGATGATAAATTGCTATTCTGAGTAGCTACATTACTTGAATTCTCTTACCAGCAGGCGAATTCATTGCACTCACCCCAACTGCTTGGGACCAAGTTGGAAGAGAAACTTAACATAAAGTTATGGAAAAATTTGTGGAAATAGATGTGGAAGATTTTAGACATTTTTAAAAGTAGGATGTCTGTTTCGTTGTTGCTGAAGAATATATTGACAATGACTGAGGTTATAAACCGATTACAGAGGAAGGCATTATTGCCTCATACAGTGTTACTCAAAATGAAGAGTATTCAGATTCAGACAGTGTTGACGAACCAGTTGTGGTTATGACCCACGCACAAGCTGTAGCAAACAGAGAGACTGATGCTTTATTTTGAGTCATGCCAAAACATTGCCAAATGAACTTCTAATGTTAAAACGGATCAGATCGCACATCTGTTAAGCAATACACTAAACTGAGACAGCAGAAGCTCACTGCCTGTTTTTACTACCAACTAGTTTGTAGCTATATTGTGTACATTGCAAATGTATAGGCTAATACAGTATATACAGAGTATGTGTTTGTAGGTGAAACGGTGCTGATAGTAATTTGTTGTTGTTTTCAAATGCTAGGCTTTGGCAATGAAGGCATTAGCTCTCTTGCTCTCCAATATTTATGTGTAGTGGGTCCGGCAGTTAGGGCTTTACAGGTTAAAAGATGTTCTTCAGTCACTTCCTCTTCTTTGTTGCACAGAGGACAATTTGGACCTGTATAAATTATTATTCTGTGTAAGTGTTTGGCCAAATAATCATGTTCCGTAAGTAATCTAAAATTTGCTACTGCAGCTTTACGTGGGATTTCTGGATTTTTAACTAAAATGTTCCATTTTTTATCTTTAGCTTTGTTAGATATTGATTGGTTTTGTTTGTTTTTATATTTGCTTTTGATTAATCTTTTTATGCATGTAAAGGGTAAGTTTTTACTTTTGTTCTGGATTAAATTTGCACCTTTTTGGCAAGATCAGCTGATTCATTTCCAGTAATTCCACAATGTGCAGGTATCCACTGTAATATAATTCTTTTCTGTAGTTTTTGAAGTTGTTGGATCATTTTGTGACATTCTTTAATTTGGATTGACTTCATTTTATATGAACTTATTGCACATAGTGCTGCTTTAGAATCAGAAAGTATTACAGCATTTCTGAATTTATTTATTCTGTATAGAAGGTGTTGGAGTGAAATATGAATAGTCGTTACTTCTGCATCAAAATTTGTTGTGTGGTATCTTGCTGATTGATAGAATGAGAACAGAGCACACTTAATTCCTGCTCCTGAGTTGTTATCCAAGTTAGATCCATCTGTGTAGATATAACCATTCTTCAGATGGGTATCTATTGTTCACAGTTTCTAATGCTAGTGCTTTTAGTACAGGTTTGGAAGTTTCAGATTTTGTAACTAATTGTTCTAAATCTAATTGAATATTAATTGGTTCAAAAGTTAGTGGGTTTTCTTTGATTAAAATGTTTTCTTTAGAATTAGGAAGATTCAGATCTGTTTTTAACCCTTTCACCGATATGGACGTCATATGACGTCCAAGTTAAAATGCCCCAAACCGATATGGACGTGTATAGACGTCCTGCGCATACATGCATTTAATGCTCATTTAACGCCAATTATTTTAATCTTGCTGTTTTACAATAAATTTAAATTAGTTCTATAAGGAATGTAAACGTATCCTTAAAGGTTTCTTTTTTAATTGTACACCTCCAAACCTGGATAAACACCCAAGGGCACATCTGCAGATTCACGCCCAATAATATTGGTTTCCTTGCGAACTTCTTTTTTGCAACACACTACACATTTTCGAAATGGTTACAAGTTTTTTGGGTGTGGGTGGTATACTTTTAGGAAAGTGATTTCTCTCAAGTATGAGGGATGATGTGGTGAATTTTGCTACCCCCTAGTATAAAGAGGCCTCTGAGTATTATAATACTCAATTAGGTTACGAGCTCTTTATACGCGCAAGTACAGGTAGATGAATGTCTTTTACAGCTCTGAAAATTACTAAACAACTGTGCATAGTTACATCCAGTGGTATAAAAATACTTTTTTTTTACCATTTAACTCTTTTCCGTAAAGAGGGATAGCTGGTAATAGCTGATCCGTATCACGCATATTTGACCCGCCATTTCCCCAAACAATGGAGTAGGTAACATGCCAGCTGTAGACCAGTACACGTCACTGAAACGTATGTCCTAAAGATCTCCTTCATAACCGTACAACAAATCTTCCAGATTTTCTACAGTAATATCAGAAGCCTGTACACATCATACCCAAGCTAATTTATTTGCTACATTACCGGGATAAGCCATGGTTAACATTGAAATTTAACAATTTCAAATGTGCCATACATTTAGCTCTTGATAGCTACAAGAAATCCCTCTGAACACAGAGAGAGTATAAATAACTGAAATACAGAGCGAAAACTGCTGCATAAGGCTACTAGAAACCTTGGTTGAGAAACACTGTAATAACAGATGCTGACAGAGTTTTCATTCCAGTGTGTGAGTGTGTGACGCAACATATTCTCGTCATATTATCGCTTGGCATAGCATAAATAAACTAAACTTGAACCTGAGAAGTCGCTTACGTAGCTATACATACATACTATGGCTCATATACACACAAAACAAAATGATTCACATATTAGGCGCGTTCGGCACAAAGAATGGCTTTTGCTACAGTGAAACAAAGTAGTGAAATTTCAACGATTTATTAATGTAGTCTCTACTTTATTGTTACTGTAGATTTATACTGCCTTTAATGAGTTTTAAACCAGTTTTTGTTTCGTTTAAATAACTTAATAAATACGGAAGATACGGAATTGTATTTATGATGCATTTTTACAGCATTTAACAATTTAAATGTCCTGTTCTGTTTATTGGGTATCCATTGCCGGCCCCTGAAGGGCTTAAATGGCCATCGGCGAAGCGGTTAAGTCCATAACTCTGTGTAGGAAACTTGTTTGTGTTTTCATCTTGATTGGTTGTAGAAATCTTTTCTCCCATTTTGTTGTTTTTAACTGCAACATTTTTTCATGTTGTATTAGTGCCTGCTCCTCTGAAGTTAGAGGTATTGTATAGTTCCGAGTTAAGGCTTGCATTGCCGTGATTGGAGTTGATTTTGCTGCACTGGTTATTAGTCGCAGGGCCTGATTTTGGCATACTTCTAGGTGATTTATGTTAGAACTGTTTGCTGTAATTATTACCTCTGCATTATAAAGAAGTATTGGCTTGATGAATGTTTTGCTGATAGTAATTTTAAACTCCATTAAAGTTATTTCAGTGATGTTGTACATAAATCCTTTCATGGATGTGTTGAAAAAGTGTTGAAAACAGGGGTCAGCAAGTTCCTCGAACCACCACCAGAGGAGACCGATGACAAAATATTGCCAGCTATACCAATGAGAACCAGTCGATGTCCGGCTGAAGATAGAGGGAAGGCCTCAGAAACATGTTCCGGGAAAGTTTAAAAGTGAGTGTTGTTTTGTGTTATTAATCGACTCCCAATTAATTTGATGTTGTACATGTTTTTACTGTTTTTCCATTATTCTCTGGATAACCCAGATTCTTGTTAACTTGGATCAGTCCTGGTCCCAGCTGATCTGGATAAATGAGGTTCTACTGCACTATATATTGATGGTATGATCTACTGGGTATACGTTGTGAACACTTTTTTAACAACAGGTACTTGATAAGCAGCAGGTCAGTCATCATTTATACCTTGGATATAAAACTACTTATGAGATTCCATCAATCACATTCTAGAAAGCGATCGCAATGCCTGAACATCTCAGGACAGCATGTTCTTTTGTCATTCTGTAAACCCTGATCTTAGACACATCAGAAATGTCTTAGGTTAATGTCACGATGTCACCCACCAAAGATATCGCAATAATGTGGCTTGTACACACAAAGGAACTGATAAAGATAGCAAGGAGATAAAGGTCTGCTGAAACAAATACAGTTAAACGGAACATTCTAGTGACGTCTTGATAGATAGAGAACATTCAGTTTCTTGATTGGTACAGAACAGTCTAGAATTATCAATGCAGGTATATATAAGTTCTTACATTACTGCATTTTGTATGGTTCGTTTAAAATAAAATGTACAGAACAGAAATGTACTCATCAGTTGTGCAAGTTGGCTTCAAGGATATGGTACACATATTATGGTCACTAGATGTAATATTTTTGTATGTACTTCCAAACTCTGAAAATGGAACAAACTTAAAGACTGAATCGATTGGCAGTATTTCAGAGTTCATTACATGATTTCTATTCTTTAAAATAAATATTTTTCCCCAAACCACTAAATCTATAAGACGACTTAATTGCTTTAATAATTTACATTCTGGATTTATTTCATTAGAAGTTCATTTGACGATGTTTTGGCTGACTCACGAAATAAAGCATAAATTTCTCTATGTTTGCTACTGCTTGTGCATGGGTCATCACTACAAGTGGTTCATCAACACTGTGTGAATCTGAATACTCTTCATTTTCATTAACACTGAATGATGCAATAATGTCTTCCTCTGTAATCGGTTTATAACCTCCATTATTGTCAATGTCTTCTTCATGAACATTGGAATGTCCACCTCGGTAGCATAGATGGTAGCATGTCTGCCTCATGTTCAAGAGGTCCCAAGTTCAAATCTCGGTCACGGTGAGTTACTTGTATAATGTTTTTTCCTTGGTTTTCCCTTATCTTAAAAAAAAAAAAAAAAAAGACGAATGTTGGGTAACTCTAAGCTCCATGGACCCTGGGCCCATTTGAGCACCATTTCACCCAATTCATTCATCATCCGATATGACTTAAAAAGTTAAAGGACATAAATTACAAAAAACATCGGAACACCATCAATGTTTTTAAAAATGTTGATAAAATCTTCCACAATTGTTCTTCATTCACATCAGGCCACAATTTTTTCCATGACTTTATCAAAGTTTCTCTTCCAACCTAGTCCCAAGCAGGTGAGGTAATTGCAATGAATTCACATGCTGGCAAGAGAATTTGAGTAATGTACCTACTGAGAATACCAAATTATCATCTGTAAAAGAAGTCTTGGTTAACGAGCTTTACTGTACTAAGTAAAAAATAACACAGCAGCATTTATAATGCTGGTTATGTTTTGTCATAACTAAATTTCACAAAATTGGTTACTCTTGGTCAAAATGATCCGAAGGGCACTTTTGGGTATATAATTTACAGGGGTGGCTTGTCCTTACATGCTGCAGCATGCTCTTTCCTGTTTTATAAATTACAATGTAGAAAATTTAAAAGACCCTGTAACTAACAATGCATTATTATAAGTGTAAGAAATCGAGTATGACCAACAATGAATTCTTAATGCATGGAAAACACCTGTGTAACTAATGGATGCATCCTTGATGTAAATGTGCTGAGAGCCAGCAAGCTCAGTAATCCGTATTGCACATGTGTACAACCTTCCCCTCTTGCCTCCCTGATGTCTTAAGTTCCCTAGACTTTCGCACATATTCGTGCTGCGTCTGAGTGTCGCACGGTGATCATTCGCTACACGGTGAAGCAGGACCACCAACACTCATAGTTACAGCTGTAGAACTTGAATATGCATTGAAAATCATTTAACAATCTATAATTGCTTTATTTTGTAGTTCTAGAAACTAATTCCAACCTATTATTTTAGTTAATTGATGGAAATTACTTTAATTTCCATTAATTAACTAAAATAAAAGAGTTAAATGTTGAAGACTGGGACTCAAGTACTTACAGATAGTAAGTCGCCACAAATGGTGTATCTCGAATGCGAGAGCCCCTAGTGGTTTACCAGGGAACTATACGAGTCAAATGGAGAATTTAATGTCATGACGGCAAGTTGGCCATGGTAACTCAATGGGTTAGAGCAACTGGGCGGAAACCAGGAGATCCGTGGTTCAAATCCCGGCCGTGGCATTGAATTTTTCATGTTGACTATCTAATTCCATCCTTTTAATTAAATCAGAGGGCAGATTGTTTGTGATGCCCCTATCATGTTGGCACATTACTTCATTTCTGCGATCATAACGAGAATCCCCCATAACAAGTGCATGTGGTTTGCATGCTCTCATTGTATCCAATTTTTCTTTTGTGTCTTGTTATTTAGTGGCTGATACCAGTTTCTTTTATGTGTGGGTGTGAAACATGTTATAAATTCACTTTATTCAGTGTATGAGCAAATTAATATTACGAGAACTAACCAACAAATAATGAACATGGTTAAAGAACTGAAAACTCCTTTTTCAAGGCAAGCATTAGAATAAAGGGTTAGTATGAAAATATTAGGGCGAGCAATACCTGATCTAAAAATTGAGCAAAAAGCAAAAGGAAGTAGAAATTCTGATTATATAACGAAGAAACATCAGCAAATGAACTTCATTTTTCTAAACTAGGTGAGTTGCATGGACTTTTTCCCACAGCATTGATACCGAAATTATGGTTTGCTAGAAGCACAGAATCATGATAGATGTCAAAGGAAAGTTGGTTCTTTGTTACGACAAGGGCAAGGCCAGTTGAGTTGGGGGAAAGTGTTATGACAAAGCAATGAAAGAAGCGGTGTCTTTAGAAGATTTCTAAAGTGGCTCACTTGACTAGTATGAATAGGAAATTCTTTGGATCATTTACAATGGCGACAAAACAGCCACAAAGGGATTTTGGTTGAAAAGGAGCTTCCTGAGAGTGAAAGTTAGATATACACACACGCGCAGCTGTGGTCATTCAAGGAGTCTTTGGCGTGAAGCCGATCAGAAGGGTCTTCGGCGTCAGGCCGATTAGAGCGGTCTGAGGCGTGAAGCGTATTAGGGCGGTCAACCTGTTCTGTGTTTGATAATTGTCGTTTCGTATACATATGAGGAACGAATAAATTTATCGAGTAATAAACATTCTGCAGTCAGTATCTCTAAACAGAGATTGGTAACCCTGGGTTGGCAACTTTCATTTCAATGTTTGAAAAGAAGAAGCAGTAAATAAATAAGTTGGAAACGGGCATTCCAGTGTTGTTAAAATCTCCTTCTCACACATCCACGCATACCCTGAGAGAAACCTCATTGCTCGCCGACTTATTTGCTCACCCATAAACATTTTAGTTACAAATTGGCGCCGCAACGTAGAACTCTTTGTTCGACATAAACATTTTGTATCAAATTGGCGCACAACGTGGAGCTTTGGTAACCCTTGCTCGCCACCATCTTCATTTTTGTATCAGCATGCTGTTATTTTTTGGCACGAGCCACCACTGATACTTTATATGGTGCTTACTATGGTGTCAATAAAAAGGTGAAACACGATCTTACCAGCAGTATAATCATTCATCAGCTGCAAGACCTTGATACCAGCTAGTTCAGCAGACTTGAGCAATGCTTGTCGCTCAGCTTGGTTGAAATATCCTGGGACAGTCAGCACAGCCTCATTAATAGACTGACCTGCAGAGTCCTGTGCAAATTCCTTTGCTCTGTGCAGAATCATTGCCAACAGCTCTTCAGGACTATACTTTGTTTCACTGTGGACAGAGACAACTGTTAATATTTACATATTCAGTGCACAGCAAACACTGTGATGGGAAATAAAGCACTACTTACCTATCATGTTCAAAGAGAACAGTCTCCCTTTCTGGGTCAGGAACTATAGTGTAGTATG
Source organism: Mantis religiosa (assembly GCA_030765055.1). Lineage (NCBI taxonomy): Eukaryota > Metazoa > Arthropoda > Insecta > Mantodea > Mantidae > Mantis > Mantis religiosa. The sequence goes on along the minus strand of CM060955.1, from coordinate 11,354,512 downwards.
GGAACCGTTTCTGGTACAGTTCCACTATGGGGTTATCCACTTTCTTTCCCAGAAGGTCCAGCAAATAACTGTAGCTATTCTTTGGGAAACGTACCCCAATAGTTGCTGCATCCTCCCCAAATGTCCGCTCACCATCACGGAATGCTATGATAACTGGAGTCTTTCGCTTTGACTCTTTATTTAAAGCTATTTCCATAGGTACACCAGGCTAGAAAAAGCAAAGTACAATACTTAGACAGGACATCATACTTCTGTACTACATCATGCTTACTCCCAACTTCCTGTAATTGAAAGCTGTAAAACTTTTATTTATTAAACTAGTAATTTTGAGATGACAAAATATTTAAAATGCACAAGATCTTCAATGCTATACACATGTAAAATCTCTGTACAAATAAAATCTGAATTTTGTTTCATAAGAAACCTTGAAGTACTGCTTCTTTCTGTCATAAATTCTGAAATTCTTCCTGGTACTGCAATAAACCTGTATTAAAGCAAATAACACCATTTCCTAGGCTATATACAATTTCTAATTTGTTTCACACTTTATAATATCAACTATGATCTAAAAAGTCACAAAACATAGGAAACTTATATATCTCAGCCATAGAGGGAGTTCACTGTACATTTAATGACATCCATTAATAATGTTACTATCTGTTTACTGCTGGTTACTAGAGGTCACTGAAGGTGCATTCAAATGTTAAATCCACTTGTTAAGCATTTTGTTACAGTCCAATTCTGGGCAGACATACGGATAAGTTCTGATCTTATCGAAAAAGCTCAATAAAGTAATTATTAAATTATAGATGAGTTGTATTTATTACACATTTGGCTTCACTTACGTAGCTATATTGAGGATATGTTTCGCAAATCATCATTCGCATCATCTGCTCTAATGCAACTAAAGCTTGACTCGGTATGGGTAGTTCTGGAGTTGCTACTGCCATCTGTTGATTTTGTGATGAATTTAAATGTGGGGTTGTCTTCTGGCAGGATTTCAAAGTTCATTAGTTGGTTTTTATGTTTTTCTATGTATATTCTCTCCCATATGATGAGTTCACTATGCCTTTGTATGTATTTTAGTAATTTGGTACTATCTTCAACTTCATGATTTTCAGACCTAAATTGGGCTGCTATTGCAGACTTATCAATATTTTTGTATCTAAAGAACCTAAAATGTTCTTTCTTCCTATTGTCTATGCTTCCTTTTGTCCTCCCTATGTAAATTGTTTCACAGTCTTTACACTTAATCTTGTAAATGCCTGACTTTTCTTCTGGTTTTATCTTATCAGTATTATTACTGTTAAGTAGGTTTTTAATGTTGTAATTGTTTTTTGGTGCCAATGTTATATTTTATTTCTTGAATATTTTTTGGAACTTTTTTGTGGCCCAGAGGTGCTAAGTAAAGTTAGCAAATCTAATTTTTTGTTTCACTGGTGAAAGAGCTGTGATCTGTTTTAATCTTTTTCGAAGTTTGAATGATTTTATTTCATCTACAAGGCCTTTTCCATATCCATTTTTAATTGCAGTTTTTAAGATTTGATGGTATTCTTTTTGATATTCTTGCTGCCTGAGGGGTAGATTTGCTAATCTGTGTGTAAGACTGTTGATGGTGGCGTGTTTGTGTAGAATTGGGTTGAAACTATTTGCTTTGATGTAATTATCTGTGTGTGTTGTTTTTCTATGAATACCAAATTCCAGTTTTTCATTGTTTTTTTGTGATTTTAAGGTCCAAAAAAGGTAAGAGTACAGTCCTCTTCAGTTTCTACTGTGAATTGTATGCTGGATTCTTGAACGTTGAGTTTGTTTGTAGTGTATTATTGCAAAGATGTCATCTATGTATCTGTACCATGTTATAAAAATATGAGGAAAGGCTTTGGTTATATGTGTTTTGAAAAAGTTCATGTATAAATTGGCCAAAAATGGTGATAGTGGGCTTCCCATACCAGTTCTGAAATTTGTAAGTGAAGCTGATGTGTAATAAATACGACTCATCTATAATTGAATAATCATTTTGCTTCACTGTGGTGTTTCAATACAGTTAAATTTCGATAAATCAATAAAGTATGCTTTATACTAAGACAAACCAGAGAAGCAGTAAACAAACAGGTGTTGCGTACCTTTTATTACTCTAATATTCACTCGCTCCTTCTATATGGTATACTATTCTGGGGTAATTCAAGCTTAGCAAAAGCAATATTTACCATATAAAAAACAGCCATTCATTTAATTGTAAATATAAATTCTAGAACCAGTTGCAGGAAATACTTCAAGCAGATAAGGATTCTACCGTTGCCTTGTGTATATGTGCTTGAACTATTAAACTATATAAAAACTAACTTACATCAGTTTAACACAGTCTCCCAGGTATTCACACAACATGCGTAATAAGAATAATCTAGACAAGCAGACACATAGATCTAAACATTTTGAGGACAGCTTTGTATACACTGATTAATTATTATTTATAATAAATTACTTCTTACATTCAGAAACAATGCCAAAAAGTTTTTAATTAAACTTAAGTTTGTACTACAGCATTGTTTTTACATATTAGATGAATTTATAGAAAACTGTAATAAACTGTAAAGATTAATTGTTCTAATTTTTCCAGGGAGTGGGAAGTTGTCCTATTCACCAGTTTTGCACCAGTTTATATTAATGTTGGGAGTTTCCATATTGTGTGCAAAGTCTGTGTTGGCTTTGGTGCTAATGAGAAGATACAAAATTAGGATAATTGATGGAAATTAATTGTCCTTCAACACTAGTCATGTGGTTCTCGAAGGGTAAAGTCAGACTGAAAATTCAATGTCATATGATTTGACTGTGATTCACTGGGAGATCCATGATTCAAATTCAGGCCATGTCAAGGAATTTATTAGTCTGACTCTACCCTTCGAAGATACAAAAGTTTAACATTTATTCTACTGTGATTAACTAAAAATGACAACCATTCAAATAAATTGCTTCACCACAAACATAGGATTGCACTATTCTTTAAGAGTGACAGTGCTCCTAAGAGTATGAACTACCACAGCTAGGTCCTATTTCTCTCGCTCAGAGAGAAGGCATGTTACTGCACGTGCTCTGTTTGCTTTTTACCTTGTCAGCTGTGAATGAGCTGCAATTCACATATTCACTCTGAATAGAGCATTCTTATTTTTTATTTACATCCACTAACGTTAAGTTATATCATGCAAATGAAATGGGTGAAATGATGTTCAAATGAATACACAGTCCATAGACTTATCAGTTATCCAACAGTCATCTTTCAGGATAAGGAAAAACCTTCAACATTAAGTCACATCGGATGATGAATGAAATAATGTTCAAATGAGTTCAGGGTCCATAGAGCTTAGAGTATCAGACATTCACATTCCAGGATAAGGGAAAACCTCCAATGCTAAGTCATATAGGATGATGAATGAAATGTTCAAATGAGCCCAGGATCCATTGACTTAGAGTTATCTGACATTCATCTTTACGGATAAGGAAAGCCCCAAATAAAACCTTATCCAGAAAACCCACCCTGACCAACATTCTATCTCAGGAGCTCTTGAACGTGAGGCAGACATGCAACCACCTACGCTACAGAGGCAGGAACCAAGCATTGGTTTTAGGCTGCTGTGGTATGTGAGGGATGTTTCCTAAGTCCACATATGGAATAAAGTTTGGAACTAGAGTAGATAAGAATGGGATAATGGAATTAGTGCAGCAGAAAATGGGATTAAGACAAGGCTGTAAACTTAGTCCTATATTGTTCAACTTATTCATTGATGATATAATTGAGAGGGTCGAAAAAAGTAACAACCATTGCCCAATTATTAGCAATAAGGTAATACCAGGGCTTCTATTTGCAGATGATTTGGTAATAGCATCTACAACAGTGATAGGATTACGGAGAGCAATAAATGAAATTAGCAGCTACTGTAAGGAATGAGGGATAAGAATCAATATAAGCAAGTCAAAAATAGTAGTATTTAAGAAGGGTGATAAGTTAAGAAAAGATGAAAAGTGGTATCTAAATGACCAAAAAGTGGAGGTAGTAAAGGAGTTTGACTACTTAGGGATGAGGCTGTGCTATAATGGAGGCTGGGGAGCACATGGGAGAAAGATAAGAGTGAAAGGGAAGATAGCGATATCTGGGGTAAGGAGCTGTAAATATAAATTACCAGATATGTCAGTAAGTTGGCATGAAAGAATCTATGAAGCAATAGTAGAATCAAAACTGACATATGGTGTGGAGTTGTGGGGGGCCAATGAGATAAGAAATCATGTTGAACATACATATGAACAGTTATGTAAAGAGATACTGTGTTTGAATAAGTCAACGCCAAATGGAGTAGCTAGAGTGGAACTTGGAAGACCTTGCAGCAGTGGGGTGATTATAGAAAGATGATTAAAATATTGGTACAGCTGTATAAAAAAGGATGATAATACATTAAAGATCTGTTTAGAACAGAAGAATTCAACATGTAAGGACAGCCGGTGGGCAGAGCTAGAGCGAACGCTGGCTAAAATAGGAATGGGGGATATCTGGCATGAGAGAGAAAGAAATGTAAAAGGTTTTTGGACAATTATTATGAATAGCATAAAGGACATTGACAGACAAGTGACGTGGGGAAATCTGATAAGTATGAAATCACTAAATGTATACCTGAAAATAAAGACAGAATGGGGAAGGGAAACATATATAGACATATGTTGATAGATATGAGAGGGAGGGTTTAGCTTGGTTAATGACAGGAGCCATATTGAAAGGGGTTCACCAAAGGAGTGCATTCTATGTGGAAAGAAAATAAGCTTAGAACATTATGTAGGGGAGTGTAAAGAAATTTAAAACTGGAGGAAATTAATATGGGATAACAACTGGGATAAAGCAGCTTACATAGTAACAATAAAAATGCTTACGTTGAAAAGAGAAAAGATTAAGGGAGGTGGGAAAATTTGCTGACAAAATCAAAGAGAAATGGTTGAGAAGGGTAAGGAAGTAAGAGGTAGAGAAATAAAAGACGATCAGTACATTAGGTCAAGGTCGTATAAGGGCTAGGATAGAGGTTAATGGCCAGGGTGTCAACATCACTATCAGCCCGTAATATAAGCAGCTGACAAATTTGTACCTAGATTAGCATGGTAAAACTTGTAATTGAGATTGTAAGATATGGAAGCACAAATAAATATTATTATTATCATCATTTGAGACCACACACTGTTGTACAAGCAACATGGCACATTTTGTAGATCTATTAAAGAGACACTTATCAAGTAATATATTTGGAGCAGTAACAAAGAGCTAGGTAGACCTACTCTCAATTTAAATCTAAGTCAAAAAGACTAGAAGTAGCAGAAAAAAAAAAAAAAAGTGATGTACTACCTGACAAAACGTTGAGGTGTATTGGGAAGAATATGAAACAATAGAATTGGTTATGCAAACCTATTGCACATACATAGATAGTGTATGCACACTCTGTTCAGATGTAAATCATGTCTTCTGAATAGGAAAGTATCGTACATCAACAGCCGCCAGAAATCTTTTATAACGTGATTGAATATTATGACACGGAAAAAGAAGAGAAAATCACAACTCTATTTGTGTCAAGTGACAAAAGGGTCGCTCCAATAGTAATTTACATTTGCGTACAATAATTGCCTAAACTTTCATATCAGACACACAGCTCTAATGCGCTCTATTTATGTTTCGTCAGTTGCTGTAAGCCAAGCTACTAATATTTCACTTATCTAGACATACAAAAAATAACAAACAAATGAGCACTCAGTCAGTGAAGGTCAATATATACTTTGCTAGCTGATTTAATGACAAAGTGTATGACAAATCTGGATCTACGAGTTGTGATGCTTGGATTACACATTTTTCCTTTCTATGTTAGTTATTTGAAAACAGTGGTGCATGGAGCAAAGGGGTGGTGAGAGATCTTAAGAATATTAATGCATTAATAAACAAACATACTGCAAATAATAAGCATATAAGCATATAAACATCCACTTTATCTTAGTGCATTAGGTAATTCCATTATTGCAGCAATATCAAGTAGTACTTATGACAAAGAAATGAAGCAGAATCAGCAGTTAGGAGAAACATTATTTACTCTTTAGAATTATTTATTGCATCAAATTCTATTGTGCTTTCAAGCTTGCTTCGAGAATTTTGTGTGTGTGTGTGTGTGTGTGTGTGTGTGTGTGTGTGTGTAAATTTACGTCCTCCAACGGTAAGTCATATCAGACGGTGAATGAAATGGGTGAAATGATGCTCAAATGTGTCCAGGATCCATGGAGCTTAGAGCTACCTGACATTCATCCATAAGGATAAGGGAAAATCCCGGAAAAATACTTATCCTGACTGAGATACGAACTCTGAACCTCTTGAACGTAAGGCAGACATGCTACCACCTATGCTACCGAGGCAGGCTTGCTTTGAGATGACATGACAGGACAGAAACATTGAAAAGTTCAGGTTTCTTTTATTTGTAATAGATTTTGCTTCTGATGTGCACAGTAGTGTAGGAATATATAGCAGTCGGTTTTTTTGACATTTTGTCACATTTTTATATTATTGAGGGACTAGTTATGGGAGCCATTGCTTCCATTTTCAAGTTCTATTCAACTTCCAATAATGTAAAAATTGTAAGTGACGAAGTGTCAAAAAATTGACTACAAATAGCTTTTTCAATTAATTTTGATGTCATTGTTATTAAATTCCTCCAATCATACATAACATATAGTAGATGATCAGATTTTTGAGGGGATTTCAAAATGACCTGTAAAGATGGTACGTACTTACAATACATAAGTACTTACACAAGTACTTACAATAGTAAGTCGCCACAATAGTAAGAGTCCCTAGTGGTTTACCAGGAAAATATATGAGTCAATTAAGAATTTAATGTCATTAAGGCACATTGCCCATGGTAGCTCAATGGGTAGAGTGGTGGTACAAATCCCGGCCATGGCATTGAATTTTTCATGTTGACTATCAAAAAGCTTAGCCTATATACGGCTAATGTGAAGTAATGATTAATTACAATAGTAAGTCGCCACAAACGGTGTATCTCGAATGCGAGAGCCTCTAGTGGTCTACCGAGGAAACATATTACTCAATGGGAGAATGTAGTGTCAGGACAGCACGTTGGCCACGGTAGCTCAATGGGTAAGAGCAACTGGACGGAAACTGGAGATCCGTGGTTCAAATCCTGCACATGGCATTGAATTTTTTCAGGTTGATTATCTATCCAAAATCTTAGCCTATACACGGCTAGTGTGAAGAAATGATTAATTTCCATTGATTAGCTTAAAGCTGCAGTATTTTGGTTCCAGTATCATGCTCTCTGGTTAAAGAAAGGGTAAATAACTTTTGCCAGCAATGGACAAACAGGATATACGAAGCAGTTTCCTCATTCTCTTTACACATTCTACACATAGCTTCATGGAGCCTTACTTTACACAGATATTTCCAAAAGACAACAAAAGTTGTAATTGGTGAAAATGGTCCTTTAAATCAGAAGTCACGTACTAGGCATGCTAAGAAAAACCATAAATTACAATGATCAAATGCAAACAAGTGAAAGCACCATTGTATGTTGTTCAGTGTTTGTCAAGTAAATGCTATCATTGGATTCAAGTTCTCTGTTGCAGAAAACTGGCAGTTACTTGAGGTATTGCTACATTGCATGGTCTAAGGCTAAAACCACAGGGAAGTATCTTAAATTCACTTTGATTGGTTTTATTTCATATTGAACAAAATATTATACAAATTAGCAGCACAACAGTTTTTTAAGTTGTCAAAAAGAACATTTTGTGCAATGTGACAAAATATCAACAAGTTTGATGTGTTGCATTTAAATAACTTTTCTGACTAATTTTCTATACACTATTCTCATAAATACTTATTCTTCCATTTGTTTTTTATCAATCAGATAAATTTGCTTTACACATTTTATTGTAGGAATAAGAGGTAAAAAATTGGCTAACATAGCTGCCAGATTGCTACAGTACAGCTTTCATAGATAGGTATTTCACTGTTAATAGAAAAAGGTGACATGGTTTTGTCAAAGTACATTAATACAGAATTGCTCTTATATCAATTCAATTACAATATGAAATTTAATTCATGTGAGGTTTTATGTTTCTTGCATGATTATGGAAAAAACTGACGGTGCCACAAAACTGCTTTCTTAGATAGTGCATGTTATAACAATATGTCTTACTACAGGTAAGTAGAGAAAGAAAAAAAAGTCACAGTTCTTAACAGCTAACAGCTGTCAACTTTAAAGATGGATAAAGGGCTAGAAATGAAAAAAACAGAACACATAATTACCTAAATCACAATAATTTACTGCTATTAAAAACATTTAGAAAAAGAAAACTTGCTTAGATCTTGTGGGAGCGAGAAAACTGTGATAAACACGAAACAGAAGCATTGGATTACCTTAGGAGGGTTGTATGAAACTTATGTCTATTTCATCTGAAACCCAAGTGCTCAACCTTTTAGGACTTTTGTTTCTAAGCAGAGTGATCACATAAGGACAACAAACATGGCCATCTTCCCATTACTAGTAAGCACAATGGAGACTGCCAACTTAAATGAGAAATGCAATTTGCTGTATTGTTTCCACTATGTACTGTTGAGGTTTAGCTACACTTTGTTGCTTTGTAGTAATTATTGGAAGGAAAAAAAAAAAAAACATACTTCTGCTGCACTTTGCAATTTAGAATCCTCAATCCTTCAGCTATGCTTTGTGACTAAGGACTGCAAAAGCACAGATTTTCATTTGCCAGCCATTTGAGGTAGCAAGGGTCATATCTCACGAAACTCAGAAATTATATTTAAGTTTTCATTGCCATAAATAGTCAAAAGTGCTGAAACTTTGATGATTTAAGTCCAGAAACATTTTTATTCTGGTGCAAATACAATTTTTCTGGTATGGTTTTCTCTTCTTAACAATTTTTTCAGTTAGTAATTGTCTTATGTTTAAAGAATTTTAGCTTGAAGCAACTTCTGGAGATGTATTTTTAAGAATTTTGACAGCTGGAAACTAATAGAAAATTACGCAATGATTACGAAAAAACAATTGCACCTTAAACATAAGTAATAAAACAGGTATGTACTTACCGATACAATGGCAATTTTCATCCATTCACTTCCCAAATCAACGCTCATCACAGCAATTGCTTGAATACATGCTGGTAAGAGTAATACCAGTGCAACCAAAATTTCCATCCACTTTAATTTATTCATACCTAAAACAGTAGTTTCGTAGATTAGATTTAATTTAATGGAACTGTTAGTGTATTCATAATGTTAAAGTACCTATACAACTATATCCTGCAGGAAATAGGTTATGTCAGTTGCTACACCAGAAAGAAAACAAAGTGCAACTACAATTCAGTAAATTCGTAACAGCAGAAGCATTTCTTTCTAAACACACATTCAAGACAGGTATTTAATCATTTGCATCTCTTCAGTTCACTGTTAACACCATGCACTGACACGCTATCGGCATATGTAATCACGTTCTAAAACCTCATATCAAGCATTTCTAAAGCATATACTCACCTCTAAGTGTTGAAGTAGAAGCCATTACTTCAATATCTAAGCGGACAAGTCCGTATATAAATTTATTTCACGCCGGATTCGCAATTCAACAACACATGTGTGGGCACACTAACGTTTCAGACAGTGCTACAAATTTCATTGTCAATAGCCTTGTTGCATTTTTGCGCTTGTGTGGCGGAACCTTATTGGTAGCCGAACACACTATCGCAAAGATGATTGGTCGTTGCACAGTGTTCCAAAGAGATTTTAGCACCTCTATGTACAACCACCCACGAACTTTAGCAGAAGAGAATTTTAGTGTATTTAAAGAATCTCTATCGATTAAAACGTCAAATGCAGCACTCTCAGAATTGTATTAGTTTACTTCACACATACATTATTTTAACGCTTGTTAAAGAAAATACATAATTATTATTATTCTTACACTAAATGTTTATACAACGCAGCACATATTAAGCGTTGACGTTTTCGGTAGGTACCGTTGGATCAGCTGTGAGATTTCATCATCTCGAAATGTTTAACCTCGATAGAAATGTTAAAAAAAAAAATGTTCCAAAGATCATTTCACTTCATTTGGAAATTTATATACTAAAAGTTTACCCTTTCGAGTATATGTGCCTGAATATAATAGGCACAAAACCATATTGTTATTCCTGCCCTAAGAAATAAAAATAATATTACTGGCTTATATACCCAGATTAATTCTGTGTTTTAATAGACTCATCTGCACATTTGAAGCAAGTATTTACCTTATCATAGAATACGCAGACAGAACGAGAGCATTTTTCTCGACCAGCTACAAATCATTTCGCTTTAATTATATCTGAGTGTCGCTTTCAAATACTTCTTCCCCTTCCCTATATGATGTACTTCGAGATCAACTTTCTGTTTTAGAAGACCTGGCTTTCTCTTAATGTTTTTCTGTTTCATGGGCATCGCAACCTATGTATACCAATCCATTTTTACTTTCTTTACCAGGTAAGTACATGGCAGTTAGGGAGATATACATTCCTCTGAAAATTCAGCTGGAGATTTAGCCAGAGATGCACGTTTTGAGGACCCGAATAAAAAGTTGTTTTAATAAAGATGCGTGTGTGTGTGTGTGTGTGTGTGTGTGTGTGTGTGTGTGTGTGTGTGTGTGTGTGTGTGTGTGTGTGTGTGTGTGTGTGTGTGTGTGTGTGTGTGTGTGTGTGTGTGTGTGTGTGTGTGTGTGTGTGTGTCGGCGCGGCTGTCGTCATAGTGAATGTAAAAAAGCGAAATATAAAACTTGATATTTAGGTTCAGTATCCTCGACCCACCGTTGTACTTTATATGGAATATTTATCGAAATTTATAAGTTCTCAAAAATTTCTCTAACGATTTTGATTAAAATGGCGCATATTCAAAATATTTACATTATAAATAAGGGAAGATAAAGACAGCGAGGAAGACCTCGGCCCCGTGGCTCAAATGGTTTTTCGCACTTTTGCCTCACTAAGGCGCGCCGCTGGAGGGATGGATGAGGGGAGAGGAGATGGAGGGCGGCCGACAAAGTAGAGGGCAGGGTCCTTGACAGTTTCAGGTTTAACTTCTCCGGAAGCGTCTAGTACAACCAGTCTCTTTCCAACTGCAGGCTTGTATATCCACTGTGAGTTTCCCCACCAGCCCCACCGGGAGACGAAGGTTTAAAGAAAGCATCCTTTTCCTTGCCATACAGCACCGATACACATTGCAACCCTGAAATAAACAAGTGGGTGATAGGCGAAGTGAAACTGAGGACTACTACATTCAGGGGGAGAAAGGAAGTTTTGTCCAGCATTGGACTAGCGACCAGGGCAAACCTACAAAATTTGTGTCTGTGAACAGCATAGCACAAAAACGAAAAATCAGTTAAATACCGAACTTTGTACTCGAGAAATGTGACACGAAGATTTTAAAAGTGATTCCGCCCCCCCCCCCCCAGACTACCCAAAACATGGAAAGTTGTTTCGTAAATGTTGACTTTCTCTAAGAATTTTGATTGAAATACCGTAGTATGTTTAAGATATTTTTTCCGAAAAATAAAATGTGCTGGAATTTGGAATGTTCTGGGAATGTCCACAGGAAAACCACAATTATATATATATATATATATATATATATATATATATATATATATATATATATATATATATATATACAAAATCTTACCGTATCTGGTTCCTGAATTTGTCTCAATCAACTTTGGAATTTTTTCATGCCTATATGTTTCTCAAACGGGAAGTAAGTATTCGGTTTTACTTTATCATGTACTAGTAGGTAGCCGCGCCATGGCTGAATGGTTAGACCGCTTGGCTCTCAATTAGGCGGTCCGGGTTCGATCACAGGCGGCCACTGAGTGGGATTTGAGGTGGACAACATGGCTCTGGGTGGGTTTCCTCAGGGTCCTTCGGTTTCCCCCACCATCATTCCATCAGTTGGTCCATCATTTATTCATCTCAGGCGTTGGGTCGACCCCTCAACCCTGATTTCGTCTCAGGTCAGATAATTCGGCTCTCTCGCTGTGAGGGAACCCAAGCACTTCCTAACGTCAGCATTGACGAGAAAGGGAGACAAATGTACTAATTGGTAGGTAGAGTAGTACTGCATTCCACCCGAAAGTTCGATATCGGGATACCTTTGAAAATATACATTTCGAAGTCCTCTAAGTAAAGAAAAAAATTAGAAAACCAACACGTGTATTCGTGTCCGTGTGTGGGAAGTATGAATAATACCAAAATACCGTTAAAAAAACAAATTTGTGTGTTTAAGCTCAGCATCTTCCAACGATGTGACACGAAGATTTTCAAGAAAATTCTCACACCCCAGACTATCCTTTATATGGAATATATTTTTTAATTTGATTTTTCAAGAGATCGCTCTAACGATTCTGAATGTCTTTTATATAACTAGTAAACCATCAGAGATAGATAAAATCAGTGGCGAGGCGTGACGTTCAAAGCGAGGGAAGTTCCAAATAATAATTTTCATGAAAATAAGAGAGAATAATGACAAAGAACTGAGGCTACTCTTCGTACAGTCACACGCAGGCCCTTCTTGTATTGCAGGACTATTCACACTACAAGCAGACTTATTCCTGTCTCCCCTCTACACTCAGACGTTCCAATGTTTTCCTAGAGCTGGCCTGTTAGCGTGAACTGTTAGCCTGAAATGGAGAACGTATGCAATTCACACATTTCTGCTAATAACTTAAAACTTCACAAGAATGTTCTATTTGTTACCACTAAATACCAATCTACGTAAAATACTAGGTATTGCTAATGCTGTTGAAATATTACTGTTGTATTTAAAAGCCCACATAAAACATAAAAATAAATTTTTCTTCACACGCTACAGAGACTTCACGTGACAAAATCTGCCAGTGCTTCCTAACTGTCGAAGAGTTGCGAATGATTCCGAAAACCTACGAAGCGTGATATTCAAGTTTAGGAGTGCGTAAAGAAATATTCAGGATTGAATGAGCTCGCGGAACCGGTCATTCGCCCGCCTCGGTAGCGTAGATGGTAGCGTGTCTGCATCACGTTCAAGGGGTCCTGAGTTTGAACCAGTTACCTGGATAAGGTTTCTTCGGGTTGTTCCCTTATCCTAAGAGACAAATATCGGGTAACTCTAAGCTCCCTGGACCCTCGACGCATTTGAACATCATTTCACCCATTTCATTCATCGTCCGATATGACTTAACGTTGGAGGACGTAAATTACAAAAAGAAAGAAAGAGAGAGAAAGAAAGAAAGAAAGAAAGAAAGAAAGAAAGAGAGAAAGAGAGAGAGAGAAAGAGAGAGAAAGAAAGAGAAAGAAAGAGAAAGAAAGACAGAGAGAAAGAGAGAGAAAGAGAGAGAAAGAGAGAGAGAAAGAGAGAGAGAAAGAGAGAGAGAAAGAGAGAGAAAGAGAGAGAAAAAAGAGAGAAAGAGAGAGAAAGAGAGAGAGAAAGAAAGAAAGAAAGAAAGAAAGAAAGAAAGAAAGAAAGAGAGAGAGAAAGAAAGAAAGAGAGAAAGAAAGAAAGAGAGAAAGAAAGAGAGAAAGGGAGAAAGAAAGAGAGAAAGAGAGAAAGAAAGAGAGAAAGAAAGAAAGAGAAAGAGAGAGAAAGAAAGAGAGAGAGAGAAAAAATAAATTATTGTTTGGCTCGAATTTTCTTGTTTTCCTCATGAAATTTTTGGGGAAGCGGCGCTTCATTGCACACTTCGCCACTATTACAGCAAGTTAGAAAGCCAGTCGTTATAGTTTAACATAAAGTTTCCATTATTTGCAGTGTCTTTGTTCTCCTTGATAATTTGATTACCATTAGACTTCTGTTATACTCTTTGAAGTAGTGTATATTTATGTCACATATGTGACGGCGCTTTATTGCACCCGTCCTGTAATGCAATTAGTTTTATCCTGTAATTACATTTTCATATTATTACAATTCGCAATTATTGAGCTGTATCTACTTGGGGATTGGAATTAAGATTTCATTACGGAGGGGATTCGGTACGTGCCCATTGTGCCTATGCCCTTAAGTGGGGGCAACCCCGGGAGGAAGGATGACGTAAAGGAGACAGAGGGCGGCCAACCCAAGGAGCCCCGACAGTACAGAGGGCAGGGTCCCTACAGTTTACTTGGATAGAGACTTCACCCGAAAGGCCAGGACAACGAACTCGCTCCCCTACAGCAGGAAGGCAACGAGCCCAGCAGCCGAGCCCCAAAGGTCCCTGGTTGGCGGTCACAAAATGGTCCCAGCAGAGGAGCGGAGACCGGCAACCGACCTACCGGAGGAGGAAGTAGTTTTCCTCAGAGCATCCTGCCATGCACCGCCGAGACACCCGCCGACACTTCTACCCTGAAACAGACCACCAGATGACAGGTGATGTGAAATGATAATGAAGATGAAATGGAGGGACAGGAAATTCGAGGGATGTAATTAACCTACCCAGTATTCGCCTAGCGACCCGGAAAAGCCTATGGATCAGATAGGTCGGGCAGGGGAATCGAACCCGCACCTCCCGAATGCGGACTACAGATGAAACCACCTGAACCATCCCGCTCGATAACGCAGGAGATACCTGGACCCACGCGGATCTTTTGTACTTACCACAACAAAGGGGAAAGGAACCAGAGAAGGCTATAGACCGGCCGACAGAGATGCACAGAGGTCCTTAAAGGTTCACAAAGCTGCTAAGAGAAGGCTTCCCTCTGGCGGAACAGAGAGTACTCGATTCACCTGAGGCGGCTGTCATCTGACAGGGCCGAACAAGCCACTGCATAGTCTGCCTGGCACTGCGTAGACCGAAAATCCACCAGAAACACGAAAGGGGAAGCAACATGATAGGAAATCTGCGTTAGAAGAAAAACCATTGCAGCATTCTCCCCGCCAATCAGAGAGAAGCACGAAAAACATAGTCATCACTTCACTAACCAAGAATGCAAGCCTAGCAGGTTACCGCGGAGCGATCCTGCTTGGTACCGCTGTAATCAGTTCACTTACTCTGCACAAATAGATGCTCATCTGTTAGGAATAAACAGAGCAGAAATAAAAGTGTTGATTTGGATTATACCAAAGCAAAGCAACCTCATAACTGACGGCCGATTCATAGAACTATATTTTGTATCTAAATACCGTTACATATTTCATCATCCTATTTCCATGAGGTGCGTGTAGCTAACTATTTCATATTCATTAAACTTCTGAGTTCAAAATTCAGTTGGGGTGAATCCCCTAGATGAGAAATTTTCTCGGGGCTTCCCTTTAGAAGGCATTACGAGTTTCCATAAACGAATGCTATGCATTTTAGTTATTATTGTAGATAACTATAAATTAATTTGATGTAAGTTCATATCAAGTTCATATGTAAGTTATATCAAATAAAGGAAAACTTTTTGTAAAAGTTAGTAATCCTGTTTTACCTAGAATTTAGGCCCTTCCTAAAATTCATAAACATAAAGATAAAATGAGACCTATTGCAAATTGTATAAATTCACCAACTTACAATTTAGCTCAATGGTTACATAATAAATTTAGTAATTTTGATAAATTTGAAAGTTTAAGTATTAAGAATTCTTTTGAACTAGTTAAAAAGATTGACAGTGTTGTGTTATGTAAAACTGATAAACTTATTTCTTTTGGCGTAACCGCCTTATTTCCTAGTATTCCTAAAGAAAAACTTTTGATTTATTTTAAAAAGTGGTTGAATTCAGTAAATTTACATAAGGACTTAATAGTTGATTTTATTAAACGTACTACTTTTTCTTTGGATCAGTTTTTTTTTTTTTTTTTTTTTTTTTTTTTTTTCACTTTTAATGGTGAATTTTTTCAACAAACTTCTGGCTTAGCAATGGGTAATCCTCTTTCAACTTTTCTTGCTGATCTTTTTATGAGTTTTTCGAAATGCAAGTCACTAAAGAATTTCCTTTGATTTTTAAAACATGGTATAGATATGTTGATGATACTTTTGCTATTGTTCCTGATAAAAAAATTAATGATGCTTTAAAATTGCTAAATTTACAAGATAAAGCTATAAAATTCACATTAGAAACTAAAATTGATGGTTTTCTTCATCTTTTTAGATTTTAAAATAATAATAAATAATAAATTTGATTTTGGTATTTATAGGAAATCTACTCATATCGATAATTACATAAAAATAAAAGTTTTAACCCTTTCCCACATAAATTTGCTGTTTTTAATAGTTTGATTTATAGATTAATAAATATATCCCTGAATAAAGAGAAATTTAATAAAGGATATAAACATATTGTTAAGACTGCTTTACTTAATGGTTTTAATAAAGATTTTATACAAAAGAAGATTGCAAAATTTAAATCTCAAAAATCTGTTAATGATATTTCTACCCTTAAAAAATAAAAGACGATTATAATTTTTAAAAAATTTACTTACCATCCTTGGTTTAGTAACAAATTCAAAAAGTTTTTAAAGATATATACTTCCAAGAAATATACTTGACTTTTAAGATATATTATATTTTTTAAGAAACATACTTGACTTCCAAGTTCCGGGAGTGTACCGCATTCCCTGTGAATGTGGAACATCGTGTATAGGACAAACCGGAAGGACCATCGCTAGTAGAATAATCGAAGATGAACGGAGCATTCGTTTAATGCAACCTGAGAAGTCTGGGCTGGCAGAGCATTGTTTTGATAACGACCATAGAGCCACTTTTCGGGAGACGACCATCTTGGCAAAATGCAACAGTTACTGGGAGCGGAGAATTAAGGAGGCTTTGGCAGTTTCCTCTGAAAGGATCACGCTTAATCGTGATGCTGGATTTCAGTTCAGCTCCTCTTGGAAACCGGTCTTAAAATGGAAATCCGTCGAATTAAGAAGCAAAGATCAATACAGCTTGATAATCAAGTTTAGTAGTTACGTTTCTTTGGCACAATTTTCTATACTCACGCCATCTCCTGACCTGGCATTTAATTTACTGAAAACAGTCTTTTGTTCCTGATGATGGGAGAGATACACACGCCCGAAACGTTGATATCTAATCATCTTTTCAACTGGCTGGCTGTCCAAGAAGAAAGTGAGAATATTCGTCGACAGGAAAGCTTCAGGTCTTATTTTTTAAAGAGTTTGGTATAACTTTGGTTCCTCAAAACAAATATAGTATTAAAAATTTACTACATTTCTCTAAGAAGATGAAATTACTAATAATAAAAAATCTGGTATTTATCAATTTAATTGTTTAGATTGTGATCAGGTTTACATTGGTAGAACGAAACATAATTTGGAAACCAGAACGAAAGAACATTTTCGTAGCATTAAGTATAAACAAATCGATAAGTCGACCGTAGCAGAGCATTTATGGTCATTTAACCATGAAATAAATCCTGAAGTTAAATTATTAAAACAATTAAATGTCCCGATAGATTTAATGATTTGGGAAAATATATTTATTTAAAAAAAAATAAACATCGCGTAATGAATTTTGAAACACCAACAGTTGATTCTGTTTTTAGGTTTGTTTCGTTTTCAGATTCTTTCAATTCAATTTATTTTGTCCTTTCGATTGATATCAGACACGTCATAGTATAAAAATTACATTAATAGCTATTGTCAGTATTTACAATCACTTAAAACTAATTAACATTTAAAAACTCATTTACAGAATAAAATGAATGTTGCAGTAAAAGAGTTTTACTCCCTTTTTAAAATGTATAAGGCTCTTCATTTGTTTAATATTTTCTGATAGCCTGTTGTATAATCTTATACCTTTATTGATAGCACTAGACCTGAAGATTTCCGTTCTACAACTTTGAATGTGAAAGTCATCTTTCTGACGTGTATTGTATTTGTGAATATCGGCATTTTTGTAATTTTGTATTGGTAGTTTATTTTGTTTTACATGGATCACCAATTCCAAAATAAACATACATGCTGGAGGTAATATTAATTTTAAATAATTTTGGTAATACTGAGAAAAAAAAACAATATTGTTTTCTCCTGTGGTTTTCTCTGACGACGCGAACATGGGTTCGTGAAATCGATTTCAACTTCAACTAATTCAAATAATAAGAAAAATCGACATCATTTTTCTTAAAATAAGTGAAGCTTCTTATTACAAATAGTTATATTTGTATAATACTTATTGCTTCACTGTAACTAGCTTCATTTTCTACGTAATCATATCAAGCTATTAGTGTTCCATACTGTATAGATAATTTATAAGGTTATGCTTATTTTCATACTTTTGTTTTGTTTTTGTAATATACGTCCTCCGACGTTAAGTCATGTAGTACGATGAATGGAATGAATGAAATGATGCTCAAATGAGCCCAGGGTCCACAGAGCTTAGAGTTACCAGACATTAGTCTTTCAGGATAAGGGAAAATCCCGTAGAAAACCTTATCCATGTAACTCACACTGACCAAGATTCGAACTCGGGACCTCTTGAGCGTGAGGCAGACACGCTAACATCTACACTGCCGAGGCGGGTAGTTTCACGCCTAATACCTATTTTTCTCATTTTAAAAAATTATCTTTAATTATATTTCAAATAAGGAAATTTACATATGATTGCAAGAGTTTCTGAATGTCTTAAACCTTACTTTCACTCAGTTTCAATTCGTATTTACCCTAAACTTGTTCCCGAAAGGGTGTTTAAGATCGTGGAGAGGTGGCTGGCTGGCTCTGTGATTGATAGTAAGGCGTTTACGAGCCAAACAATTGGTCAATCACCACTTTTATTAAACCTAAAGCAAGGGCATCCATCACCTTCTTGTAACTCGCGTGTGGATGTCGAGAAAGGACGAAACAGTGCGACAGCGTTAGGTAATTTCTTATTGGCATTTACTGGCAAAAGATTTGGAAGAATTAAAGCAAAAGGAATTCATTTGGTGACGTATTCTTTGCAGATGGCTCAATCATATTTTGCAAAGTCTGTGAAAAGTCCGAGAACTGCTGAAAGTTGTACTCGCATGTACAAATCTTGAGCTAGCTGGTCCCGTAGCCCAGTCGGTGGAGCACCTGCCTGTCGTGCAAAGGCTCTCGGGTTCGATTCCCGGCAGGGGATGATTTCTCATCTTCCACAGAGCCTGGAAATATGACTGACAGTCCGAATGTATGCATGATCTGCTGATTAAAGAAAAAAAAATCGCCTACGTTCACACAACGTCTACGAGGTAACGGCCGCCGGTAGGACCATTTCAACCAAAGGCAATTGAAGATAGAGTCAACATGAAAAATTCAATGCCATGGCCGGGATTTGAACCACGGATCTCCTGGTTTCCGTCCAGTCGCTCTAATCCATTGAGCCACCATGGCCAACTTGCCGTCATGGCCAACTTGCCCCGGTAAACCACTAGGGGCTGTTTGTATACATGACATTGAACTTTTAATGTTGACTCTATTTATTTTTTTATTTATTTTTTTGTTGTAATTTACGTCCGCCAAAGTTAAGTCATACCGGACGATGAAATGATGCTCAAATGAGCCCAGGGTCCATCAATTCGTCCGGGGTCCATGGAGCTTAGAGTTACCTGATATTCGTCTTTCAGGAAAAAGCCTTATCCAGGTAGCTCATCCTGACCGAGATTCGAACTCGGGACCTGTTGAACGTGAGGCAGACACGCTGCCACTACGCTACCAAGGCGGGTCTATTTATCAAAGACCTTGATAAATGAAGAAATGGTTAATTTCCATCATTGAAGTAAAATAATAGAGTTAAATGATGAAGCCTGGGACTCAAGTACTTACGATAGTAAGTCGCCACAGACGCTGTATCTCGAATGCGAGAGCCCTTAGTGGTTTACAGGGGTCAAATGCAGAATTTAATATCATGATGACAAGTTGGCCATGGTAGCTCAATGGGTTAGAGAGACTGGACGGAAACCAGTATATCCGTGGTTCAAATCCCGGCCATGGCATTGAATTTTTCATGTTGACTCTATCAAAGACCTTAGCGTATACACGACTAGTATGAAGAAATGATTAATTTCCATCAGTTAACTAAAATTGAAGGTAATTTAAATGCAACAGTAATAATAAAAAAAAAAACTTGAAATGTAAATCTGTGTCAAATAACAAAAGACAGCTGAAAGAAGAGTAACTCCTTGCATGTACTTTTCCAACATAAGTTGCAGTTTTTACTTGATTTCTGTGCGATATTCCATTATGTATGCCCAGGAACTTATTAAGTATTTGGTAGCAAACAGAATGTAAAATATGTATGTTCCACGCAATTAATCCGATAAGCCGATATAGTAAAAACACAATTAATCCATAACCTACACTTAATTTACCGAGCGGAATGGCTCCGGAGGTTTAGTTTGTGACTCGCATTCAGGAGGCCTGGGTTCGATTCCTATGGCCGGTCTACCTGAACATGGATTTTTTCGGGAGTTTTCCCGGGTCGCCAGGCGAATGTCCCATTTTTTTTAAAATTTACGTCCCCCAGCGTTGTCATATCAGACGATGAATGGAATGGGTGAAATGATGCTCAAATGAGCCCAGGGTCCATAGAGCTTAGAATTACCCAACATTTGTCTTTCAGGATAAGGGAAACCTCGGAAAAAACCTTATCCAGGTAACTCACCCTGACCGAGATTCGAACTCGGGACCTCTTGAACGTGAGGCAGACACTCTACTACCACGCTACCGAGGCGGTCCCCGAATTTCCTGTCCCTCCATTTCATCTCCATTATAATTTCACATCATCTCTCATCTGTTGGTTTCTTTCAGAATAGAAGTGTCAGCCTGTGTCTTGGCGCTGCATGACAGGCCGGCTCACCAGAACCACGGCGTGTGGGATACTGGTTGTACTGGCCTGCCGGGAAGTTTCCAGCTCGTTAATAGTGTAGACCCTGCCCTCTGCACTGCAGTGGCTCCTTGAGAGGCCGCGCTATATCTCCTCTCATCTCATACTTCCTCCCGAGGAAGCCCCACTTGGGGACAGGTATCCACGCGTGCAAAAGTTTTCCGATGGACGAGGGGGTTGGAGAGGCAAGGGGAACAAAATTCTATGATCGTTTAGTTTAGCCTAGTGAAACCAAAGGTCAAGTTTACCTGCTGATCAATACTGACGTTACCCTCCACAGACCACAGGAGGCAGGTGACGATGAATTATCCTGCCTAGCAGTCTACCCAACAACAATAGTAATAATAACAATAGTAATAATAGTAACATTAATGATGATAAGGATTTTTTTTTAATTTATGTCCTCCAACGTTTAGTCATATCGGACGATGAATGAAATTGGTGAAATGGTGCTCAAATGAGCCCAGGGTCCATAGAGCTTAGAGTTACCTGACATTCGTCTTTAAGGACAAGGGAAAACCTCGGGTAAAACCTTATCCAGGTAACTCAACCTGACCGAGATTCGAACTCGGGACCTCTTGAACGTGAAACACGCTACCATTTACGCTACCATTGATGATGATACTAAGGGCTGACCAGGATGACTTAGGTGCTGGCATTCTGATCCCAAGGTTGCGAGTTCAGACCCGGTCTAGTTCGATGGTTTCTACGTATGGCTAAAAGTGAAATGCATCATATCAGTTTTACCCGACATTTAAAGAACTCCTTCGTGAAACCTCCGAGATGCCGGTGACGCTAATGTGATTTTGTATTTCAACTGCCATTATCAAACCAAAAATTAGTTTATTTATTTCGTTTGTCGTTAAGTCGTTTGGTAACTTGGTGGCTATATTAATTGTAGTAGTATGTCCATATAATCTGTTCTTGAGAACTGTAACAAAGGAAATGATGCATTTATTTTCGGAACAAGATAACACTTAATTTTAAATACCACGCAGTTTATTATTATATTAATTATCGCTAATCTATGAAAGGTAGAAGTATTTCGTTCCAGATAAAACTACAAGTTTGAGTACTGGAAATGCATTTAAAAAGAAGAAAGGGAGATTAAAATGACTGAGGAATGTATGTGCGAGGGAGGAAGAGAGAGAAAATGACGTCAATAGGAAAAGAATCGATAAATACCTAAGTTGATACTGGAGAGTTATATAAAACCACCTACGTTCCATGTGGCAAAATTGTTTTTACTTTCCTTTGTGGCTTAAATACCTGTGCGCCAAACTCGCTCGTCAGGTATAAAGAAACTGAACCGTCCTGGCACAACGAACTGATAAGAAACCCACCTCCTTCCCATAGGTCAGTCTTGCATGCATCGGAATACATTTGCTCTAGTCTGTACAATAGATCAAGACTGGTCGCAGTGCCGCATCCCCTCCATAAGCCTATCCTATCGTACACTAAATTAAAAAAAATCTTATGTGTAGCATTCACATGACTTTCACCACCTTTTTTTTTTCTTTTCTGTTAAATTTATACCCCGCCTTTAACTGCAATGGTCATATCGGCGGCTGTTCTACTTTGGAACATATGGAAGGTGTTAACTCGTATTCGTTGGGTTTTAATCATTACATCACGTACACATTCGCACTCTCAATCATACTTCCAGACTCTGGGGAAGATGAGGAATTATCTTAGTCGGAGAAAAATCTCCACCCCTCCGCCGGGAATCGAATCCTGGAGCCCTACCACGGCAAGTGAGCTACGTGGCCAGTATCTCTACTCTTGTAAAAACTTTCTACCTACTGTCCACCAACGCAATGTAAGTCCCTGAGAGGAATGTGCCACACAGTGGGATAAGGACAGCAATGTGTGCCAGAGAACGCTTGCTATACAGGGAGCAGAACCGTTAAAAAAAAACATGCACCATGTTCACTCTGTACACTAAAACCGAGAAGATTTATTCACAAAAGTGGAAGACGTCAGAAAGTTGTTGAATGGTCTATAACTGTACTGACATGGGATGTCATAAATTTATCCAGGGAGGGTGTGGAAACCCTGTCCAACCCCCACCCCCCCGCGTCTCAGGTCCCGAAGACTTTCTTTGCTGTGGTATACTGTACTTCATGTTATTCGAGATAAACATTTGTAAAGTCTGTCTAGTTAACGCGAGCGCAGTTGGGCCGCTTCCTTGACGAACCCTTATAATCGTTTTACAACACAGTCCCTGCTTCTGCCTGTCCTTTCTGTAAGGTTGCCACCTTTCTCAATACGTCATGAGTATCCTACGAGGTTTTGTCTAAATAAATTATCTTATGTCCATTACTGCGAAACTTCCTTAGTTTTGACAAGCGACAATTCTACTGGATTCCATAATAACCCTTAACTTATTCAAAGTGCGGTATTTGAAACCCAGTTCCTTTAGGAGGCCGCGCAAAGTGCAGCGCCCATAAGGAAAATTACAAATTTCTTGCAAATGTGCAAACAATTCGTCTAAGGTGGGCGCTCTCCCTTTTGCATAGAATATATAAATTTCTCGGCGAATTAAATCACATGTGAATTGTCGAAACGTTAGATAAACGTTTCCTTTTGTTTTCACACTTAATCGGCGTTTTTGGTATTCCTTTCGTCACAATATTTCTTACTGTATTTCTGTAAATACCCAGAATTTATCATCAGGATCATTGCACGACCCCTTACCGAGATTATTTGTCAGCACATATTTATATGTGTTCAAAACAA
Source organism: Mantis religiosa (assembly GCA_030765055.1). Lineage (NCBI taxonomy): Eukaryota > Metazoa > Arthropoda > Insecta > Mantodea > Mantidae > Mantis > Mantis religiosa. The sequence continues at coordinate 11,330,933 of CM060955.1, read as the reverse complement.
GCGCTTGAATTTTCTTAGAAACAGTTCCAGCTATAACTTTGTTTTGTGAGCTTCTCCAGTAAAATAACTCGGCCCAGTTATCCACACTATTGTCTTCACTTTGATTATTTTCACTTGATTGAAAGTTATCTACTACTTCATTTGCATTTATCACTGCATTTCCCTCCTACTGTCCCCACATCGTGACACACAACGAATTTCTGCACGTAATGAAACAGATCAACTGGAAGTTGGAACTTTGGTAACCGAGACTGCACGTGAAGTAAACATGCAACTGTCATTTCCAGAAAAAATAGGGTTGGTATTGGTCCTCAACGACAGTGTTCCATTTCTGAAGGGTAGAGATAGATTTATGACGGTCATTAGTGGGTGGGAGAGTAGTTTCCTTTGAGACGCAACTGCACTCGCGTTCACTAGACAGACCAGAAATTATCTTACTGCTAGTTTTCTTGTAGATAAAAAGGAATTTGGCTTAAGGTGATTGTAAAATCTTTTAAAGTTGGTCCCTAGCTGGTCTCCCGAAATTTTGTTCTTTTTGTATGGCCTGGGAATGCAAAATAAAGTTAAAAAAATCCATAAAAAAAAGAATGGTTTCTCATTTGAGAAATATAAGTATTGGAAAAAAAAGTGTGACATAAAATGTTTATTTTAACGAGGTCATTTTTGTACATTAAAATTTTGTTCATCTCTTACAGTTCTAGTGCAAAAGTCACACAAAATGAAGGCGACTTACATGGATATTCCCCAAAAAATTCACATACTTTCACTTGTCATGAAAAATAACACATAGTATTTTAATCAAAATCGTTAGTCTTTTTTGAGCAAATGACAATTTTCGGAAATGAACTTACACACGCACGCTCGTCCGCGTACATTTTTCTGAAAATGCTATTTTTGTTTCTTTTGATTCCGAGGATCGCAAAACGTACATTTTCTTTGAAATCTCGGTAACGAATTTTTAGGTGGAATGAATACTTTCCCTACTTACTGTGTGTAATAGAGAAAGTAATAAGTGCCTATTTACACGAGTTTTAGTTCCTTCTTGTCTGCCTATTTTCAAATGTGTAAATATCTAACATCCACTCTCTAATCACTGTATTCGCTCAGGAAAACAATCTCAGTCTAGATGCTTACGAAAAAAAAAAAAAAAAGTTTGAAAACAAAACACAAACGTGTTCATTGACATCTTTGTGGTGCTTATTGCTGTATACTAGGTGCAATATTCAGAAATGATGCAAACGACAATATGCAGGTTCTTTGTCGGAGGATATAAACAGGTCACGTGTCTTTGTTGTATACCTATTTGGTGTAGATTTTGAGATGGTTAAAATGATCCGTGCTCTTCTTTCTAAGGACAATTGGACGTGTTTTTGTTGACATGGATCTATTGTAATGAATATGTAAGATCAGAATGAAAAAAAAAAACACTTCTTTTATTTCAGTGATATATCGTTTTAACCTTTTCTAAACGTTGCAGAAAATCCACCAGCACAACTCTACAATACGTAAGGACGGAAAGAATTGTCCGCGAGTGTACAGAAACTGTGACACTCATTCAGGGTCATTATTCTCTCCCAGCCTCACATTTAACTTTAACATTCACACATACATACACACAAGGCTGGAGAGACGTGCATGTGTTCAGTCAGTGTCTGGAAGAGCCGGCGGTCACGCACTTCAGTTCCAGTTGCCTGGGCAAAGTCTAAACAGGTAACCTGTGCATGTTGTTGAACACGTGAGGTCATGTCTGTTAACGTAAATAGATTAAGTACATACCAAGTACTATAAAACACTTGCAGAACCCCCTGAAAATTAGTGCGGAAACGGAAGAAGAATAAATGATAGCGTCGCACCCACTACGATAAAAATAGGATGTTACTAAGAGTGGATGATAGCTTTTGCGATTCCTGATCGCCTGTCTGAACAAAAACTACTCATATCAGAAAGCTAAACCGCATTTTAAAACGAATTATTAACATTATGTATTTTAAAAGGACATATGCTCTTAGCTATAAACATTTATTTGTTAACACAAATTGAATTATCGGAACTAAATTCTGTACAGACGATTTATTGTCATTCTACCGCTTGATGTTCTGCGTCTACCGCTCAGACGTCGATGATGATGATGATGATGATGATGATTATGATGGTAATGGTCTCAAGTAATTACCTGGACTAGGTTTCCAGTGCAGTGGATTAGATTGTTACACAGTTGATCATCCCTTATTGTTCTTCTATGCACTAAATTATAGAGACTTAAAAATGCGCTGCATACAATATTAATATTTGACTCGTCATATTCTGAATAATCTGAAAGTTCCTTAAAATGTATAAGTGGTATGTTCTGTAGTACAGATGGCCTTGACTGTAAAGTTCCATCATATACCATCTGAATAAGTAACTTCCTTCTAGACTGCCTCAGTTGCATAGTTGCCTTCCTGTGATATTTAGTTTATAATTGTTGGTTTAATTAAAAGGTAGATTTTTGTGGTCGTGCCGTTCTGAGTACATGTCTACCATGAGGATCAGATAGTATTAGTTGCATAGCTGCCTTCCTGGAACATCTAACTTATTTATGTTTAATTTACCCCTTGATGAAAGGAAACTATGAAAAGCTTGTTTAAATTTATGAGAGAATGGAGTTGAAACTGGGGGCTCCCAAATTCAAGCCACAGGCACTGCTCCCTGAAACATCACACTTAGACATACCTAATATAAAGAAAAATTAAGATTTTTGAAAACTGAACAGAAACTGCTAATTTCTGATAATTGTTTCTTCTGAGCAAAATTAATGTTCATTAACTAATTTATACAACATTGAAAATCAAGCATTTGCTTGTCACTGATTATTATTAAGTTATGTTACTAAAAATTATGTACACTCTTTCTCTACATTATGTTTTCCACAACATTTTATTTTGAGAGTTCACTGCAAATACACATTATGAGCTCTCCAGAATAAATAAAAAAATTGATAACTTTTGAGGGAAAATGTGTATGTGAACTGAAAACAAAATGTGGAGTAACTATCAAATTTTATATCTATTTATGTTTAGCACCTTCCAAGAATGCAACATAAGGTTTTTGAAGAAAATCTCCCACCACAGACTGCCACCATATCTTTAAGTTTGTACATGGCATAAAATCTATGTAGGTATTTTGAATTTTCTAATATAGTGAAGGCCTCTTCATTCTGAATGAAAAGTGTATATATTTGTATAAACAATAGGATAAGAAAATAACTTATTAAAACAAATGTAAACATTATTAAAGCAGCAATTTTAATTACATAATATTTGTGACATTTAATTAAAAAAATGTTATATATAATAATAGCACTGACCAAATGTTTAAATGCCTTGTACACTTCCGTTTCCAATTTTCAGAATTGGTATATGTACATTTTCAAACTTTCTGACTTCTGAACATATTTTCATTAATTCATTTAAAAACAAAATACAAAAGAAAACAGAAATACTAAAGAAAAAATTTATACATTGCACAGATGACATTGGACAAGTAATATACTTAATACATACACATATACATATACTTAATACACTAGCTATAAATCATCTAATTATACAAACATTTATTAATTAAATACTCTTTTAACTTATATTTAAAATATGTTTTTGAGGTGTTAACCAAATTTTTTAAAGCTACTGGTAATCTATTAAATAAGATTGCCCCTCTTGTATTGATATCCTTTTCCATGAAACTTGTATTAGATCTAAAGAGGTTAAAGTTAAATCTTGTGTTATGGTTGTGTACTTGACTGTTTCTTATTAATGGTTGTTTTGTTATGTACAGTATGGTTTTATAAATATACAGAGAATAAATGGTTAAAAGCTTATTATTGATAAAAACAGTTCTGCATGATTCCTGCATTGTCATCATAAATTCTAGGATTGGCTTTACCTAGTTGCCTTAGCTACACTGACTTACAACTTATTGGATTTTTTCAACCCTTTAACTAGTTAGCTAATGACTTGCGCTCTTGACAAAATTGTAACTCTTCCTGCTTACACTTGCATTGATTTTAACATATGCAAATTATTTATTGACTTTATTTATCTTCTGCCTATCACTTCTTTATAAGATTATTAATTTTACCAGCTAGTAACTTTGGTATCAATAGACAAAGCATAACAGGTTCTACTTCCAGGTGCCCTAAAACACAGTTATATCTACATATGAGGGCTGATCAATATGAGACTGATTTTTTGTCACAGATGTTTATTACTGCAATTCAATATTTACATGATCTTTTTCAAAGTAATCCCCTCCTACTTCAAATGAAATGTGTAGTGTTTAACGCCCGCTTTTACTACATACGGCACCGCAGGCGGTGACACTGACGATACATGAGATGAAGATGGAGTACCGGTGGAATGAGATGGCGCGGGAAACCGGAGGTCCCGGAGGAAACCTGCCCCAATGCCATGTTGTCCACCACAAATCTCACTTTGCGGTCGCTTGGGATCGAACCCGGGCCGCCTTGGTGAGAGCCAAGCGGTCTAACTACTGAGGCACGGCGTGACCTGCCTCCTACTTCAATGCACTTTTTATAGCGTCTCTGCCAGTTCTTGAACACGTGCCGTAGACCATTCTTTGTCAGCTCCTTGAGAATTGCCTCACTTTTCTTGAGCACTGCTTCAAAGTTCTCAAATCGAGTACCCCTAAGCTTTGCCTATAATGATGAGAATAAAAAAACGTCACAGGGTGCAAGATCGGGGCTATAAGGTGGATTGGTACACAGGTAATGTTGAATCGAGCCAGAAACTGCATGACTTGATTTGCGACATGAGATCGTGTATTGTCATGATAAAGTCGCTACCCAGTCCGAGAAAGCTCTGGCCGTTTCTTTGCAATGTGCTTATAGAATTTGTTCACAATGTGCTAAGCAATCTAAATGAGAAAAAGAAAACTATGATCTATCTAAGGCATTCGACTGTGTCCATCATGACACATTACTACTAATTCTAGAAAAATATGGTATAAGGGGAGTTGAGTCGTATTTATTACACATCAGCTTCACTTACGTACCTAATTTGAGGACATGTTTCGCGAACCATCGTTTGCATCGTCTGCTCTTATGTCGTTTTTTATGTCGCATAAGAGCCGACGATGCGAATGATGGTTCGCGAAACATGTCCTCAAATTAGGTACGTAAGTGAAGCTGATGTGTAATAAATACGACTCATCTATAATTTAATAATTATTTCGCTTCACTGTGGTGTTCCAATACAGTTAAATTTCGATATAATTTCATCATATTTAAAAGGGGGTGTACAACACACACAAGTAAGTTTTAAACAAGGAATTCAAGTAAGAAAAATTAAATCTAGTGCCAGGGTAGTTAAATATGGTGTACCCCAAGGCTCTGTGCTTGGACCACTATTCTTTATATTGTATTTAAATGATATGTATGTATTCTATTCTGTAAAACTATAAGCTATGCAGATGACACCACTATTACATGTAAAGCAAACAATGATCATGACCTGCAATTATTAGCTACTAAGGAATCAATAAGAATAAATACATTTTTTAAATCTTTAAACCTCAATAATAATCCTGGCAAGACAAATTTAATTAAATTTGAGCTAAATAGTAAGAAAAAAGATACATTGTTTCATATTAAATCTGACTCTCACAGTTTTTTAGGAATGCAACTTGATAAACATATATCCTGGAATAATCATATTGATAACCTCTGTAAAAAAATTAGTAAAGGTTTGTACCTAATGAGGGAGTTTGCAAAAACTTGTAATGTACATGTACTAAAAATGCTATATTATGGAATAATCTATTCAAATATCCAATATGGTATTGAGTTATGAGGTGGTGGTAATAATTCTCATATTCAGAGGGTTCTAGTACTACAAAAGAAATGTATTAGAACAATGTTTAAAATGGGGATGCATGAATCATGCAGAGAACTTTTTACTGTTGTGTCTTTATACATATATAAAGCTATTTATTTAATAAACAAGAAGAAAACAAAATTAAATAATGAAGTACACAATCATAATACTAGATGTAAATCTGACTTGCACTATAGTAGTTATAATGTAAAATCTGTAAATAAAGATCCATGTATAATAGGATTACAAATGTACAATAGACTTCCAGCCTATGTTAAAAGAGAAAACAATGCTGTTAAATTTAAGCAATGTGTTAAAAAATACCTTTTAAATAATCCTGTATATTCTATAAATGAACTTTTTCAAGCTATATAATGTTGTAAATTGTATTTTATGTATTGACAGTGCTCGATACTGGTATTAGTCTATGGGCAGTAAATAAATAAGTAAAAAATAAAATCAGTGTAGCCAATACTGACTTGTAGTAGTATGCTGTAACAGTAGTGTGAGGGAGAACTGCATGCTGATAAATCATTCCATTACACTCAAAAAATGTGATCACCATCACTTTCCCTGCAGATGGAACAACTTTTGCCTTTTTTGGTGTTGGATAACCTGGCATTTTCCACACTGTGCTGGCTTGTTTTCCTTCAGGATCATAATGATGCAGCCATGGCTCATCACCGGAGATAATCGATTTAAAAAATGCATGTCCTCCATCAGCAAAGAGACACAGCACCTCACGGCTTGTCTCCATTCGCACAGCCTTTTGTTCGGGAGTCAGCACACGTGGCACCCAACAAGCACAAACTCGGATCATATGGAGATGGTCGTGCGTAATTGTAAACTCACTGCCACATGAAATTCTCAACACTTCACTGAGGTTACGTAATGTTATACGCTGATCCTCTTGGACAATCACGACAGCTGTGTTGATGTTGACTTCAGTGACAGCAGAAGTCAAACCACCAGGCCCACCTTGCTTAACCTGACAAGTCGGCCTTCTTTGAAGTCCTTGAACCACCTAAACACTGTTGCATGAGGTAGTGCATTTTCACTGTAAGCTTGCTTCAGGTTTTCATAAGTTTCGGTGGCTGTATGGTTTAAACAAAAAGAGAATTTGATTGCACTGTACTGCTCCTCTTGCATCACCTCTACTGTCTGGTATGCAAAATGCACGTAGGGTCATCAAAATAGAGCATTACTACCAACCTACCAATATGAGAGTGCTCTTTTCAAATATTTTTGTACAGATACGAAGCTATCATGGAAGCTACAGGAAAATTTCAGTCTCAGTCTGTGTTGATCAGTCCTCGTATATATAACTGCATAACTTTTGATTTATTGTTACCCTGTGAAAGAATCATTTTGTATAACATCCAGTTATTATTTTGGAGAAGTAATGATTTTCAAGTTCCCATTATATATGTGCCTGTTGCAAGACATTTAGAAGTACATTATTGAGAAATATTAATTGACATTTCTTACTATAAAGTTAACTGTACTGGACGTTGACTCCTAGCATAACATAGGAGAGATGCAGTCTGATAAATAGCTCTTCATGTAACACAGTTCTTATAGTCTGAGTTTCTAGTTATAGAAGTGTAATTTCTATTTCAGGTAGAATGCTGCCATCATTTCGTAAGAAGCGTATGATCTATGTATGTGTGTTTTCTATGATATTATATCTCCTCTTCAGAACCAAAAAACAGCATGTGTCATTCCAGACAACAATACATAATTCAAAACCAATTGACATCTGGGAGTATGTTGCTGATTTTAGTAATATGAAGTCATTAAACCCTACAATGTAAGTATACATTTTGTTTCTTCACTTTAGAGACATGAAATTGAATTTTTATTTATGAAACTATTTAATTGCTGATTGTGAGTGTCTCATTCTATGTAAGGCATGAAAGACTGGTTTATAAGGCTTCAGGAAGTTTACAAAGGATTATTATGTCCGAAAAAACCTAGGGCCTTCTTCCTAGAAACTAGATACTAGTTAATCCTAGAGAATAGAGGACGAAAACTTTAAGAGTTCTTAATAGAAGGCATAGCTCCTTCTGCTTCAACTGCTTCATCTGGTGATAAACTTAGTAACATTTCTAACTGTCCAGGATATCAGAATGTATCATTGCATGAGAGTTTTTAAAAATAAAGAATAGCTAATGTAAATGGTTTTAATAACTGTACCATCAGCAAATTCATATAAGGATATAGAACAACAGAGATTGACAAAAATTACTATTTTAAAAAACAAAAATGATACAAATTAAAAATGTAATAAATTTGCTTACAACAAATGAGATCTTAAGAAATTAAAAGAAAAAAGGAATTCCAAAACTGTAATATCAGATTGTCTCCCAAAATAAATTAATTTTAAGGTAATTATTAAATAAACCTATAAGGGACACAGTCTAATAATTCATCCTAGAAAAACTGTATTTATACCTTTCACAGGAAGGAGAATTCAGAATAAAAGTTAATGGCAAGTGAACCAAGTGGAATGGCTCAGGCAGTTTCGTCTGTGGCCCGCTTAGGGAGGCCCAGATTTGATTCCTGTGGCTGACCTACCTGACCCATGGTTTTTTTTCGGGGTTTTCCCGAGTCACTAGGCGAATGCTGGGTAGGTTAATTACATCCCCCTAATTTCCTGTCCCTCCATTTCATCTCCATTATCATTTCATCTCCATCATCTCTCATCTGGTGGTCTCTTTCAGGCTAGAAGTGTTGGCATGTGTGTCGGCGGTGCATGGCAGGATGATATGCTCTGAGAAAAACTACTTCCTCCTCCGGTAGGTCGGTTGCCGGCCTCAGCTCCTCTGCTGGGACCATTTTGGGACTGCCAGCCATGGACCTTTGGGGCTCAGATCGCCTGCCTGGGACCATTCGGGCTCGGCTGCTGGGCTCGTTGCCGTCCCACTGTAGGGGAGCGAGTTTGTTGTCCTGGCCTGTTGGGTGAAGTCTCTATCCAAGTAAACTATAGGGACCCTGCCCTCTGTACTGACGTGGCTCCTTGGGTCGGCTGCCCTCTGTCTCCTTCACCTCATCCTTCCTGCCGAGGGTGCCCCACTTAGGGGCATAGGAACAATGGGCCCAGCATGGTGGCCTACATACCGAATCCTCTCCGTAATGAAATCCCAATCCCAATCCCATGGCAAGTGAGATATCTAGGTAAATTCTAGATTCTAAATTAACCTAATCTCACCTAAATAAAATATACACAAGGGCTGAGAGTATCTTAATATGCATTCAAAGATCACATGTTAGAAAATGGGTTTTAACATCTACTGTGACTTTCAAATGGGATGACTTTGTCCTTGAATGCTGCCATTCTAGCAACCAATTGGAGTCCTGCTGTGTTGCCGTATTGTATTCCCTTTAAGTGGGGTATAATGAGTGCCAAGTGAATGCATCTAATAAATACTATTTGTGCTAAAACAAAAAGTAACATTTTTCAAAGTGATCTACAAGTAAGGAAGGTAGGGAATAATTTTTCTAACACAACCGCAAAAACCCCATGTTTTTAGCTTAAATAGTTCTCATAATACAAATAAATAAGATGCTAATGTATTATAGGGATACATTGTGATAGAAGCGCCAAAATTACCATCATTGTTGGTTGATATGTATAGACCTATTTCGTACATACAATATGGAGTTTAATATAAATATACTGGGAAGGGTTAGTATTGAAAGAGTTTTGAATGCTTCCGTACAAGGACGATACATTGGCAGATTGGCTATGTATCTGATGGCTCGTTTTTGTAATGTAAAGATCTTTTCGAGATTGGCTTTAGATGTTGATCCCCACAGCTTTATGCCATATGTAATAATTGAATGAATGAAAGCAAAATAGACTATCTTGGCAGTTTCAGCTGATACAAATTTTGATATATTAAGTATAACAGAAAGGCTGATGATAATTTATTTTTAATTTTATTAATATGTTCATTCCATGTTAGTTTACTGTCAACTGTTAAACCGAGAACATCCACATTATCGATAGGTAGAATCATATCATTGTCCAAGTATATATGTGACTCAAAATGAGTGGTTTTAAAATTGAAAATTATTAATTCACATTTTTTGCATTAACACATAATTTAGAGCTATTAAAATATTGAGTTATACTATTTACAATTTCATTCATTTGTATTTCTAGGTTATTAAGGTCTTTATTCTTAAATGCCATTGTCGTGTCATCAGCATTGAGATTTAAACTAACATCATTAGGAATTACACTGGCAATGTCATTTATGTACAAAATAAACAGTAGTGGTCCCAAAATGGAGCCCTGAGGAACTCCCGATACAATGTTTTTACTATGGGATGTAAAGATTTCCTGGGTAGTATTTAATTCTGTGAACTCAGGGCAGTAGCGGAGGTCTATAGATTGTTGCAATGTGCAAACAGGATAAGGTTCCTGGGAGCCAAACTAAGTACTGGAAAATATGTGGTTAATTTCAATCATCTGGATACCAAGCACATTACCAAAGTACAGGTTGATAAACCTTTCACAGTGTTGACTGGAGGGCAAGAAGAAAGGAAAGGCAGACTTGGTGTGGTTCACAGATGGATCATGATTGGATAAGGGTACAGGACCTAGAATCTGGGGCATAAAACTAAGATTGAACAAATGTTTCACTTTAGGGGTCTAAGCTATAGTCTTCCAGACAAAACTGTAGCTATATGAGATTAGGAGGTGCCTGGAAGAGAATCTACAGACGGAAAACCATCTGCTTCTACTCTGATAGTCAGACCGCTCTAAAAGCTTTACAAGCAGGTCAGACAAGATCTAAGCTTGTTTTAAATGCCAGGAAATTTTAGGACAACTGGAATGAAACATTATGGTTATCGTAGCACAGATCCAAAGTTAACCAAACGTTGACCACCAACCTTTTCAGTCAGAATCAGTGAATGTTGGGCCCAATCAGCCATTGATCACCAGCTTTACCAGTCAGAATCAGCCGATGATGGAACCACCAAACATTGACCACCAAACTTTTCAGTCAGAATCAGCTGATGATGGTACCAACCAAGTATTGACCACCAACCTTTTCAGTCAGAATCAGCTGATGACCAACCTTTTCAGTCAGAATCAGCTGATGATGGTACCAACCAACTATTGACCACCAATCTTTTCAGTCAGAATCAGCTGATGATGGTACCAACCAACTATTGACCACCAATCTTTTCAGTCAGAATCAGCTGATGATGGTACCAACCAAGTATTGACCACCAACCTTTTCAGTCAGAATCAGCTGATGACCAACCTTTTCAGTCAGAATCAGCTGATGATGGTACCAACCAACTATTGACCACCAACCTTTTCAGTCAGAATCAGCTGATGATGGTACCAACCAACTATTGACCACCAATCTTTTCAGTCAGAATCAGCTGATGATGGTACCAACCAAGTATTGACCACCAACCTTTTCAGTCAGAATCAGCTGATGATGGTACCAACCAACTATTGACCCCCAACCTTTTCAGTCAGAATCAGCCAATGATGGGAAATGTGTAGTGTTTCACACCCAATGATGGGAAATGTGTAGTGTTTCACACCCACTTTTCTTACATACGACACCGCAGGCAGTGACACTGATGATACATGAGATGAACATGGATCACCAGTGGAATGAGATGGCGGGGAAAACCGGAGATCCCGGATGATGATATGTATAAGGACGCTCAACTACGGCGGTCATCAGCGCCCTAGGAGATCCCGGAGAAAAACGGCCCCAGCACCGTGTTGTCCACCACAAATCTCACTTTGCGGTTGCCTGGGATCGAACCTGGGCCGCCTTGGTGAGAGCCAAGCGGTCTAACCACTGAGCCATGGCGCGGCCAGCCAATGATGGGAGCAACCAATATCAACCACCAAGTCTTTTTTCAACTTGAGAAGAATCATTCCTTATACTGTATAAGTATGACACATTGAGGTTTTTTAATTCAGATTGAACCTCGAACCTGGTAAATTGAAGGTCTGAAACCATAAACTATAGTTTCTTTTTCTCTAATTTCTTAAGTAAACTGAAAATGCTTCATGAATAGTCGTAAGCTTTCATGGCCGGAGTCTAATTTGTAGATAGAAGAATTTTCCAGGCTCAGGAGCAGTGATCTGCTGGAGTTGGAGGATCCAGCAGACGACGGCTCCTGAGCCTGGAAAATCCTTCTATCTACAAATTGAAAATGCTTCATTTTTCTCCATTAAAAAATTTTAAATACTTGCTCTTTTATTTTTCAGTTTGGATTTTGATATAAAGTCTGAGAGTGGGAACTATGACCATTGGCGCTATTCTGTGGAGTATACAGAGTTCCTGTCCCACTTGCCATATATTCACAACACAGCTCAGGCAGAGTTTAACGTGAAGCCTGGTACCAAAGGTTCCTACCTCATACAGTCCACTCATAGTACTTGCTTCGTCTCTAAATTTGCTTGCTGTAAGTAACTAAACTTGCACACATGTTTAATACACTTCATTCAAATGGACTTTTAGATTTATGTTTCTTTATTATTTACCAGCTTTATCCAACTTAACATTTTTAGCTTATGTCGAGATTTAACTGTATTGGAACACCACAGTGAAGCAAAATAATTATTAATTTATAGATGAGTCGTATTTATTACACATTGGCTTCACTTACGTACCTATTTTGAGGACATGTTTCGCAAACCATCGTTTGCATCTTCGGCTCATATGCGACTAAATCTTGATCCAGTGGTGTAGGTAATTCTGGAGTTGCTGCTGCCATCTGTTGATTTAGTGATGAACTTAAATGTGGGATTCTCTTCTGGCGGGATTTCAAAGTTCATTAGTTGGTTTTTATGTTTTTCTATGTATATTCTCTCCCATATGACGAGTTCACTATGTTTTTGTACGTATTTTAGTAATTCGGTGCTATCTTCAATTTCATGATTTTCAGACCAGAAATGAGCTGCTATTGCGGACTTATCAATATTTTTGTATCTTAAGTGCCTAAAGTGTTCTTTCTTTCTAGTGCCTATGTTTCTTTTTGTCCTCCCTATGTAAATTTTTTCACAGTCTTTACACTTAATCTTGTAAATGCCTGACTTTTCTTCTGGTTTTATCCTTTCAGTATTATTACTGTTAAGTAGGTTTTTAATGTTGTAATTGTTTTTTGGTAGAAGGAAAATGGATAAAAATGAAGAAAGTTTTGTGGGAAGGAGCAGAACAGATAGTTGGATATGAACCAAAGAAAGGTAATAAACAATGGTTTGATGAAGAATGTAAAAAAGCAATAGACGAGAAAAATGGGGCATATAAAAAATGGATAGAAAGGCCAACAAGACAAAAAAGAGGAGAATATGAGAAGCTGCGGAAAACAGCAGATAAGCTATGTAGACGGAAGAAAAGAATTTATTTAGATAAACAGATAACAGAAATTGAAGAAAATATCAAAACCAAACAATTTAAAAAAGCATACAGAGAAGTGGGAATGATTAATAAGGAATTCAAACCACGAACAAACTTAATAAGAGGAAGAAACAATGAAATAGTGTCAAATGAAGAAGAAATAAGGAACAGATGGAAACAATATTTTCAAGAACTCCTGAACACCCCCATAGAAGAACGAAATATGGAATTAACACCAGAACAAGGAAGCGAAATAGAACCAAAACAGTTGCAGACGGAAGATGAACCACCAGACCAATTAGATGTAGCGATAGCCATTCAGAAGATGAAAAATAATAAATCACCAGGTATAGATGGCATTCCGGCAGAAATGTATAAAAGGGGAGGACAGACATTATTAAAAGCAATGCATGAGTTAATTACACAGATATGGGAAGAAGAAAGGATACCAACAGACTGGAAGAAAAATTTAATAGTACCTATATACAAAAATAAAGGAGACAAACTACAGTGCCAAAATTACAGGGGAATCTCATTGTTATGTACAGGCTATAAAATATTAACTTCACTCATAAATAATAGACTTCAGAAATACACAGAAAGTATAATTGGGGAGTATCAGGCAGGCTTTAGGCCTGGGAGATCAACCATTGACCAGATATTCACAGTTAAAAATATATTAGAAAAAGCATGGGAGCATAATATCGAAATACATCAAATATTTATAGATTTCCAAAAAGCGTATGACAGCATTAAAAGAGGGAAGTTACTCTCTTTAATGGGAAGTTTTGGAATACCAAAGAAACTGATTAGTTTAACGAAAGCAACAATGGTAGAGCTCAAATACCATGTTAAAATAGGAACAAGTATAACAGATGAGTTTGAAGTACATTGCGGTTTGAAACAGGGAGATGGGCTGGCACCTACCCTTTTTAACATAGCATTGGAATATGTTATCAGACAAATGCACATACGAACAAACTCAACAATTTTCTATAAGTCAGTACAATTAATAGGGTACGCAGATGATATTAATATAATGGGAAGAACGAGGACAGCAGTATCTGAAGCATACAGAGAATTAAAAGAAGGAGCAAAAACAATAGGCCTGGAAATTAACATATCTAAAACAAAAGCCATGATACAAAGTAGGAGAAGAAAGTATACAGGAACACTGGAAATGGACCAACATAACATAGATATAGTAAGGAACTTTAAATATCTGGGAACAATAATTAACAACAATAACGATGAATCGGAAGAAATAAAAACAAGAATCTTAATGGCTAATAAAGTTTATTACTCACTTCACGCAATACTTAGATCTAAACAAATCCATAGGAACAACAAAATTAGGTTATACAAAACATTAATAAAACCAGTACTGTGCTATGGAAGTGAAACATGGGTATTGACACAGAATTTGGAAGATGCCCTAAAAACTTTTGAAAGAAAGATTCTGAGGAAAATATATGGACCAATACAGGAAGGAGGGCAATGGCGTATAAGATGGAATGAAGAATTGTACAGCATATATAAAGATATAAATATTGTTCAGGATATTAAAATCAGGAGGATGAGATGGGCAGGTCATATAATAAGAATGGAAGAAGGAAGAATACCAAAAAGAGTCCTTAATGGTAAATTCTACAACACAAGAGCAGTAGGAAGACCGAGAATGAGATGGGAAGATGCCATACAGAGAGACACACAACATATATTGGGAATACGAGGGTGGAGGAAGAGAGCTGAAGATAGAGAGGAATGGAGGCACCTGCTGAAGGAGGCCAAGGCCCAGAAGGGGCTGTAGCGCCACTCGAGAAGAATTGTTTTTTGGTGCCAATGTTATATTGTATTTCTTGAATATTTTTTGGAACTTTTTTGTAGCCCAGGGGTGGTAAGTAAATTTAGCAAATCTAATTTCTTGTTTTATTGGTGAAAGAGCTGTGATCTATTTTAATCTTTTTTGAAGTTTGAATGATTTTATTTTTTTATCTACAAGATTTTTTCCATATCTATTTTTAATTGCAGTTTTTAAGATTTGATGGTATTCTTTTTGATATTCTTGCTGGCTGAGGGGTAGGTTTACTAATCTGTGTGTGGGACTGCTGATGGTGGCATGTTTGTGTGGAATTGGGTTGAAACTATTTGCTTTGATGTAATTATCTGTGTGTGTTGCTTTCTTATGAATACCAAATTCTAGTTTTTCATTGCTTTTTGTGATTTTAAGGTCCAAAAAAGGTAGAGTACAGTTCTCTTCAGTTTCTACTGTGAATTGTATGCTAGGCTCTTGCAGGTTGAGTAGTTTCAAAGCATCATCTATTTGTATGGGAGAGAATACACACAGAAAAACATAAAGACCAACTAATGAACTTTGAAATCCTGCCAGAAGAGAATCCCACATTTAAGTTCATCACTAAATCAACAGATGGCAACAGCAACTCCAGAATTACCCACACCACTGGATCAAGCTTCAGTTGCATAACAGGCGAAGATGCAAATGATGGTTTGCAAAACATGTCCTCAAAATAGGTACGTAAGTGAAGCCGATGTGTAATAAATACGACTCAACTATAAATTAATAATTTTTAGCTTAGTTTCACACACTTGAGTGCATACACATGCATACCTTTTTCTTAACATACTACGTTTTGTATTCTGGAGA
The DNA here is from genome assembly GCA_030765055.1 of Mantis religiosa. Taxonomy (NCBI): domain Eukaryota; kingdom Metazoa; phylum Arthropoda; class Insecta; order Mantodea; family Mantidae; genus Mantis; species Mantis religiosa. Next base: position 11,315,010 of record CM060955.1, on the reverse strand, counting down.
CCAAAAAACATGTGCCTGATATAGCATTTTTGCACAGAATGCAATATATCTTTATGTATTATAAGTATAAGGTCTGTTCAACAGAGAATCATTATAACTTTTTTTTGATAACAGGTCTTTATTCATCCTCATATTTTTGATGGTCCTTCTCAAAATAGTCTTACTTAGATGTGATACACTGATGCAGTTGACTCAGCATTTCTGCCAGTCTGCAAAGATACGCTGGAAATAATTTTTTGAGAGGTCCTTTAAAATCGACTTTGCAGCCTTCAAAATTGCTTCTAAAAGTGCATAATGTGCCTCCCATGAAGGTGTTTCTTCACATTAAGGAATAGGAAAAGGTCACAGGGGACCAAATCTGGACTATAGGAACACACTTCATGTTGAATTTTGTAAGATATTCAGGAACAACATAGGTAATATGCGGTCTCGCATTATTGTGTTACAGCACCCAGCCTGTGTCATGGAAACTTAGTCGTTTGTGCCTGATATGATCTTGCAATGTATTTTAGTATTTGAGAGAGTGTTCCTAAGGTTTTTCATATTTGTGATATATTTTCTTTAACTCTGTGCCTCATCCTTGGAAGGTGCTGAACTGATTTTTCATTTAGAAGTTATGTTGTTTAGGCCATACATACACAGGCACAGTTACAGACTAAAGATTAGAGATTTGATTTGTGTAGGCATATTGCCTTTCAAAACGAAATATTTAATAACAGCATGATACTCGATGTTGTATATTTTCATAAAAATGCTCACATCAACTCATTCAAACAACTGTTACATAACAACTGAGCGTCCAAAATGGCTGAAACCTTGGTGAGTAACTGTGAACAGATGAACAATGAAATTCACTAGCTTTTATTTATGAGTGCTGCCATCTTCATGTTGATGTTGGAAACTTTTGAGACCACCCTCGTACATGATCCAAAATGTACATGCAATATTCCTTGACAAACAGTTAATCACATAATCTCTGAGTGTAAAGACACAAACAGCAGAAATCTCTGTTGAAAGCAGAAGTACACAATAAAGGAGGAACATGGCCTGTTACTAACCAGATACCTGTCACACAAAATCTGAAACTGTTGTGTAAATATGTTCATTTAATTGACTTTAAAAAAAAAAAAAATCAGTAACAAACATTTTGTAAATATGTTCACACATTAGTAATCTGTTTGAGTCAGCACTAATTATTTATTTATTTATTTTCAATTCAGTATAGTGTTAAATACACAAAAGAACCATGTCATATGAATTTATATGATAGTATGATACAAACGAGGTACTAACGAGGTAAGAATATACCAATATGAAGTAAACAACTTGGATGTCTAATATTGAAATTGTTAAAAGAAACTATGCAAAATTATAATTAAAATAATGTATTGTTAAATTTTAGATGAGTCGTATTTTTTACACATCTACTTCACTTTCGTACTTTTTCTTGTAAATGCCTGACTTTTCCTCTGGTTTTATCTTATCAGTATTATTACTGTGAAGTAGGTTTTTAATGTTGTAATTGTTTTTTGGTGCCAATGTTATATTGTATTTCTTGAATATTTTTTTGGAACTTTTTTGTGGCCCAGGGGTGGTAAGTAAATTTAGCAAATCTAGTTTCTTGTTTTATTGGTGTGAGAGCTGTGATCTGTTTTAATCTCTTTTGAAGTTTAATTAATTTTAGTTTTTTATCTACAAGGTTTTTTCCATATCCATTTTTAATTGCAGTTTTTAAGATTTGGTGGTATTCGTTTTGATATTCTTGCTGGCTGAGAGGTAGATTTACTAATCTGTGTGTGAGACTGTTGATGGTATATGATAAATGATAAATGATATCATATATGATATGATATATGATAAAATAATGTAGTTACATAATGGATGCAATATTACAATGGGCCATGCAGTTGATGCTTAAAGAAAGAAAAAACACACACAAATTTTATCAAAAAGTGCATTTGCAGATTCAGGGCATTTCGAATCTTATTTCTGGTACATTTTTGGTATCAAATTTTTGTCTGGAATACAGTGCTTCCTCCAATCAGATACTATATACAAGCATATAGTAAAAAAGTTAAAAGTGTTTAGATTGATAGTTTTGGGCATATATGGTGGGATTGTATTTTAGTGCATTTTAATTGAATTTGTTATCAACTTGTAAACAAACTTGATAAGGCTAAACAAGCTTCAAGTTCTGCCTGACAGTATCAGCTCATCATTAATTTGCTTCAGAACCTTTCTAAACATTATGCATGCAAGTTCAATAAAGTCACCTCTGTATAAGAGGATTGAATAATACATAAGTGTGATATGCAGTAAACAAATTTAAATTCTCTAGCGACCAGATTAGCACAAACTGTTTATTCATTGTTTAGTCATTCATTCAACTTGCTTTCACTGATGGCATCACCTTCCACTTAGTTTAAAGAAACAGTGAAATATTATTACCGGAGAATTCTAGCATTTCTCACGTAACAAATCTATCTTCAGAAACTTTCAACGAACGAGAACTTTCGGTTCTTAATAAAGGTTTAAAAGCATGTGTAGGTTACTCCAATAACACGGATGAATTAATAGCAGACATAGAAATAGCTTCCGGTAACCTAAAAGAACAAGAAAAAATTGCCGTACGCAAAGAATGTGAAACAGCCATACGGGAAATACAGAAAGATGTTAGAAATAATTTCCCTTACAAACAAGTAATCAAGACCCTCAAATCAAAACCGGTAATATACACAAAAGCAGACAAAGGCAACCAAATAGTAATCCTAAATAGATCAGATTACATCTCTAGAGTAGAAAACATGTTACAAAGTAATGAATTCAAAAAATTAGAAAGGGACCCACTAAAATTTTGTCTGAAAAAATTCGAGGATACCTTAAATGAAGTCCGGATATTATCTGATATACAGAAATCTAAAGTAAAACCAAACCACCCAATATTACCGAGACTTTATGCATTGCCAAAAATTCATAAACCAGGAGATAAAATGAGGCCCATTATCAACAACATAGATGCACCTACCTACAAGTTAGCCAAACATCTAGTACATACTTTTTCATCATTGCCTCAGTTCCACAGCCTAGCCATTAGAAATTCATTAGATTTAGTAGACAAGATCTCAACTTTACAATTGGATACAGAAGACAAACTAGTATCATTTGATGTCACCTCTCTTTTTCCCAGTATTCCAACAGATGAACTTATGTTACTCCTCAAGAATTGGCTCAGACAGACTAACATTTCAACCGAAGAAATAGAAGATCTCACAAAACTTACTCATTTATGCATACATCAAAATTTCTTTACATTCAACGGTCAATTCTATCAACAGACCTCAGGCCTAACAATGGGCAATCCACTTTCACCTTTCCTAGCCAACCTCTTTATGAGCTACTTTGAAACACATATCACATCATCCTTCCCATACATCTTCAAATGCTGGTACAGATATGTTGATGATATTTTTGCCATTGTTCCACACAAATTCATACAAGATTCCTTAAAACTACTGAACATACAGAATAAAACAATAAAGTTCACAATAGAGATAGAAAAAGATGGCTACCTACCTTTCCTAGATCTGAAGATAATTCATGAACTAAATAACATATCTTTTGGCATCTACCGGAAGCCAACACAAACAGACAATTACATCAAGAACGATAGCTACAACCCGACACCCCACAAACATGCAGTTTTGAACAGTTTAGCACATAGACTAATCAACATCCCATTGAAACAGAATGAATACAACAAAGAATATAACCAAATGATTAACATAGCTGCAATTAATGGATACAGTAAAAAATTATTAGAAAAGAAAATTTGGAAATTTAAGAAACAAAAACACATATTGGATACCACAAAACTAACAGATTCAAAATCCGAGAAACAGTTCAAGAAATTCACATATCATCCCAAAGTACATCATAAATTCAACAAGATATTCAAGAAGTATAACATCACCCTAGCCCCAATAAATAAATTCAGTTTAAAAAACTTATTATGCAACAACCTGAAAGACCCAGTACCTGAAAACAAGAAATCAGGTATATACAAAATAAACTGCTCAGACTGTAATAAGTTCTACATAGGAAAAACCAAAAGAAGTTTACAAATTAGATTACAGGAACATATGAGATGTGTGAAATACAAACAAATGGAAAAATCAGCAATAGCCCACCATTTTTGGTCTACCAATCATGAAATTGTACCAAATATAAAACTATTAAAGCCAGCCAATAATGCAGCTGAGCTCGATGTTTGGGAGAAGTTGCTAATTATAAAAAACAAACAGTATACGTTAAATTTCGAATTGCCGCCTGAAAACTCTCTTTGGAAGTTCATCTCACAACCAACAGATGTCACCTCAAACAACCAGCTCACTTCAAGAAACCACGGATCCAACCAGTTGGATAGTTGCTGATGATGGGGACAAACCGGTCTCCGAAACAATTGTTCAAGTAAGGATATTTTAAGTGATGTTGTGTTTGAATACCAACTCATTACTTCAAACAGTGAAATATTTGAAAAACAAAACATTCCAGAATATTTTGTCTGTGAATAATAATAATTTAATACTAAAATTCAGACCAATAGCTAAGAATAATCTTGGAAATGGTAAATATTACTAGAAATTACAACTGAGATAAATTGTGTTTTAACAAGATCTACTTGTGTAGTAAGAATTTGTCTATCTTTTATGGTTCACCGTTATGTAAACATTATTCAGAATGAAGCAGACGTCATAAGCTATTCTTAGAAAGTTTGTGATAGACATTTTATTATGTAGTGTTACATATGTGGTACTTACTTTCATAAAAGCATTACAGGTATTTTTAGAAAATAAATGTTATAAAATATTTCATGTTACGTATTTCCAAAACCTTGAACCTAAATACTAAGTTTGGTTAAGTTAATTGGGAGTCGATTAATAACACAAAACAACACTCACTTTTAAATTTTCCCGGAACCGGTTTCTGAGGGCTTCCCTCTATCTTGCAAACTTGCAAAATGGCTAACAAACAAATTCAACTCATTTCCAAAATTCGATAGCCTAAGCATCAAAAACACCTATGAACTTATAGAACACATTAAGGATACTGAACTAAATGAAGAAGACACACTAGTCTCATTTGACGTTAAATCACTGTTTCCCAGCATACCAGTTAAACAACTCCCAACATTGATAGAAAAATGGCTCAAATCACTTGGAATGTCATCACTTGAAATTTCAGATTACATCGAACTTACCAAATTATGCATAGAACAGAATTTCTTCCAGTTTCAAACAAAATATTTCCATCAAACTTCTGGTTTAGCAATGGGCAACCCCTTATCACCCTTCCTGGCTGATCTGTACATGAGTGCACTGGAAATAAGGATCACTAAAGGTTTCCCATGGATGTTCAAACTCTGGCAAAGATATGTAGATGACATATTTGCCATAGTGCCAAAAAAACACATCAGTGATGCACTAAAACTTTTAAATATTCAAGAAAAAAGCATCAAGTTCACTGTAGAAGTTGAAAAAGACGAGTATTTACCATTTTTAGATCTAAAAATAATCAGAAATAAAAATAGAATAAACTTTGGCATTTACAGAAAACCAACACAGACAGACAACTACATAAAAGCTAATGGCTACAATCCAAGATCCCACAAACAGGCAATCTTTAATAGTTTAGCACACAGACTGGTCAACATCCCTCTCACAGCAGAAGAATACAAAATAGAATACAACAAAATTATTGAAATAGCACAGAAAAATGACTTTCCCAAATCACTAGTAGACAAAAAAGTGAACTTAGCAAAAAAGAAGAAACTACTAAAGGAAACCACAACCCTCTCAGCTACAGAAACTAAAATGATCTTCAAAAAATTCACTTACCATCCATGGGCCTTTGATAAATTCAAAAAAGTCTTCAAAAAACAAAACATTCAACTAGCTCCAGTGAACCATTACTCCTTAAAAAACCTAATTTGCTCAAACATCAAAGATGCCATTCCATCTAACAAAAAATCTGGTATATATCAAATTGAATGCTATGACTGTAGTCAAATTTATATTGGAAAAACCAAAAGAAATTTAGAAACAAGAGCAAAGGAACACTTTAGGAACATAAAGTACAAACAATTAGAAAAATCAGCAGTTGCCACGCATTTTTGGGAAAAAAACCACAACATAAATCCAGAACCAAAATTACTAAAACATACAACAGGAAAAGAAGAGCTGTCCACATGGGAACAAATCTTTATTTCAAAAAATAGGAACAAAGTATTCAATTTCGACATCCCCCAGAAAGATTTGTTCAGCAAGTTCCTCGGACCGCCACCAGAGGAGACCGAAGACAAAATATTGCCAGCTACACCAATGAGAACTAGTCGATGTCCGGCTGAAGATAGAGGGAAGCCCTCAGAAACCGGTTCCGGGAAAATTTAAAAGTGAGTGTTGTTTTGTGTTATTAATCGACTCCCAATTAACTTAATTTATACAACAACACTGTTTTCAACACTTCCATGAAAGGATTTACTAAGTTTGGTGTTTATCAATGTTGTGGACCTGCTGTTCATTGTTGTGTGGCTATGGAGGAGTGAGGCAAGAATGGTCTAGCTGTGTTTGTCATACTGGTCCAAAAGGATGTCAGAGAATGCTCCTACTTCATGGTGCGAGACACACTAGCAAAAAGGTCTGCTGAACTCGAGCACCACCAGGGATCACCAAACCAGTGAAGCTAGACTTCAACAGAAGGAGAGGAATCAAATACAATCAAATTTTATTGACACAATAACATTTACATATTTGAGCAAAGCTCGTAAACTGGTGTCTCATCAGTATACATATTACAATGTAAAAACTACATATAAAATTAATGATTAATACAAAAGAATAAATATCTTTGCTATTGATAGATAGAGTCAACATGAAAAATTCAATGCCATGGCCAGGATTTGAACCACGGATCTCCTGGTTTCCGTCCAGTCGCTCTAACCCATTGAACTACCATGGTCAACATGCCGTCCTGGCATTAAATTCTCCATTTGACTCGTATATTTCCCCGGTAGACCACTAGGAGCTCTCGCATCCATGATACACCGATAATCTTTGCTATTGATAGAGTCAATGTGAAAAATTCAATGGTCGGGATTTGAGCCATGGATTTCCTGGTTTCCATCCAGTCGCTCTTACCCATTGAACTACCATGGCCAATGAATTTTTCATGTTGACTCTACCTATCTAAAACCTTAGCCTATATACCGCTAGTATGAAGAAATGGTTAATTTCCATCAATTAGCTAAAATCTTTGCTATTGTTTAAAACTAAACAGCTAACAAAATCAATAATTAGTTTACGTCATCTTGCATATATTCTTTAACAGAGTAATAGGCTTTCCTAATAAGTAGGTTCTTAACATGTTTTTTGAACAGTATTTTTTTTGCTTTTCTCCTTCTGAATTGACAGTGGTAGTTTGTTGAATATCTTAATTCCCATAAATAGCAAGGATTTTAAGTTTCTTGCATCAAAAATGGGTCTATGGTTTGAGAGTACTTGCACCATAGGTCTTGCTGGAGACATGCAAGACAGTGAGAATACCTGCTAGCTGCTTGCCTGTTTTATTTTAGCTGACATTCATTGACTAATAGTCCGTTGACCAGCGCAAGATACCGGTGGGTGCCATTAGTTTTTTTTATTTGAACTATGTATATTAGTTCTACTGTAGCACATGCTTGAGCTTACATACTATTAATACGAGGGTGAGTCAAATGTAAACCTTACATTTGTAATAACAAATCAAAATATTTGTTACTTTTAATTCACTTATCTTAAGAATTAAATTTACTGGGAGTCCCAATAAATTTAGTTTATACAACAACACTGTTTTCAACACTTCCATGAAAGGATTTATCTTAAGAAGTTGATGTTAAAACTTCTTTCTTCTTTTTTCAAATCGATTTTGAAGGCATTTTGCATTCATCCTCAGTGAAACAAACTCCGTTGTTAAGGAAATCTCGGTTACTATGTTTTCCTTTTGCTATGTCATGTTCCCAGCACCACCAACATCCGAAGACGAAACAAACCTAAAAACAGAATCAATTGCCGGTATGTCAAAATTCATTACGTGATGTTTATTTTTTAAAATAAATATTTTCTCCCACACTATTAACTCTGTGGGACCATTTAATTGTTTTAATCATTTAACTATTTAAATTAAATATTAATTAATATTAATTTAAAAATTTATTTTAAAAATAAACATCATGTAATGAATTTTGACATACCGGCAATTGATTCTGTTTTTAGGTTTGTTTCGTCTTCGAATGTTGGTGATGCTGGGAACATGACATAGCAAAAGGAAAACATAGTAACCGAGATTTCCTTAACAACGGAGTTTGTTTCACTGAGGATGAATGCAAAATGCCTTCAAAATTGATTTGAAAAAAGAAGAAAGGAGTTTTAACATCAACTTCTTAAGATAAGTGGATTAAAAGTAACAAATACTTTTATTTATGTAATATTTATTAATCCACTGTAACTAGCTTCATTTTTCTGTGTAACCTTACATTTGTAATAACAAATTGAAATTTTGTGCCGTTATCCTGTAAGTTGGTAAGCATGCTACAAACAGCATGCAGAATGGCCTATAGGTGGCAGCATAGTGCAGATGCACACATACCGTCGCAGTATCAGTATAAAGATAGCTGCCCCACTTGAAACTTGCACCAGGGAAGAACAGTGTTCTGTTATTTGGTTTTTGCATGGTGAAGGTGTGAAACCTATTGAAATTCATCGATGAATGAAGGCTCAGTACGGTGATGCATGTTTGTCACAGCAGCAAGTCTACGAATGGAGTAGGAAGTTTGCAAATGGTGTGACTTCAGTGGAAGATACTCCATGACCAGTTCAGGTACAACGAGTTGTGGCTCCACAGAACATTGCAGCAGTTGAAGCCATAGTGAAGGAAAACAGCTGAGTGATACTGAATGACATTGCAGCATGTTTACGTCAGAGGTACGCCATGCGGTGCATGAGTGGTTGCGCAGACTACCAAAAGAACTTTTTCCTTAAGGCATTTATGCAGTTTGTAAGCACTGGAGGACTTACATTGAGTGTGGGGAAGATTATGTTGAAAAGTGATACACCTTTGTACCACTTCTGCACAATAAATAATATTTTAAAAAATATTTAAGGTTTTCACATGAGCATCACACACACACACATACAAATGTTCTTCCATTTTTTTTTTAATTTGGGAGTCTCAAATGAAATGTAATGAAATGAAATGCTTCCTTTTTACCTACTAGACATAGATCGTAAAAAGTTTTAAAGCTAAAGCATATTTAAATAACATCTATTGTGTTTTTCAGTGACTTCATACTCAGAATTTTGGTTTGAGCCACTGGAGAATGGAACAAAGTGCACAGAACAAGTCACCTATGAGTGCCCTTTTGCTTTCACATCTTTCTGCTACAAGGAAGTAATGTACCAACGAAATGCCATAATGGCAAACTTGAAGAAACAGTTTAGTTCCATCTTCATTCCCAGAAACTACTTGCCCGTGTCTCAGAAATGACAAAGTACTGCAGGCATGTCATTGTGTGATAACAAACATTTAAATGCAGAATGTACTTTGTGTAGCAAACTGTATAATAATGTACAACTAGGGATGGGACCTTGATAACTTGATACTCAGTGGTTGGCATAGAAATATTATTTGTATGGTTATGGCTACTTCAAGTTTGGTTGCAAGGAATGAGTTCGAAGATGGTTCAAAGATGCTGAGGAACGAAGATGTTCAAGAACTGCAACATTTAAGGAGTTAGTTTATTAAGTATGTCTATTTGAAAAGCTTGAGTGTATCATTGTAATAATTATTTATAGGAAATGAAAATTTTAGATAGAGTCCAGAAATTAAAATCACAGATTTAATGTTGCACAATAATAATTTTCTGTTTCTCTCAGTGTAACAGAATTTCACTACTGATTCAAATAATTTGTTCTATTGATACAATTTGTATGAAATTACAGATCCAATCAATATTATTTTGTTTTCTTTAACAATAATAATTAATTAACAAGCATTCAAATGCAGTGTATAATGTAACAATTTTTACTGTTTCAATATACAGGATGTGGCATGTAAAGTTGAATGCATAAATGAACGTAAAATGTAAAGTAATGCGCTGAATATGACTATCAGTACCAGCTCATGACCGAAATGATTGGAGGGCATGGAAACGGTTTTGCTTGCTAAGTATTGACAGCAATAAATTATTACACCTGTAAATTTTAAGAACATTCTTTTTTTTTTAAATTCTACCCCTATTAAGAACGGAAATAGTGGTTCTCAAGTTGTAATATATACCTCAAAAATAAGTACAGGATGCCTAACACAATCTTTGCCCAAAGCTGCTATATTAATTTGCATGCAACATATAAAATGATGGTATTTGAACATCATTAAAACTCAATCAAATTGAGAAGTAATGTTCGCCACATAAGCTGCCACGATTCACGCACTGTATGTACACACATTAATACTCATATTTTGCATTAATTCATTTTATCATGAATTACACTTTTGTTCTATTTATATACAAAATCTAGTCTTCTGTTCTTTAATTTAATGAAGTTTTCCATAACTCTTTCATCAGAATGTTGCATGTTAGTGATAAGGTCCTTATTTATTGTCAGCATTTGTAAAGCATTGAGTCTGTCGTTTGTCACTGTATTTCTTAAAAGAGCTTTTTTCCTTTTTAGAGTGGAAAAGTAACTTTCAGCCTCCGAAGTCGTCATTGGCGTTCTTATGATAATTTTCAAAAGTTGTTTGACTTCACTGAACACTGACGAAAGGTTGTTTTCGTATATGAACTGAAAACGTTTCAATGCTCCTTGAATGTTTAGTCATTTAATCTGTAAATTAGCTGCAACTGTGTGCACAGTTTTCCTTGATGTAGAAAAGGACAGTATTGCAGTTTCTTCCAAGAAATACTCACAGAAATCCTTAAATAATTCGTTACACAGCAAAGATGCAGCTGCTAGATGTCCATTATGAGCAAACTATAACAGAAGTTTTGATGACTTAACACACCATGACATCTCCAACCCTTGCACATTCCATACCTTTTCTTTTCTTTGGCAGCTGCTGAAATTCTTCACAAAAGTTTTTGTGTATTTCATCAATATTTAGTCTTTCCTTTTCCATTTGTTGTTTAAATATAAGGATGTCACTCCGATATGTTACACTATCTTTGCTCTTCTTTTGAATTGCTAGTACAAAATGTCTACATGAGGTAGGATTTTGTGGAAAATGTTAGCCAAAAAATAAAATTTGGGTCTTTAAGAACTCTTCTATAGCTATCGGCTTCGTTTATTGTGGTTGTATAATTTTCAATAATTTCAAAGCAATCTCTCACGTTTTCTATGTTTGTGTACACAACACTGACGGTACGAATATTGTAATTCCATCTTGTTAATGCAGCTCTGGAGAATCTTGCCTGCACAACTTTCTCTAAAATATCAGATCGCAAAGAGGAACTGGAAAAGAATGCTGGAATCCTTCCAGAATGCTTCCAGAGCTGCATGTGTTTTGTTATGTGGAAATGCAACAGGTGGGCACTATTTGTACTGTGCCGAGCCTTATGCTATAAGTATGAAAAAATCACTTTTACACCCTATGAAGCTTTCTCATATTTTAAAAGTAAACTATCCTTAACAGTCGCGAAGCCATAGTTCATTTAATTCCGTAAGATTTTTAGGGGAGCGCGCGCGCCTTCGTGCCCTTATAACAAACTGTCCCTGATGACTATTTATTCACCTTCACAGTAGGGGCTGACAATGTAAATCAGGTGTGTGGACAGAAGCTTCTGGCAGCATTTTGAACCGATCCTGTACGCCAATATTTTGCAATCAAGTCCTGTATGGTATTTTTTCCTGGCACAGAATATCCTGGAAATTTCTCGTGAAACAAATTCTTTAATTTTACAAAATATCCAGTGCAAGTGAACGCTTCAACAATGGTAATACACTGAGGTATCAAACATGTCATTATCACATACACTATTTCACAGAATGATGCCTTTTTCTGAACTGGTTTCGACAAGCTTCACTGGCTGCGCCTGTAGCTGCCTTACACGTGACAGTGTAAGGCCTTGAATTGCTTGTTCGTAATGTCTTCATGAAGTGGTAATTCCGGAAACTAATAAAACTGTTGTGTTTTAAAAGAGTACTTGAAGGACATTAAATAGAATAATTCCTAAAGGAGGCTCAGCAGGTCATTTCTTGTTAGGAAGGTAGATGATTTAATTGTTGCAATAAACACAATATACAAATGTAACAATGTAACAGTTGTAAATAATGAAATATACCATTATATTATAATGGACCACGTTTATGTTCCGCATCCTGTATATAAGATATTAGTTCCTTCAAAAATGAAGACTGATATAATATTTAAACAATTTACTTTTCAATGTGATATTAACGAACAATGTATTTAGTGATCATAAAGATGTTAGTTCTCTATAAATACAGGGGATTGTAATGGATGCATCCATGATCCAAGAAATGTGTGGTAGTCTAAAAATGGAGTGATATATTTTCTTTTGCTATTATACATATTGTTAGTTTTTCCACTTTTCATTGTAATTCATGTAGTCCTTAATATAACTTCGGAGAGACCAGGAACAAACTGCATTCGGTGTGCCCATGCGCGAGCACAGTCGTCTCCCCTCCTCAACATCCAAACATTACATGACTCCCTCCCCTCCATATGTTGACCAGTGCAGTGCAGCTTGTGCTATGGAGGAGAGGAGAGGAGAGGCAGCCTAAAATGATGCTAGAGAGGGAAAGCTGGAGAGCTTTAGTTTTGGTAAATCACGCCTCCAGCTGCATTTTGTCTGCAGTTTACCTATAGTTCAACTTTCACAGTGACTTCACTTAATTTGACTGTTCCTGTCATTGCACTTTTCATGATGCAGCTGTATAATGAAATATGCATGAAGCACCTCTTCTTTGGATAATTTACTCACTGGGAAATCAAACACACATATCACAACACTCATCATAAACATGCTCAAAGAACAACTGCTGGAATCTTCCATAGAATTCCAGAACATTAATGGAAACTACAGCACTTCTGGTACTTATAAAGGGTGAGAGCAGGTTATTTCTTCCCTGGGTAGTTGGTAGGTGCCGTCTACCGATAACAGAGGCTTATAGCTCCATCATAATATTTTTATAATTTTTTTTTGGATTCCATTTATCAGCCTTTAACTGTAGTGTTCATATCAGCGGTGTTCTCCTTTGGAACATATTGATGGTGTGAACTTGTATATGTTGCGTTGCTTGTACTTTGTATTTTAATCATTAAATCACCCACATATTCACACTCTAATTCATACTTCCAGACTCGGGGGAGGTTGGGGTATCATCTTGGTTGGAGAAAAATCCCCACCCCCAGCCGGAATTGAACTCGGAACCTGTTGCACAGCAGGCAGATGCTTGTTTGTTTGTTTATTTATCTGCCTTAGGAGTCAGCCTGACTCATGGCATCGTCAAAAATACACTTTATGTACAATAATTTTCAAAGATATAAATATGAATTACAAAAAGATATGATTGAAAATGTTACAAATTAATATAAAGTCTAATACAATAGTACATTTTAAAAATACATACAGTAAAATAAAATTTATTATTACAATTTTATATTAAAAATTAACTGATGTTAAAAGGTAAAAGTTTTATATAAGTTGTACTGATTGCCTAAACCTTCTGTATTTCCTTTTACACAAAATATGTATAAAAATCAACACTAATTTAATATTTTACTTATCTGCTTAAGTATTCCTCAAGTGTATAAAAACTACCATTTATACAGAACTTCTTTAACTCTCTTTTAAATCTATTTGTCACTTGTATACCTTTCATTTCCTCTGGCAATTTATTGTACAAGTAACAAGTTGCAAAACTGGGTTTGGATTTGTACAGTTCAATTCTGTGAGCTACAGCTCAAATTTATTGATTTCCCTAGTTTCATAATTATGTATTTGACGGTTTGTTTTCTGACTTATAAATTTTGTTTTTGCCAGCATTATTACTTCAAATATATATAGGGACTGAAGGGTCAGGATATTTAGCTTTCTAAGGGCATCTCTACATGAGTCAGTTTGTTTTAAACCTAACATGATCCTAACTGCTCACTTTTGTAGGGTGAAAATCCTCTGTATATTTTTTTTGCACACTGTTCCCAAATAGTTAACCCATATGCTAAGAGAGGGTGTATTAGTCCATAGTATATAGTTTTTAGTGTTGGTAGGTTAACTATTTTTGACAATTTCTTTAAAACATATAGGCCTGATAAAACTATAATAGAAGTATTTATAAACAGTGGAGCTTCATCAATCAAAAACACTTTTTAAACCAATTCTCGAACTGTATAAACACTTAAGCTCCACTTACTTTTTAAGTGGAGCTTAAGTGTTTATACAGTTCGAGAGTTGGTTTAAAAAGTGTTTTTGATATAGGCCTGAGCTGATTTTATTAGAAATTTTCTCTATATGTTTATCCCAAACTAAATTTTTATCAAATATAACTCCCATAAAATTAGCGCTATCAGTCTCGTTTATAAATTGTTCACCTATCTTAACAACTATACTTATGACATTTTTGTTCTGCTGTGTTTGCATAATCATATAATTTGTTTTCTCTGCATTAATAATCAGATGATTTTTATTTAAATACTCAATTATAAGTTAATATTATGTTTCGTAATGTTTTCTAAAAGTGATATACTATTGCCTACATTTATTACTGTTGTATCGCCTACATAAGTAATGATTTCACATCTGTAATGTTTATGAAATCATTTATATATAAAATAAATAATAGAGGACCAAGGACTGAACTTTGGGGAACCCCACACTTAACTGTTAATGAATTTGAGTAGAAACTTCTAAAATGATGATCTGTAACCTGAGTAAATTTTACTTGCTCTACTGACTGAGCTATGGTGTCAGCCTTTTATAACTTTGGTCACTATACAAACATACACACAAGTGCATCAAATTGGTATATTACCCTAAATGTATGCATTTATGTATGTTTGGTTTCTGTTATCAAGACAGGCTGTAATGTCTTTGGTATTTTGTATTTGTATTGTATTTATTTCATCCTTTGGAACATAATACATATGTTATAGGACACGTCAATTCAAGATACAAAGATAAATATAAAAGGTTACATAAGACTAAAAACTGTAACAGATACAGGATCCAACAAAAGTCTAAAGTAGAAAAAGCAAATAAATATAAACTATATAAAGACCATAGAGAAATGCTAAATAAAAGTAATTGTTCACAATTGTGGAGTTTACTCTACTTCGTGATTTAATTTAATGGCTATTGTCATTTTTGACAACACTTAAAACTAATTAAAATTTAAAAACTCATTTACAGAATAAAATGAATGCTGCAGTAAAAAGAGTTTTACTCCCTTTTTAAAACGTATAAGGCTCTTCATTTGTTTAATATTTTCTAGTAGTCTGTTGTATAATCTTATACCTTTATTGATAGCACTAGACCTGAAGATATATCCGTTTTGGAATCATACATCTCATTTATACTGAAAATTATGCAAGTTTTGGGTCAGAATGAAAGCTTTACATATTAACTTTAAAGAGAGTCAATTAAAGACACTAGACAACACTTACTTTTAAATTTTTCCGGAACATGTTTCTGAGGCTTTGCCTCTATCATCGGCCGGCTCTCGACTGGTTCTCGTTGGTGTAGCTGACAATATTTTGTCACAGGTCAGTGACAAAATATCGTCAGCTACACCAACGAGAACCAGTCGAGAGCCGGCTGATGATAGAGGCAAAGCCTCAGAAACATGTTCCGGAAAAATTTAAAAGTAAGTGTTGTCTAGTGTCTTTAATCGACTCTCTTTAAAGTTAATTTATCATAACAACACTGTTTTCAACACTTCCAAGAAAGGAATTGCTTTACATATTATATGAATTTATACAGGGAGTAACAGAAAAGTATGTCGAACATTTAGGAAACATTTCTTGCATATACAGCATAAAAAAAAATGTTACATGAATGTAGGTCTTTATTTCCTTTTTAGAGCACAGGAAATCCGAGCACATGTTCAAAATGGTCTCCATTAGCTCCAATGCATCCGTCAATCTGCCATTACATGGACTCCCTAATGAGCTAAGTTAGGCTTGGAGAATTTCATATTGTCTGGCAACCTTCCACAATACAAGCACAAAGAGTTTACATCTGTAACTGCAGTTGCATAAGCAAGAGATTTCAAATGTCCCCATAAATAAAAATATAGTGGGTTTAAGTCAGGCGAGCATGGAGGCTGCCCATCTCTTCTTATCCATCTACCAGGAAACCTGCTATTCAGAAATTGATGGACAGAAAGCCTGAAATGAGGAGGCTGTCCATGATGCATGAACCGAGTACCAGTGCCTAACAAGTAGACTACGTACTGTACTGTAGCACAATAACAACAGTGAAATACATCACCTCCACCAGTTTAACCAGATATAAAAGTACTCTCTTACCATTACATCCCTGTTCTCTTGTGAGGTTATGGACATAGGACAGTTCACATTACACATCTGACCATGTAAGCAGAGTTGTATAAAGGGTGCTCTAACATCAAAATAAGTAAATCCTTTCATGGAAGTGTTGAAAGCAGTGTTTTTGTATAAATTAAATTAATTAGGAGTCGATTAATGACACAAAACAACACTTACTTTTAAGTTTTCCTGGAACCAGTTTCTGAGGCCTTCCCTCTATCTTCACCCGGACATCGACTTGTTCTCATTGGTGTAGCTGGCAATATTTTGTCATCGGTCTCCTCTGGTGGCGGTTCGAGGAACTTGCTGAACAAATCTTTCTCCGGGATGTCGAAATTGAATACTTTGTTCCTATTTTTTGAAATAAAGATTTGTTCCCATGTGGACAGTTCTTCTTTTCCTGTTGTATGTTTTAGTAATTTTGGTTCTGGATTTATGTTGTGTTTTTTTTTTTTTTTCCAGGCAATCTTTAATAGTTTAGCACACAGACTGGTCAACATCCCTCTCACAGCAGAAGAATACAAAATAGAATACAACAAAATTATTGAAATAGCACATAAGAATGACTTTCCCAAATCACTATTAGACAAAAAAATGAACTTAGCAAATAAGAAGAAACTACTAATGGAAACCACAACCCTCTCAGCTACAGAAACTAAAATGATTTTCAAAAAATTCACTTATCATCCGTGGGCCTTTGATAAATTCAAAAAAGTCTTCAAAAACAAAACATTCAACTAGCTCCAGTGAACCATTACTCCTTAAAAAACCTAATTTGCTCAAACATCAAAGATACCATTACATCTAACAAAAAATCTGGTATATATCAAATTGAATGCTGTGACTGTAGTCAAATTTATATTGGAAAAACCAAAAGAAATTTAGAAACAAGAGCAAAGGTACACTTTAGGAACATAAAATACAAACAATTAGAAAAATCAGCAGTTGCCACGCATTTTTGGGAAAAAAGACCACAACATAAATCCAGAACCAAAATTACTAAAACATACAACAGGAAAAGAAGAACTGTCCACATGGGAACAAATCTTTATTTAAAAAAATAGGAACAAAGTATTCAATTTCGACATCCCGGAGAAAGATTTGTTCAGCAAGTTCCTCGAACCGCCACCAGAGGAGACCGATGACAAAATATTGCCAGCTACACCAATGAGAACAAGTCGATGTCCGGCTGAAGATAGAGGGAAGGCCTCAGAAACTGGTTCCGGGAAAATTTAAAAGTAAGTGTTGTTTTGTGTCATTAATCGACTCCTAATTAAGTTAATCAAAATAAGTAACTTCCAGACCTATGTTCATATAACATTTTTCATCCTGTATATATAAGAAATATTTTCCTAAAGTTTTGACATACCTTTTTGTTACATCCTGTATATGATATCCTTTTAGGCCACATAACTGCATTTTTTAGACCATAAGGTGCATTTTTTAATTGTAAAATACTATCTAAAATTTAACTGTGTCTTACTGTCCGAAGTTCACATGTGAAAACCAGCAAAATTTATTGGTTGTTGCAACATAACTTGGATCATTAGCAAAGGAATGCGAGCCTTGTGGAATGTATACTTGCTACCTAATTGAGGTTCAAGTTTCAGCATAGCATAAAGCACTATTAGAAGAATATGAGCCTTAATGACAGACATAATACCAAAGGTTTTGCACTAGAACAGGTTAAAGAATGTCATAGCAAGAAAAATGTTCTCTTACAGCCCCCTTTTTTTTATATTCACTTGCCAGTAGCAAGTTTACCATTGAGAAAGCGACATCCAGTTCTGAATTTTTCTAAGCTCTTGTGTTTGTATATAATGCTGCATAAACAGAAGAGATTTGCATAGTGTTGCATTCAAATTGGAAGTTATGCAATATGCAAAAGAGCAAGTAATAGGGCAGCAGAAAGGCACCAACTGAGAAAATGAACTGTGGGTGCGGAAACAAGAGAATCAATTGATGACTTTGGGAAAAGCAAACATTGTTTTTGCACGCATGCAGCATTGGAATTAAAGAATTGACTGACTGACAACAGGAATAATGGCATTTTTCTGTCTACAAAAATTATCGTCTGTGAATCAAGAAGACACATTGTTGCAAACAACATTACAGATTATGCTAATTGAGGAAAATTAATTGTTCTTCCACACTAGCTATAGCATTGAATTTTTCAGTCTGACTGTATCTATCCAAAACATTACAGATTTTGTGGGATCTCCATCTTGCTGCTACCAATTTATGAAGAGAGGACTTACCATGCACACTTGTACAAGAATTGTGGAAAAGATGCCGGCCGAGTACCAATCTAAAATTATGGCATTTCATAAATTTGTTATTAATGCAACGAGACATTTCATTTTGAACTCGGTCAAATTGAATACATGGACAAAGTTCCCCTAGCTTTTGATGTTGTATCAAATAGTAAACAGCAAAGATGCAAATAATATGTATAACTTTATTATTTTTATTTCAAATTTTGTATGACAAAATCATGACAGCGTCTTATGGTCTGGAGCATCTTATAGTCCAAAAGATACTGTATTTCCAATTAAAAACTTTCAAAAATTTTAAGGTATACTTTGGGGTAAGTGGTAGGAATTAAACATATTTCATGATTACTCAGTTTTATTACAGTGGTAGCTCATTTTAAATAATTGAAACTTTCTTTTGTGCGACGTGAGAATATTTTCGAAGTCCAAAGGTGCGTGTATGCGCATGCGCAGGCAGACGACCAGCTGGTTTTGGCATTGCAGCCAACATGAGAGAGAAATGCAACACTTGCAGCCAACCTCTGCAAAAATGTCCCAGACATCTGCGGTCCCGGCCACGTCGTTGAAATCGACAAATGCAAAATACGATGTCGCAAGTTTCATCGTGGGCACGTTGTAGAGGGCAACTGGAACCTGGGAATGATCGACATGGAAATGAATGTGGTACGGATGACGATATGCCCAAACAACAGAAGGGATGCAAATACGCTCTACAGTCTAATTACAGAGCACGTAGAGTTCACCAGCATCCATTCACACCGATGTCTGGAATGGATACTACGGGTTGATGGCTGGAGGGTTTGCTGCTCATCTCTCAGTAAATCACTCAGTGCACTTTGTCAACCCAGTCACAAATGTGTACAAAAACAACATTGAGTCACGCTGGCAAGGACTACGGCATCATCTAACAAGGAGAGGCATTCGTAAGGACAGTGTGGATGCTCATATTTCTGAGTATTTGTGGTACAATGACTGCAAAAGCCGGTCAGCAGACCCATTTCAAGAATCAATTGAAGACATTAGGCACGTCTACCCTGTAGTGTAATGATGTTTAGCGTAATTGGTTAGCTAGTTGGTGAAAATTAGGAACTACTGTGTGTGTTTAGTGTTTATAGATTTAGGTACTACCAGGTACTACTTTCATTTCGTCTGCTAGCACAGATTAATAGTGTACTTTGAGTTCGTCTGCTAGATAGTGTAATTTCCAGACAACTAAGACTGGCAGCATTGTGTGTAGTGGAGAAACAAGCATAGTTTGGCTGCACTGAATTTTTCAATATGGATATATTACGCAGTAAGTATATAAAATACAATAATTAACGTTAAAACAATGCCCTGCAACACGAAATTGCACTAAAAAGTAAAGAAATGATATTAAAAATCATTGTTGTACATAGAAACATAAAAAAGTGTGAAAAATTCGCCGCGTCGCATATTAGACAGATGAGCCCATTCCTGCTTCAAAATTACAGTATGCGTAATACTTAGCAGCAAATCTTCATTACTTTTTTTATACTTCCATGTTTGTGTTCTCTATACCATTATTATTAGTGTTATGTTTCATTTCTTGGTAATAAACAATGAAAGGAGTAGAGTATGGCTTAGGCTTCATATTATTGCCTTGTTGGATTCATTATTCTTGGTCCATGGTTGTATCAATACAATATTCCATCACCTAGTTAATAAGGAATGCAGAAGTTAGAGGTAGTAAATCTATTTGTTGGGCCCTGAGGTGATATGCTTGGTTTCCTTGTATTTTAGCTATTTATTTTATGAGATAAGTTTCAAAATTTTAATTTATGCCTATGCTTGACATGGTGGATATTTTAATTCTGTTAACATGTTGGTGTTCCATGAAGACTTGAACTTCAGCATCCAGTATCTCCAGCTGAAACGGTGTTTCATGTTGACACTATCCATCAGATATCTTAGCCTCTATATGGCTAGTGTGAAGAAATGATTAATTTCCATCAATTAACTAAAATAATAAGAGTTAAATGATGAAGCCTGCGACTTAAGTACTTACGATTGTAAGTCGCCACAAACGGTGTATCTCGGATGTGAGAGCCCCTAAGTGGTCTACCGGGGAAATATACGAGTCAACTGGAGAATTTGATGTCAGGAGGGCACGTTGGCCATGGTAGCCCAAAGGTTAAGAGCGACTGGACGGAAACCAGGAGATCCGTGGTTCAAATCCCGGCCGTGTAATTGAATTTTTCATGTTGACACTATCCATCAAATATCTTAGCCTATACATGGCTAGTGTGGAGAAATGATTAATTTCCATTAATTAACTAAAACACTTCGTTTGCTTGTTTTAGAATTGAAGAAATTCGAGTATTTCTCTTAATATATGGAGGCACTTTAACGTTGAAGTGCTTTAAGGTTGAAACAGTGATGCATAACCTGTGCTGTGACGAGCTATGTTGTAAGTGGAACAGGTCAACAAAACCGATGCATATAAACCCAAACTGAAGGTTTTTACTAAAGAGAGTAATATTTGATTTGGTACAACTAAAGGTATATTTCTGGGCGATTCACAACTTCCAATACTATACTTATCCAAATAATTATGCTTGGTTGGGAATCTAAATTTATGAATAACAACGTCCCAAGCAGTAATGTATACGAATTGCACACATTGAAAACATTCCAAGGTACACATCCACATAAGTTCGAACGGCGTCAAAGAGCGGCAATGAAAGAAATGTATCATAAACTGTATGTTTTGGACAGCTGTACATGTTTCTGTTATAAGATGTCTGCAATGCGCTACTAGAGTTATATTTCAGGACCTCCAGAATGAGCACAACTTACGACGACGTTCCAAATAATACAAGCAGACACGTGATATCTTTTTGGTAGTATAGCATCATAATCAGCATGTTTAACCTACATCTTTGAAAGATTCGAAGCTTTCAGGAAATATACTACATATGAATCAGTTTTATTTAAGTGGACCTTCGTGAACGAAAATTGCCCAATAAGACGCTGACCTTAAAGACAAAGTTCTGTATACAACTGACATTAATTTTTGATTCGCGATATGATATAGGCTGTGAAATGGGGCTACTGTTACACTCACACAGGTACAACGAAATGTCATTCCTTAAAAGTGTTTTATTTGTGTATTTACTAAATATGCTTGCAAAATGTCCTGCCAAAGGTCCTTCCCGTTGAAAAACTAAAGTTTTTGTGGTGTATAATATAGGTTATAAGCAAAATGCAACTATAACTGCTAAATTCCTTACAAATTTTGGTCATCCTTTTAACCTCAAGTAATCAACTAAAAACTTAAAACTAGCAAATCCGTTTATTTGACGAACATATTTCGTCAAATGGATCACGTACGTGGGAAATAAAAAAAGGGACATCCACAAGGCGTCCTGAACCAGCACCACTAAAGGCGCCCGTGGTGCTAGCCACTCCACATGCTACCTGAGCTACAAGGGGATGTCCGCGAAATGCGCTTCTATAACTGTACTTAATGTGCTACAAATTTGTAGATTATGTGAAAGAACGTATTCATGGAAGAGAATTCCAAATTTGATTTTTGGCTTTTGAATTCAGGTTAGATTATCTGATACGTCTTATCCTCCAATATACGAGACAAGGGAATAACAAATTTTCTACCGGGTTCGTTTACGACCAGCGCATTGTTATTCCGTGACCGCCATACGTGCATTGCTCCTCTATGTAAAGTTGAGAAATTCATTTCGTAAACAGCGATTCTTAAGGTTCGTGTTCCCTCATTCAGAGTATCTAAAATTTTGCCACATATAAGAAGGCTATCATTTGTGTCAGATATTAAATTATATTGTCTTTAAAGTTGGCTTCGAATGCCAAAGTGTTACTTAAATCGTTTAATAGGAATGCCTTATGTGCGGAATAGACAACACAATAACCTTAAAACCAATAGTATTGTGTATATGTTTTCGGAGGTAGACCTAATGGTATTATTAACGAGATTACAAAAAGAAACCGAAACACCGATGATTAAACACTTAAGTACTTGGAACCCAGTGCTTTAAACATGGAAAGCCTTAGATGCAAATGATAAAAACATTTACAGGGAAATTCGATACCCCGTATTGGCTTTATTTTACGGACATGGAGTGTTGTTTAGCGCCCATCATCGTATTAAGTAAATCTAGCGACAGTTTATTGCTTATTTGAGTTAATGTTCGACAAGCCCGCGATGCCGGGCAATAAATGAAGGTTGGCGGTGGGAGGGGAGACAGGAGGGGTGGCTGGGTTTTCGTTCACCCCTCCTCCTACCGCTCGAAGTTGCACGAAGCTTCGAGAATGTTTTCCTCCTCCATAAAAGGAGAATCGAGAGACTTCGGGGCCGATCAATACCGGAAGCGACAGTCAGTTGAGAGTAGTGTTGTTGTGGCGTGCGTTGTGTAAGTAGCGTCGAGCTTACGTGTAGATTGATATTGGAAAATCAACTAATTGTGTACATTAAATTGTAATTGTGAGGAGTGTATTGTTATGAAAATAAAGGGCAATTGTTTGTGTTTGTAACCTCGACTTTTTATTTCACGAACCCACAAAGTCACAACTGGTGTCAGGAAGTGGGACGATAACATCACCGAACATTACGGCCATGGAATCGGCATTGGAAATGCTTTTAGCGAAGATGACCGAGTTAACAACAAAAACAGAAGCGGCAAATAACATCACCGAGAAGATGGAAGCGGCAAACAGCAACTTGGCCATGACAATGACCGCAAAGATAGCCGAATTGACCACAGAAATGAGGGCAGCGAACGACAGCCTGGCCACGGAGATGAAAGCGGCAAACGAGGCCCTTGCCGTGAAGTTTGATGAACAGTTGGCCGGCGTGAGGTATAACGTGACGGAGCTGGGCAAGCGGATGGGCCAAGTGGACAAGCGCGTCGAGGACCTGACGAGCCGCGTTGACGACCTGGAGTGAAAGGCCGACAGCAGCGTCAAGAACCTGAACGCCATAGTAGAGGACGTCGTCGGCAGGAAACTGAAGGATTTGAAGGCCGACGCGCCGGGACGTGGCGCAACATCTGCGCGCGTCAAACCGCCGAAATATGACGGCGCATCAACATTTGAGGTCTTCCGCCGCCAGGTCGACACAGTGGCCAAGCACAACAGATGGTCACCGGAGGAGGAGGCCACACAGCTAATAGCCAGCCTCCAGGGACGGGCCACGGAAGTCCTAAACGCGGTACAGCAACGGCGGCGCCCAAGGACATCTGGGAGGCCCTGGAGAATCGCTTCGGGAACCACCGCTTAACCGCAGCGTACCGCAGCCAGCTAAAGGCAAGGTCACAGCAGCCGGGGGAGACGCTGCAGGAGTTCCGCATAGCGATTGAGCAGCTGCCTAGCAAGGCCTTGGTTGACCTGCCACTGGAGTTCGTATCCCGGGAAGCCGCCTACAACTTTTTCGACGGGGTACGGGACACGGAAATTCGTCAGCGCCTAATGCTCGGCGATTATAAAACCATCCACGAAGCGCTGACAGCGGCATTAAGGATGGAGGTGGCCAAGGTAGGATCTATCCCAACGTCGAGAACGAGGAGTGTCCGCTACGCCGGAGACAGAAGACCAGCTGAGGGACGCCGGCGAACACCTAGTGGCCTGTGTTGGGGTGTGGACAGCCCGGGCACCTGCAGAGATACTGTCCACACCAGGAAGAGCGGCCGGAAGAGCGAGTAAGGCCCGGTGTGGAGGGACACATCGGCGCCATCACCACCATCCCCTCGAGTGACACTGCGCGCCATCAGCCGGCGTATGGTTGACAGCCTCGTCGCGGACGTTTGGGTGAGAGGGAAGCCATGCCGCGTGCTGGTGGACACTGGGGCGGCCGTGACCATCATCAGACCTGACGTGGCGAAGGGTTTGCCGACGAGGAAGCCGAGCCGACCATACCAGCTTGTGTTGGCATCGGGCGACACCTTGCCTGTGGAGAAGGAGGCCCTGCTAGAGCTGACCTTGGGACGGAGTGCCGTGCGTCTGTGGGTGTTCGTCGCGAAGGTGGCTGAGGAGGTGATTCTGGGACTGGATGCCTTCAGGAGGCACGAGGAGGCGGTCGAAGTCGGCAGGAAGGACCTGCGGCTCAACGGAGAAGAGGTTATACTCCGTCAACCCGAAGAGCGCCTCGGAATCGAAAGGGTCATCTTGAACGAAGACATGGTGGTCCCCGCGAAGAGCGAGGTGATGGTGACGGCGCGACCGGAAGGCCAGACAGCAAGTTGGGTTCAGAGGCTGCAGGAGTACGACTTCACCTCGGAACATCGCAGAGGGAAGAGCCACGGTAACGCGGACGCTATGTCCCGAAGACCCTGTCCAGAAGAGTGCGGCCAATGCACAAGAGTGGAGGAGAAGGAGCGTGCCGCAGCAGTTCAAATAGTCACGGCAGTGCCTGCGGATGGCTGGGATAGCGCAGACCTGAGGAGGGAGCAGCTGGCGGATGCAGACTTGGGGCCAGTCTTGAGGGAAGTGGAGGCAGGGACGAGGGCAACGTGGGCGGACGTCGCACCGAGCATCGCCACTTACAAGTCTTACTGGGCCCAGTGGGACACGTTGAAGACCAGAGAGGGTGTGCTGTTCCGGGTATGGGAATCACCCGATGGGAAGACGCAGAGAGAACAGTTGACACTTCCCCGGTGTAAGGTTCCGGCAGTCTTGGAGGAAGTGCACGCCGGTACTTCAGGAGGACACCTGGGAGCGAACCGAACGATTGACAAACTACGGCAGGGCTACTACTGGCTGATGCTCCGAGCAGACGCTGAGGGATAGTGCCGTCAGTGTCACGTGTGCGCGGCGAGTCGCGGCCACCGGACTAGGAGCCGGGGTCGCATGCAAAAGTACAACGTCGGAGCGCCATTTGAACAGATCGCCGTTGACATTGCTGGACCGTTCCCAATATCCGACCGAGGCAACAAGTACCTGATGGTGGTCGTGGTTTACTTCACTAAGTGGCCGGAGGTGTATGCCATCCCGAACCAAGAGGCAAGGACAATCACAGACTGCCTCGTGGAGCAAGTGTTTTGCCGATTTGGGGTGCCATTGGAGCTGCACAGTGATCAAGGCACCAATTTTGAGTCCAACCTGATGAAGGAGGCACTAGAGAGACTTGGGATTAACAAGACCCGCACAACACCTCTACATCCCCAGTCGGATGGCATGGACGAGAGGTACATCAAGACCTTAGAGGAACATTTGAGGAAGGTCGTGGCAAGCCTTCAGCGAGACTGGGACGTCAAGGTGCCACTGTTCTTGCTGGCCTACCACTCATCAACACACGACACCACGGGGATCACGCCAGCCAGCTTAATGTTCGGCCGAGAGTTACGCCTCTCATGTTACCTGGCTTTTGGTAGCCCTCTGGGGTCGAAACAGCTAGCGACCGAGTATGTGGAGGATCTGGTGGACCACCTCCACGACATGCACGAGATGGCTTGCCAGAACATCCAGAAGGCAAGCGACCGCATGAAAACCCGATACGACAGGCAAGCCGACAGCCAAGGTTTCCAGCAAGGAGACCTGGTCTGGTTGTACCGCCCTACCCGGACCAAGGGACGCTGCCCGAAGCTTCAGCAGCCATGGCAAGGGGCGTACCGTGTGGTGAAGAGGATTAACGATGTGGTCTACCGCATCCAGAAGGTGCCCCGAGGAAAGATGTTGGTGGCACACCTGGATCGCCTGGCCCGCTACGAAGGCGCTGTTCGGGACGACCAGCCTTGAGGAGGGAGCAGTGTTAGCCAAACGACAAGCCCGAGATGCCGAGCAATAAATGAAGGTTGGCGGTCGGGGGAGACAGGAGGGGTGGCTGGGTGTTCGTTCACCCCTCCTCCTACCGCTCGAAGCTGCACGAAGCTTCGAGAATGTTTTCCCGCTCCATAAAAGGAGAATCGAGAAACTTCGGGGCCAATAAATATCGGAAGCGACAGCCAGTTGAGAGTAGTGTTGTTATGGCGTGCGTTGTGTAAGTAGCGTCGACCGTACGTGTAGATTGATACTGGAAAATCAACTAATTGTGTACATTAAATTGTAACTGTGAACAGTGTATTGCTACGAAAATAAAGTGCAATTTTTGTGTTTGTAACCTCTACTTTTTATTTCACGAACCCACAATGTCACAATACTGTTATCCGTTTATTACAACCTATGTATTTTAAAAACTGAAACATAAAATTTGTTATATGGGTTCAATATGTGCTATATGGCTGTGGTTTGGATGTTGTTTTAAACCTACAGCTTTTGGGCAAACAAACAATTCGTGTGTTTGTTTTAAAATTGAAGAAATTCGTGTATTTCTCTTAACATATATAGGCGGTGTAACATTGAAGTGCTTTATGTTAGAAACAGTGATACATAGCCTATGCTGTGGCGAGCTATGCTGTAAATAGAGCACATCAACACAACTGATGCAGTTACACTCAAACAGGTCTATTTATTGTATACAGTGGTTTTTGATTTAGCAAAACCAAAGGTATATTTCTGGGATATTCACAATATTAAATACTATACTTACCCAAAAAATTATGCGTAGTAGAGCCTCTAAAGTTTTGAATAAGCACGTCCCAATCAGTAATGTATACGAATTGCACACACAGAAAAAATTCCAAGGAACACATCCACAGCAGTTCGAACGACGTTAAAGAGCGGCAATGAAAGACATGTATCATAAACTGTATGTTTTGGACAGCTGTACATGTTTCTGTTATAAGATGTCTGCAATGCGTTACTAGAGTTATATTACAGGACCTCTGGAATGAACAAAACTTAAGACGACGTTCCAAACAATACAAGCAGATACGTGATATCATTTTAGTAGTATAGCATTATAATCATCATGTTTAATATACATCTTTGAAAGATTCGAGGCTTTCACTAAATATACCATATATGAATCAGTTTTATTTAAGTGGACTTTCGTGAACGATAATTGCCCTATAGGACGCTGACCTTAAAGACAAAGTTCTGTATATAACTGACATTAATTTTTGAGCCGTGATATGATATAGGCTGTGAAATGGAGCTACTGTTACACACAGAGGTACAAAACAAGTTCATTCCTTAAAAGTGCTTTATATTTCTATTTGCTAAATATGCTAGCAAAATTTACTGCTAAAGTACCTTCCCGTTGAAAAACTAAAGTTTTTGTGGTGTATAATATAGGTTATAAGCAAAATGCAACTATAACTGATAAATTCCTTACAAATTTTGGTCATCATTTTAACCTCAAGTAATCAACTAAAAACATTCAACTAGCAAATTCGTTTATTTGACGAACATATTTTGTAAAATGGATCACGTACGTGGGAAATAAAAAAAGGGACATCCGCAAGGCGTCCTGAACCAGCACCACTAAAGGAGCCCGTGGTACTAGCCACTCCGCATGCTACCTGAGCTACAAGGGGATGTCCGCGAAATGCACTTCTATAACGATACTTAATGTGCTACAGATTTGTAGATAATGCGAAAGAATGTATTAATCGAAGAGAGTTCCAAATTGGATTTTTGGCTTTTGGATTCTGGTTAGATTATCTGATACTTCTTAACCTTCAATATACGAGAGTAGGGAGTAACAAACTTTCCACCGGGTTCGTTTACGACCAGCGCATAGTTATTCCGTGACTGGCATACGTGCATTGCTCCTCTGTGTAAATTTGAGAAATTCATTTCGTAAACAGCGATTCATTAGGTTAGTGTTCCCTCATTCAGAGTATCTAAAATGCTGCCACATATAAGAAGGCTATCATTTGTGTCAGATATTAAATTATATTGTGTTTAAAGTTGGCTTCGAATGCCAAAGTGTTACTTAAATCGTTTAATAGGAATGCCATATTTGCGGAATAAACAACTCAATAACCTTAAAACCAATAGCATTGTGTATATGCTTTCGGAGGTAGACCTAATGGTATTAATAACGAGATTACAAAAAAAAACGGAAGCACCGATGATTAAACACTTACGTACTTGGAGCCCAGTGCTTTAAATATGGTAAGCCTTAAACGCAAGTGCTAAAATCATTTACAGGGAAATTCGATACCCCGTATTGGCTTTATTTTTCGAACATGGAGTGTTGTTTAACGCTTATCAATGTATTAAGCAGCTCTAGCGACAGTTTATTGCTTATTTGGTTCAATGTTCGAGTGATTCAGTAATAATATACTGTTATCCGTTTATTACAACCTATGTATTTTAAAAACTGAAACATAAATTTTGTTATGTGGGTTTAATATGTGTTATATAGTTGTGGTTTGGCCGTTGTTTTAAACCTACTGCTTTTGGGCAAACAAATTTCTCTTAACATATACAGGCGCTGTAACATTGAAGTGCTTTATGGTAGAAACAGTGATACATAATCTGTGCTGTGGCGAGCTATGCTGTAAATAGAGCACATCAACACAACTGATACAGTTACACTCAAACAGAAGGTCTATTTATTGTAGACAGAGGTTTTTGGTTTAGTGGAACCAAAGTTATATTGCTGGGATATTCACAATTTCAAATACTATACTTACCCAAACAATTATGCTTAATAGAGACTCTAAATTTATGAATTTAGTGCAACCAAAGGTAAAATTCTGGGATATTCACAATATTAAATACTATACTTACCGAAACAATTATGATTAGTAGAGACTCTAAATTTATGAATTAGGTCGTCCTATGCAGTAATGTATACGAATTGCACACGCTGAAAACATTCCAAGGTACACATCCACATAAGTTCGAACGACGTTAAAGAGCGGCAATGAAAGACATGTATCATAAACTGTATGTTTTGGACAGCTGTACATGTTTCTGTTATAAGATGTCTGCAATGCGTTATTAGAGTTATATTTCAGGACCTCTGGAATGAACAAAACTTACGACGACGTTCCAAACAATCCAAGCAGATACGTGATATCTTTTTGGTAGTATAGCATCAATATCATCATGTTTAAGCTACATCTTTTAAACATTCGAATCTTTCAGGAAATATACTACGGATGAATCGGTTTTATTTAACTGGGCTTTCGTGAACGAAAATTGCCCAATAAGACGCTGACCTTAAAGACAAAGTTCTGTATACAACTGACATTAATTTTTATTCGCGATATGACATAGGCTGTGAAATGGGGCTACTGTTACACTCACACAGGTACAACGCAATGTCATTGCTTAATAGTGCTTTATTTGTATATTTACTGAATATGCTTGCAAATTTTCCTGCCAATGTTCCTTCCCGTTGAAAAACTAAAGTTTTTCAGGTGTATAATATAGGTAATAAGCAAAATGCAACTATAACTGCTAAATTCGTAACAAATTTTTGTCATTCTTTTAACCTCAAGTAATCAACTAAAAACAGTAAACTAGCAAATCCGTTTATTTGACGAACATCTTTCGACAAGAGGAACACGTTTGTGGGAAATAAAAAAAGGGACATTCACAAGGCGTCCTGAACCAGCACCACTAAAGGCGCCCGTGGTGCTAGCCACTCCGCATGCTACCTGAGCTACAAGGGGATGTCCGCGAAATGCACTTCTATAACAATATTTAATGTGCTAAAAATTTTTATATTATGTGAAAGAACGTATTATTCGAAGAGAGTTCCAAATTGGATTTTTGGCTTTTGGATTCAGGTTAGATTATCTGATACTTCTTAACCTCCAATATACGACAGAAGGGAATAACAAATTTTCCACCAGGTTGGTTTACGACCAGCGCATAGTTATTGCGTGACCGTCATACGTGCATTGCTCCTCTATGTAAAGTTGAGAAATTCGTTTCGTAACCAGCGATTCATTAGGTTAGTGTTCCCTCATTCAGAGAATCTAAAATGCTGCCACATATAAGAAGGCTATCATTTGTGTCAGATATTAAATTATATTGTCTTTAAAGTTGGCTTCGAATGCCAAAGTGATTGCTCCATTCGTTTAATAGGAATGCCATATGTGCGGAATAAACAACACAATAACCTTAAAACCAATAGTATTGTGTATATGTTTTCGGAGGTAGACCTAATGGTATTAATAACGAGTTTACAAAAAGAAACCGAAACAGCTATGATTAAACACTTAAGTACTTGGAGCCCAGTGCTTTAAATATGGTAAGCCTTAAACGCAAGTGCTAAAATCATTTACAGGGAAATTCGATACCCCGTATTGGCTTTATTTTTCGAACACGGAGTGTTGTTTAACGCTCATCAATGTATTATGCAGCTCTAGCGACAGTTTATTGCTTATTTGGTTCAATGTTTGAGTGATTCAGTAATAATATACTGCTATCCGTTTATTACAACCTATGTATTTTAAAGACTGAAACATAAATTTTGTTATGTGGGTTTAATATGTGTTATATAGTTGTGGTTTGGCCGTTGTTTTAAACCTACTGCTTTTGGGCAAACAAATTTCTCTTAACATATTGTGACTTTGTGGGTTCGTGAAATGAAAAGTCCAATTACACAAACTCAACAATGCTCTTTATTTCCACCGGCATACAGTTTAACACTTGCCAATTACACAGAATTACGTACTGCACACAATTACAATTCACCAGTTCGTCCGTTAAAGTTACACTTGCACTCGCGATGACATTAACTCCGATGCACATACACAGTCTTCTCGTCCTTACACTAGTACTGCACTCTTACGCTGATTGCCAAGAACTCTGACTGAATCCTCTAGCACGACGTGTTGCTTATATAGGGTCCGCTTGCCGATTTGGAAGGTTCTCCATTAGATGAAATATCCCGTAATTTCGAGAACACAGGTGGAACAGAAAGAGACGGCGCAGTGATGTTTTTTGTCCCAGCCATCCCTTCTTAACGCTATAAGACAAACGAGGGGGCGGGGCGAACGCCGGACCGTCTCCCGCCCGCCCACTGCATTGGGTGTTCCGACACTCGGGTGACACTGCTCCCTCCTCAAAGCTCGTGGTCCCGAACAGCACCATCGTAGGGTGGCAGGCGATCCAGGTGTACCACCAACATCTTCCCTCGGGGAACATTCTGGATGCGGTAGACCACATCGTTAATCCTCTTCACCACCCGGTGCGGTCCTTGCTATGGCTGCTGGAACTGCGGGCAGCGTCCCTTAGTCCGGGTAGGACGGTACAACCAGACCAGGTCACCTTGCTGGAACCCTTGGCTGTTGGCTTGCCTGTCATACCTGGTCTTCATGCGGTCGCTCGCCTTCTGGATGTTCTGGCGAGCCATCTTGTGCATGTCGTGGAGATGGTCCACCAAGTTCTCCACATACTCGGTCGCTGGCTGTTTCGCTTCCGGAGGGCTTCCAAAAGTCAGGTCACAAGGGAGGCGTAACTCTCGGCCAAAAATTAAGCTGGCTGGCATTATCCCAGTTGTGTCGTGTGTAGACGAGCGGTAGGCCAGCAAGAACAGTGGTACGTTGACGTTCCAGTCTCGCTGATGGCTGGCAACGACCTTCCTCAGTTGTTTCTCTAAGGTCTTGATGTACCTTTCGACCATGCCATCCGATTGGGGATGTAGAGGCGTAGTGCGAGTCTTGTTCACCCCAAGCCTTTGTAGTGCCTCCTTCATTAGGTTGGACTCAAAGTTGGTACCCTGGTCACTGTGTAGCTCTAACGGCACCCCAAATCGACAGAACACTTGCTCCACGAGGCAGTCTGTGATTGTCTTTGCTTCTTGGTTTGGGATGGCATACACCTCCGGCCACTTGGTGAAGTAGTCCACGACCACCATTAGGTACTTGTTGCCTCGGTCGGAAACTGGGAACGGTCCAGCAATGTCAACGGCGACCCGTTCGAATGGCGCTCCGACGTTGTACTGCTGCATGCGACCCCGGCTCCTAGTCTGGGGACCACGACTCGCCGAGCACACGTGACACTGACGGCACCATCTCTCAGCATGTGCTCGGAGTCTCAGCCAGTAGTAGCGCTGCCGTAGTTTGTCAATCGTTCGGTTCGCTCCCAGGTGTCCTCCCGAAGTTCCGGCGTGCACTTCCTCCAAGATTTTCGGGACCTTACTCCGGGGAAGTACCAACTGATCTCTCTGGGTTTTCCCATCGGGTGATTCCCATACACGGAACAGCACGCCCTCTCTGGTCTTCAACGAGTCCCATTGGGCCCAGTACGACTTGTAGGTGGCGCCCCTTGGTGCGATGTCCTCCCAGGTTGGTCTTGTCCCTGCCTCCACTTCCCTCAAGAGTGGCCCCAAGTGTGCGTCCGCCAGCTGCTCCCTCCTCAGGCTTGCGCTATCCCAGCCGTCCGCAGGCACTGCCACAACTCCTCGGACTGCTGCGGCACGCTCCTTCTCTTCCACTCTTGTGCACTGGCCGCACTCTACTGGACAGGGTCTTCGGGACATGGCATCTGAGTTACCGTGGTTCTTCCCTCTACGATGTTCCGAGGTGAAGTCGTACTCCTGCAGCCTCTGGACTCAACGTGCCGTCTGGCCTTCCGGGTTCTTAAAGCTCAATAGCCAGGTTAGGGCGGAATGGTCAGCCCTCAGGTGGAATGGCTGACCGTACAGGTACGTATGGATGTGCTTCAAGGTCTTTACTACCGTCAATAATTCTCGTCGGGTGACGCAGTAGTTCTTCTCTGCCTTGGATAGCGTCTTGCTGTAGTAGGCTATCACCCGCTCATGGCCGTCCTGGATCTGCGATAGGACACCTCCAATGCAATGGTCGCTAGCGTCGGTGTCCACAATGAAGGCGCCACCCGGTTGTGGGAAACCCAAAATTGGAGCACTGCTCAGGGTCTCCTTTAGGTGCTGGAAAGCGATTTCGGTGTCCTCTGTCCACATATAAGGCCGGTGTTCCTCCGTCAGGTGGGTGAGGGGTTTTGCGATGTTGTCGGCCTTTTCCTCTAAATCATTAAGGCGGTCGTCTACTTGACCCATCCGCTTGAACAGATTCGTGACGTCATCCCTCACGCCGGCCAACCGTTCCTCAAACTTGGCGGCGAGGACCTCGTTCGCCTCCTTCATTTCCGTGGCCAGACTGTCGTTCGCTGCCCTCATTTCTGTGGTCAATTCGCTCTTTATTTCTTCCATCTTCTCGGTGATGTTGTCGTTGGCCGTCTTCATTTGTTTAAACTCTGCGGTGATGTTGTCGTTGGCCGTCTTCATTTGTTTCAACTCTGCGGTGATGTTGTCGTTGGCCGTCTTCATTTGTTTCAACTCGGCGGTGAGGTTTCTATTTGCCGCTTCTATTTTTGCAGCGAGGTTTTCATTTGCCGTATTCATTTCCGAGATCAGTTCGGCCTTCATTTCCATCATCTTCTCCAAAATCCTTTCCAATGCCGCGTCCATGGTTGTAATGTTCGCTGATGTCGTTTTCCCGCTTCCTGACACCAGTGTGACTTTGTGGGTTCGTGAAATGAAAAGTCCAATTACACAAACTCAACAATGTTCTTTATTTCCACCGACATACCGTTTAACACTTGCCAATTACACAGAATTACGTACTGCACACAATTACAATTCACCAGTTCGTCCGTTAAAGTTACACTTGCACTCGCGATTACGAAAACTCCGATGCACATACACAGTCTTCTTGTCCTTACACTAGTACTGTACCCTTACGCTGATTGCCAAGAACTCTGACTGACTCCTCTTGCACGACGTTTTGCTTATATAGGGTCCGCTTGCCGATCTGGAAGGTTCTCCATTATATGAAATATCCCGTAAGCTCGAGAACACAGGTGGAACAGAAAGAAACGGCGCAATGATGTTTTTTGTCCCGGCCATTCCTTCTTAACGCTATAACACAAACGAGGGGGCGGGGCGAACGCCGACCCGTCTCACGCCCGCCCACTCCATAGGGTGTTCCGACGCTCGGGTGACAATATATAGGCGCTGTAACATTGAAGTGCCTTATGGTAGAAACAGTGATAGATAATCTGTGCTGTGGCGAGCTATTCTGTAAATAGAGCACTACAACAAAATTAATGCAGTTACACTCAAACAGAAGGTCTATTTATTGTAGACAGAGGTTTTTGGTTTAGTGGAACCAAAGGTATATTCCTGGGATATACACAATTTTAAATACTATACTTACCCAAACAATTATACTTAGTAGAGACTATAAATTTATGAATTTAGTACAACCAAAGGTAAAATTCTGGGATATTCACAATATTAAATACTATACTTACCGAAACAATTATGATTAGTAGAGACTCTAAATTTATGAATTAGGTCGTCCCATGCAGTAATGTATATGAATTGCACACGCTGATAACATTCCAAGGTACACATTCACATAAGTTCGAACGAAGTTAAAGAGCGGCAATGAAAGAAATGTATCATAAACTGTATGTTTTGGACAGCTGTACATGTTTCTGTTATAAAATGTCTGCAATGCGTTACTAGAGTTATATTTCAGGACTTCCAGAATGAGCACAACTTACGACGACGTTCCAAACAATACAAGCAGACACGTGCTATCTTTTTTGTAGTATAGCATCATAATCATCATGTTTAACCTACATCTTTGAAATATTCGAATCTTTCAGGAAATATACTACATATGAATCAGTTTTATTTAAGTGGAATTTCGGGAACGAAAATTCCCAATAAGACGCTGACCTTAAAGACAAAGTTCTGTATACAACTGATTTTATTTTTCATTCGCGATATGACGTAGGCTGTGAAATGGGTCTACTGTTACACTCACACAGGTACAACGCAATGACAGTGCTTAAAAGTGCTTTATTTGTATATTTACTAAATATGCTTGCAAAGTTTCCAGCCAAAGTTCCTTCCCGTTGAAAACCTAAAGCTTTTGTGGTTTATAATATAGGTAATTAGCAAAATGCAACTATAACTGCTAAATACGTTACAAATTTTGGTGATTCTTTTAACCTCAAGTAATCAACTAAAAACAGTAAACTAGCAAATCCGTTTATTTGACGAACATATTTCGTCAAGAGGAACACGTTTGTGGTAAATAAAAAAGGGACATCCACAAGGCGTCCTGAACCAGCACCACTAAAGGCGCCCGTGGTGCTAGCCACTCCGCATGCTACCTGAGCTACAAGGGGATGTCCGCGAAATGCACTTCTATAACGATACTTAGTGTGCTAAAAATTTGTATATTATGTGAAAGAACGTATTCTTCGAAGAGAGTTCCAAGTTGGATTTTTGGATTCAGGATAGATTATCTGATACTTCTTAACCTCCAATATACGAGAGAAGCGAATAACAAATTTTGCACCAGGTTCTCTTTGCGACCTGCACATAGTTATTCCCTGACCGGCATACGTGCATTGCTCCTCTATGTAAAGTTGAGAAATTCATTCCGTAAACCGCGATTCATTAGGTCAGTGTTCCCTCATTCAGAGTATCTAAAATGCTGCCACACAGAAGAAGGCTATCATTTGTGTGAGATATTAAATTATATTGTCTTTAAAGTTGGCTTCGAATGCCAAAGTGATTGCTCCATTCGTTTAATAGGAATGCCATATGTGCGGAATAAACAACACAATAACCTTAAAACCAATAGTATTGTGTATATGTTTTCGGAGGTAGACCTAATGGTATTAATAACGAGATTACAAAAAGAAACCGAAACACCGATAATTAAACACTTAAGTACTTGGAGCCCTGTGCTTTAAATATGGTAAGCCTTAAACGCAAGTGCTAAAATCATTTACAGGGAAATTCGATACCCCGTATTGGCTTTATTTTTCGAACATGGAGTGTTGTTTAACGCTTATCAATGTATTAAGCAGCTCTAGCGACAGTTTATTGCTTATTTGGTTCAATGTTCGAGTGATTCAGTAATAATATACTGTTATCCGTTTATTACAACCTATGTATTTTAAAAACTGAAACATAAATTTTGTTATGTGGGTTTAATATGTGTTATTTAGTTGTGGTTTGGCCGTTGTTTTAAACCTACTGCTTGTGGGCAAACAAATTTCTGTTAACATATATAGGCGCTGTAACATTGAAGTGCTTTATGGTAGAAACAGTGATACATAAACTGTGCTTTGGCGAGCTATGCTGTAAATAGAGCACATCAACACAACTGATACAGTTACGCTCAAACAGAAGGTCTATTTATTGTAGACAGAGGTTTTTGGTTTAGTGGCACCAAAGGTATATTTCTGGGATATTCACAATTTTGAATCTATACTTACGCAAACATTTATGCTTAGTATTGACTCTGAAGTTATGAATTTAGTACAACCAAAGGTAAAATTCTGGGATATTCACAATATTAAATACTATACTTACCGAAACAGTTACGATTAGTAGAGACTCAAAATTTATGAATTAGGTGGTCCCATCCAGTAATGTATACGAATTGCACACGCTGAAAGCATTCCAAGGTACTCATCCACATAAGTTCGAACGACGTTAAAGAGCGGCAATGAAAGAAATGTATCATAAACTATATGTTTTGGACAGCTGTACATGTTTCTGTTATAAGATGTCTGCAATGCCTTACTAGAGTTATATTTCAGGACTTCCAGAATGAGCACAACTTACGACGACGTTCGAAAAAATACAAGCAGACACGTGATATCTTTTTTGTAGTATAGCATCATAATCATCATGTTTAACTACATCTTTGAAAGATTCTAAGCTTTCAGGAAATATACTACATATTGTGACTTTGTGGGTTCGTGAAATAGTAAAACGAGGCACAAAACACAAGAACTACACTTTATTCTGCTCGAAATACACTGTTCAACATTACAAAATTATTAGAACCTTAAACTGTTTATTTTTCCAACTCTACATTCAACTGTCTGTCGCTACCGGTAACGTTTGGTTCCGAAGTTTTCCGAATCTCCACCGACTTCGGCTTCGGCTTCGCCAGTCTACCGCCAGGACGACACTGCTCCCTCCTCAAGACTGGTCGTCCCGAACAGCGCCTTTGTAGCGGGCCCCGCGATCCAGGTGTACCACCAACGTCTTTCCTCGGGGCACCTTCTGGATGCGGTAGACCACATCGTTAATCCTCTTCACCACACGGTACGGTCCTTGCCATGACTGCTGAAAATTCGGGCAGTTTCCCTTGGTCCGGGTCGGGCGGTACAACCAGACCAGGTCACCTTGCTGGAACGCTTGGCTCTTGGCTTGCCTGTCGTCTCGGGTTTTCATGCGGTCGCTCGCCTTCTGGACGTTCTGGCGAGCCATCTCGTGCATGTCGTGGAGGTGGTCCACCGGCTTCTCCACATCCCTCAAGAGTGGCCCCAAGTCTGCGTCCGCCAGCTGCTCCCTCCTCAGGCCTGCGCTATCCAAGCCATCCGCAGGCACTGCCGTGATTCCTCGAACTGCTGCGGCACGCTCCTTCCCCTACACTCTTGTGCATTTGCTGCACTCTCCTGGACAGGGACTTCGGGACATAGCATCCCTGTTACCGTGACTCTTCCCTCTGCGATGTTCCGAGGTGAAGTCGTACTCCTGCAGCCTCTGAACCCCACCTGCTGTCTGGCCTTCCGGTCTCGCCGTCACTATCACTTCGCTCCTCGCAGGGACAACCACGTCTTCGCTCAAGACGACCCTGCAAATTCCAAGGCGCTCTTCTGGTTGACGGAGATTAACCTCTTCTCCGTCGAGCCTCAGGACCTTCCTGCCTTAGGTTTTAGTCTCTTATTCGGGCCCAAATGACCTTGCTGTCGACGGGCCCTAAAGCACCACACTCACCCTTCCTGCCGACGTCGACCGTCGCCTCACGGCTTCTGAGGGCATGCAGTCCCAGAATCATTTCCTCAGCCACCTTCGCGACGAATACCCACAGACGCACGGCACTCCGTCCCAAGTTCAGCTCCAGTAGGGGCCCTTCTCCACAGGCACGGTGTCGCCCGATGCCGTCACAAGCTCGTATGGTCGGCTCGGCTTCCTCGTCGTCAAACCCTTCGCCACGTCAGGTCTGATGTTGGTCACGGAGGCCCCGGTGTCCACCAGCACGCGGCACGGCTTTCCTCTTACTCAGCCGTCCGCGATGAGGTAGTCACCCATCCGCCGGCTGACGACGCGGATTGTCACTCGAGGGGATGATGGTGATGGCGCCAACGTGCCCCTCTCCACGACGGCCCTTACTCGTTTTCCGGCTGCTTTTCCTGGTGTGGGCAGTCTCTCCGCAGGTGTCCGGGCTGTCCACACCCCCAACACAGGCCACTAGGTGTTCGCCGGCGTCCCACAGCTGGGCTTCTGTCTCCGGCGTAGCGGAAACTCCTCGTTCTCGACGACGGGATAGCTGTTACCTTGGCCGCCTCCATCCTTAATGCCGCTGTCAGCGCCTCGTGGATGGTTTTATAGTCGCCGAGCATTAGGCGCTGACGAATCTCCGTGTCCCGTACCCCGTCGACAAAATTGTAGGCGGCTTCCCGGGATACGAACTCTAGTGGCAGGTCAACTAAGGCTTTGCTAGCCAGATGCTCGATCGCTATGGTGAACTCCTGCAGCGTCTCCCCCGGCTGCTGTGACCTTGCCTTTAGCTGGCTGCGGTATGCTGCGGCTAAGCGGTGGTTCCCGAAGCGAATCTCCAGGGCCTCCCAGATTTCCTTGGGTGCCGCCGTCGTCTGCACCGCGTTTAGGATTTCCGCGGATTGTCCCTGGAGGCTGGCTATTAACTGTGTGGCCTCCTGCTCCGGTGACCATCTGTTGTGCTTGGCCACTGTGTCGAACTGGCGGCGGAAGACCTCGAATGTTGACGCGCCGTCATATTTCGGAGGTTTGACGCAAGCCGATGTTGTGTCGCGTCCCGGTGCGTCAGCCTTCAAATCCTTCAGTCTCCTGCCGACGACGTCCTCCACCATGGCGTTCAGTGACTTGACGCTGCTGTCGGCCTTTCCCTCCAGGTTGTTTACGCGGTTCGCGAAGTCTTTGACGCGCTCGTCCACTTGGCCCATCCGCTTGCCCAGCTCCGTCACGTCATCCCTCACGCCGGCCAACTGTTCCTCAAATTTGACGGCGAGGACCTCGTTCGCCTCCTTCATTTCTGTGGCGAGACTGTCGTTCGCTGCCTTCATTTTTGTGGTCAATTCGGACTTTATTTCTTGCAACTCTGCGGCCAGGTTGTTATTTGCCGCTTCTGTTTTTGTTGTTAACGCGTTCATCTTCGCGGCCAAGTTGTTATTTGCCGCTTCCGACTTCGCTGTTAATTCGTTCATCTTCTGCAAAAGCATTTCCAATGCTGATTCCATGGCCATAACGTTCGGTGATGTTGTTATCCCACTCCTGACACCAATTGTGACTTCGTGGGATCGTGAAATAATAAAACGAGGTTCCAAAACACAAAAGCTACACTTTATTCTCCTCGAAATACACTGTTCCCCATTACAGTTTGCATGATAACTTTAAACTGTTTATTTTCTCTCACTCTACCCTAAACTGTCTCTCACTTCCGGTAACGATCGGCCATCATTTTTCATGGGCTTCGCGAGCCTACAACCAGGGTGACACTGTGAATCAGTTTTGTTTAAGTGGACTTTCGTGAACGAAAATTGCCCAATAAGACGCTGAGCTTAAAGACAATGTTCTGTATATAGCTGACATTAATTTTTGATTCGCGATATGACATAGGCTCTGAAATGGGGCTACTGTTACACTCACACAGGTACAACGCAAGGTCATTGCTTAAAAGTGCTTTATTTGTATATTTAGTAAATATGCTTGCAAAATTTTCTGTCAATGATCCTTCCCGTTGGAAAACTAAAGTTTTTCTGGTGTATAATATAGGTAATAAGCAAAATGCAACTATAACTGCTAAATTCGTTACAAATTTTGGTCATTATTTTAACCTCAAGTAATCAGCTAAAAACAGTAAACTAGCAAATCCGTTTATTTGACGAACATATTTCGTCAATTGGATCACGTACGTGGGAAATAAAAAAAGGGACATCCACAAGGCGTCCTGAACCAGCGCCACTAAAGGCGCCCGTGGTGCTAGCCACTCCGCATGCTACCTGAGCTACAAGGGGATGTCCGCGAAGTGCACTTCTATAACGGTACTTAATGTGCTACAAATTTGTAGATTATGTGAAAGAACGTATTACTCGAAGAGAGTTCACAATTGGATTTTTGGCTTTTGGATTCAAGTTAGATATTCTGATACTTCTTAACCTCCCATATACGATAGAAGGGAATAACTAATTTTCCACCGGGTTCGTTTACGACCAGCGCATAGTTATTCCGTGACTGGCATAAGTGCATTGCTCCTCTGTGTAAAGTTTAAATATTCATTTCGTATACAGCAATTCATTAGGTTAGTGTTGTCTCATTCAGAGTATCTAAAGTGCTGCCACATAT
The DNA here is from genome assembly GCA_030765055.1 of Mantis religiosa. Lineage (NCBI taxonomy): Eukaryota > Metazoa > Arthropoda > Insecta > Mantodea > Mantidae > Mantis > Mantis religiosa. Next base: position 11,273,919 of record CM060955.1, on the reverse strand, counting down.
AGGAATGCTATCATTTGTGTGAGATATTAAATTATATTGTCTTTAAAGTTTCCTCTGAATACCAAAATGATTGCTTAAATCGCTTAATAGGAATGTCATATGTGCGGAATAAACAACACAATAACCTTAAAACCAATAGTATTGTGTATATGTTTTCGGAGGTAGACCTAATGGTATTAATAACGAGATTACAAAAAGAAACCGAAACACCGATGATTAAACACTTAAGTACTTGGAGCCCTGTGCTTTAAATATGGTAAGCCTTAAACGCAAGTGCTAAAATCATTTACAGGGAAATTCGATACCCCGTATTGGCTTTATTTTTCGAACATGTAGTGTTGTTTAACGCTTATCAATGTATTAAGCAGCTCTAGCGAAAGTTTATTGCTTATTTGGTTCAATGTTCGAGTGATTCAGTAATAATATATTGCTATCCGGCTATTACAACCTATGTATTTTAAAAACTGAAACATAAATTTTGTTATGTGGGTTTAATATGTGTAATATATTTATGGTTTGGCCGTTGTTTTAAACCTACTGCTTGTGGGCAAACAAATTTCTCTTAACATATATAGGCGCTGTATCATTGAAGTGCTTTATGGTAGAAACAGTGATACATAATCTGTGCTGTGGCGAACTATGCTGTAAATAGAGCACATCAACACAACTGATACAGTTACACTCAAACAGAAGGTCTATCTATTGTAGACAGAGGTTTTTGGTTTAGTGGAACCAAAGGTATATTTCTGGGATATTCACAATTTTAAATACTATACTTACGCAAACATTTATGCTTAGTAGTGACTCTGAAGTTATGAATTTAGTACAACCAATGGTAAAATTCTGGGATATTCAGAATATTAAATACTATACTTACCGAAACAATTATGATCAGTAGAGACTCTAAATTTATGATTTAGGCCCTCCCATGCAGTAATATATACGAATTGCACACGCTGGAAACGTTCCAAGGTACACATCGACATAAGTTCGAACGACGTTAAAGAGCGGCAATGAAAGAAATGTATCATAAACTGTATGTTTTGGACAGCAGTACATGTTTCTGTTATAAACTGTCTGCAATGCGTTACTAGAGTTGTATTTCAGGACTTCCAGAATGAGCAGAACTTACGACGACGTTCCAAACAATACCAGCAGACGCGTGATATCTTTTTAGTAGTATAGTATTATAATTATCATGTTTAATATACATCTTTAAAGATTGGAAGCTTTCAGTAAATATACTATATATGAAGCAGTTTTATTTAAGTGGACCTTCGTGAACGAAAATTACCTTATAAAACGCTGAACTTAAATACAAAGTTTTGTATATAAAGACAATGTTCTGTATATAACGGACGTTAATTATTGGGACGTGATATAATGTAGGCTGGGAAGTGGAGCTACCACTACACAGACAGGTACAACACAAGTTCATTCCTTAAAATAGCTTTATTTGTCTATTTGGTAAATATGCTAGCAAAATGTCCCGCCGAAGTTCCTTCCCTTTGAAAAACTAAAGTTGTTGTGGTGTATAATATAGGTTATAAGCAAAATGGAAATGTAACTGTTAAATTCCTTACAAATTTTGGTCATTCTTGTAACATGAAGTAATCAACTAAAAACGGTAAACTAGCAAATCCGTTTATTTGACGAACATCTTTCGTCGAGAGGAACACGTTTGTGGGAAATAAAAAAGGGACATCCACAAGGCGTCCTGAACCAGCACCACTAAACTCGCCCGTGGTATTAGCCACTCCGCACGCTACATCTGAGCTACAAGGGGATATCCACGAAAATCCCTTCTATAATGATACTTAAGGTGCTACAAAATTGTAGATTATGTGAAAGAACGTATTATTCGAAGAGAGTTCCAAATCGGATTTTTGGCTTTTGAATTCAGGTTAGATTATCTGATACTTCTTTACCTGCAATATACGAGAAAAGCGAATAACAAATTTACCACTGGGTTCGTATACGACCAGCTCATAGTTATTCCGTGACCGGCCGGCGTGTATTGCTCCTCTATGTAAAGTTGAGAAATTTGTTTCGTAACCAGCGATTCATTAGGTTAGTGTTCCCTCATTCAGAGTATCTAAAATGCTGTCACATATAAGAAGGCTATCATTTGTGTCAGATATTAAATTATATTGTCTTTAAAGTTTCCTCTGAATACCAAAATGATTGCTTAAATCGCTTAATAGGAATGTCATATGTGCGGAATAAACAACACAATAACCTTAAAACCAATAGTGTTGTGACTTTGTGGGTTCGTGAAATGATAAAACGAGGCACAAAACACAAAAACTACACTTTATTCTGCTCGAAATACACTGTTCAACTTTACAAAATTGCTAGAACCTTAAACTGTTTATTTTTCCAACTCTACATTCAACTGTCTGTCGCTACCGGTAACGTTTGGTTCCGAAGTTTTCCCAATCTCCAACGACTTCGGCTTCGGCTTCGCCAGTCTACCGCCAGGGCGACACTACTCCCTCCTCAAGACTGGTCGTCCCGAACAGCGCCTTTGTAGCGGGCCCCGCGATCCAGGTGTACCACCAACGTCTTTCCTCGGGGCACCTTCTGGATGCGGTAGACCACATCGTTAATCCTCTTCACCACACGGTACGGTCCTTGCCATGACTGCTGAAAATTCGGGCAGTGTCCCTTGGTCCGGGTCGGGCGGTACAACCAGACCAGGTCACCTTCATAGAACGCTTGGCTCTTGGCTTGCCTGTCGTCTCGGGTTTTCATGCGGTCGCTCGCCTTCTGGACGTTCTGGCGAGCCATCTCGTGCATGTCGTGGAGGTGGTCCACCGGCTTCTCCACATCCCTCAAGAGTAGCCCCAAGTCTGCGTCCGCCAGCTGCTCCCTCCTCAGGCCTGCGCTATCCAAGCCAGCCGCAGGCATTGCCGTGACTCCTGGAACTGCTGCGGCACGCTCCCCTCCCTCCACTCTTGTGCATTGGCTGCACTCTTCTGGACAGGGACTTCGGGACATAGCATCCGTGTTACCGTGACTCTTCCCTCTGCTATGTTCCGAAGTGAAGTCGTACTCCTGCAGCCTCTGAACCCCACCAGCTGTCTGGCCTTCCGGTCTCGCCGTCACTATCACTTCGCTCCTCGCAGGGACAACCACGTCTTCGCTCAAGATGACCCTGCAAATTCCAAGGCGCTCTTCTGGTTGACGGAGTATAACCTCTTCTCCGTCGAGCCTCAGGACCCTCCTGCCTTAGGTTTTAGTCTTGAGTTCGGGCCCAAATGACCTTTCTGTTGACGGGCCCTAAAGCACAACACTCACCCTTCCTGCCGACGTCGACCGTCGCCTCGTGGCTTCTGAGGGCATGCAGTCCCAGAATCATCTCCTCAGCCACCTTCGCGACGAACACCCACAGACGCACGGCACTCCGTCCCAAGTTGAGCTCCAGTAGGGCCTCCTTCTCCACAGGCATGGCGTCGCCCGATGCCGTCACAAGCTCGTATGGTCGGCTCGGCTTCCTCTTCGTCAAACCCTTCGCCACGTCAGGTCTGATGATGGTCACGGCCGCCCCGGTGTCCACCAGCACGCGGCAGGGCTTTCCTCTTACTCAGCCGTCCGCGATGAGGTTGTCATCCATCCGCCGGCTGACGGCGCGGATTGTCACTCGAGGGGATGGTGGTGATGGCGCCGACGTGCCCCTCTCCACGACGGCCCTTTTTCGTTTTCCGGCTCTTTTCCTGGTGTGGGCAGTCTCTCCGCAGGTGTCCGGGCATTTGGTAGCTGGTTCATTAAGGACTGGCGCGTATGTGGCGTATCCACATCCGTCCTGTTTGCCGTAAGGCAGACGGGGGGCAGTTTATAAAATAGGTACTGTCCTAATGGAAATAACAGATGAGGCCCGGGTTCCCGGTCCTACGGGGCTGGGGCTTATGGGAAGTAGACCTCGGTGATCAATGTCCACACCCCCAACACAGGCCACTAGGTGTTCGCCGCCGTCTCACAGCTGGGCTTCTGTCTCCGGCGTAGCGGACACTCCTCGTTCTCGACGACGGGATAGCTGTTACCTTGGCCGCCTCCATCCTTAATGCCGATGTCAGCGCCTCGTGGATGGTTTTATAGTCGCCGAGCATTAGGCGCTGACGAATCTCCGTGTCCCGTACCCCGTCGACAAAATTGTAGGCGGCTTCCCGGGATACGAACTCCATTGGCAGGTCAACTAAGGCCTTGCTAGCAAGCTGCTCGATCGCTATGGTGAACTCCTGCAGCGTCTCCCCCGGCTGCTGTGACCTTGCCTTTAGCTGGCTGCGGTATGCTGCGGCTAAGCGGTGGTTCCCGAAGCGAATCTCCAGGGCCTCCCAGATGTCCTTGGGTGCCGCCGTCGTCTGCACCGCGTTTAGGATTTCCGCGGGCTGTCCCTGGAGGCTGGCTATTAACTGTGTGGCCTCCTGCTCTGGTGACCATCTGTTGTGCTTGGCCACTGTGTCGAACTGGCGGCGGAAGACCTCGAATGTTGACGCGCCGTCATATTTCGGAGGTTTGACGCAAGCCGATGTTGTGTCGCGTCCCGGTGCGTCAGCCTTCAAATCCTCCAGTCTCCTGCCGACGACGTCCTCCACCATGGCGTTCAGTGACTTGACGCTGCTGTCGGCCTTTCCCTCCAGGTTGTTTACGCGGTTCGCGAAGTCTTCGACGCGCTCGTCCACTTGGCCCATCCGCTTGCCCAGCTCCGTCACGTCATCCCTCACGCCGGCCAACTGTTCCTCAAATTTGGCGGCGAGGACCTCGTTCGCCTCCTTCATTTCTGTGGCGAGACTGTCGTTCGCTGCCTTCATTTTTGTGGTCAATTCGGTCTTTATTTCTTGCAACTCTTCGGCCAGGTTGTTATTTGCCGCTTCTGTTTTTGTTGTTAACTCGCTCATCTTCGCGGCCAAGTTGTAATTTGCCGCTTCCGACTTCGCTGTTAATTCGTTCATCTTCTGCAAAAGCATTTCCAATGCTGATTCCATGGCCATTACGTTCGGTGATGTTGTTATCCCACTCCTGACACCAGTTGTGACTTTGTGGGATCGTGAAATAATAAAACGAGGTTCCAAAACACAAAAGCTACACTTTATTCTCCTCGAAATACACTGTTCCCCATTACAGTTTGCTAGCTAACCTTAAACTGTTTATTTTCTCTCACTCTACCCTCAACTGTTTCTCACTTCCGGTAACGATCGGCCATCATTTTTCATGGGCTTCGCGAGCCTACAACCAGGGTGACACTATGAATCAGTTTTGTTTAAGTGGACTTTCGTGAACGAATATTGCCCAAAAAGACGCTGACCTTAAAGGCAAAGTTCTGTATATAACTGACATTAATTTTTGATTCGCGATATGACATAGGCTGTGAAATGGGGCTACTGTTACTCAAACAGGTACAACGCAATGTTATTGCTTAAAAGCGCCTTATTTGTATATTTACTAAATATGCTTGCAAATGTTGCTGCCAATGTTCCTTCCCGTTGAATACCTAAATCTTTTGTGGTTTATAATATAGGTAATAAGCAAAATGCAACTATAACTGCTAAATTCGTTACAAATTTTGGTCATTCTTTTAACCTCAAGTAATGAACTAAAACAGTAAACTAGCAAATCCGTTTATTTGACGAACATCTTTCGTCAAATGGATCACGTTCTTGGGAAATAAAAAAGGGACATCCACAAGGCGTCGTGAACCAGCACCACTAAAGGCGCCCGTGGTGCTAGCCACTCCGCATGCTACCTGAGCTACATGGGGATGTCCGCGAAATGCACTTCTATAACGATATTTAATGTGCTACAAATTTGTATATTATGTGAAAGAACGTATTATTCGAAGAGAGTTCCAAATTGGATTTTTGGCTTCTGGATTCAAGTTAGATTATCTGATACTTCTTAACCTCCAATATACGATAGAAGGGAATAAAAAATTTTCCACCAGGTTCGTTTACGACCAGCGCATAGTTATTCCGTGACCGGCATACGTGCATTGCTCCTCTGTGTAAAGTTGAGATATTCATTTCGTATACAGCAATTCATTAGGTTAGTGTTCCCTCATTCAGAGTATCTAAAATGCTGCCACATATAAGAAGGCTATCATTTGTGTGAGATATTAAATTATATTGTCTTTAAAGTTGGCTTCGAATGCCAAAGTGATTGCTTAAATCGTCTAATAGGAATGCCATATTTGCGGAATAAACAACACAATAACCTTAAAACCAATAATATTGTGTATATGTTTTCGGAGGTAGACCTAATGGTATTAATAATTAGATTACAAATAGAAACCGAAACACCGATGATTAAACACTTAAGTACTTGGAGCCCAGTGCTTTAAATAAGGTAAGCCTTAAACGCAAGTTCTAAAATCACTTACAGGGGAATTCGATACCCCATATTGGCTTTATTTTTCAAACACGGAGTGTTGTTTAACGTTTATCAACGTATTAACCAACTCTAGCGACAGTTTATTGTTTATTTGGTTCAATGTTCGAGTGATTCAGTAATAATATACTGCTATCCGTTTATTACGACCTATGTATTTTAAAAACTGAAACATAAATTTTGTTATGTGGGTTTAATATGTGTTATATAGTTGTGGTTTGGCCGTTGTGTTAAACCTACTGCTTGTGGGCAAACACATTTCTGTTAACATATATAGGCGCTGTAACATTGAAGTGATTTATGGTACAAACAGTGATACATAATCTATGCTGTGGCGAGCTATGCTGTAAATAGAGCACATCAACACAACTGATACTCTTGCACTCAAACAGGTCTATTTATTGTAGACAGAGGTTTTTGGTTTAGTGGAACCAAAGGTATATCTCTGGGATATTCACAATTTTAAATACTATACTTACGCAAACATTTATGCTTAGTAGTGGCTCTGAAGTTGTGAACTTAGTACAACCAATGGTAAAATTCTGGGATATTTACAATATTAAATACTATACTTTTCGAAACAACTATGATTAGTAGAGACTCTAAATTTATGAATTAGGTCGTCCCATGTAGTAATGTATACGAATTGCACACGCTGAAAAAATTCCGAGGTACACATCCACATAAGTTCGAACGAAGTTAAAGAGCGGCAGTGAAAGAAATGTATCATAAACTATATGTTTTGGACAGCTGTACATGTTTCTGTTATAAGATGTCTGCAATGCGTTGCTAGATTTATATTTCAGGACTTCCAGAATGAGCACAACTTACGACGTTGTTCCAAACAATACAAGCAGACACGTGATATCTTTTTGGTAGTATAGCTTCAATATCATCATGTTTAACCTACATCTTTGAAAGATTAGAAGCTTTCAGGAATTATACTACATATGAATCAGTTTTATTTAAGTGGACTTTCGTGAACGAATATTGCCCAAAAAGACGCTGACCTTAAAGACAAAGTTCTGTGTATAACTGACATTAATTTTTGGTTCGCGATATGATATAGGCTGTGAAATGGAGCTACTGTTACTCACACAGGTACAACGCAATGTTATTGCTTAAAAGTGCCTTATTTGTATATTTACTAAATATGCTTGTAAACGTTCCTGCCAATGTTCCTTCCCGTTGAAAAACTAAAGCTTTTCTGGTGTATAATATAGGTAATAAGCAAAATGCAACTATAACTGCTAAATTCGTTACAAATTTTGGTCATTCTTTTAACCTCAAGTAATCAAATAAAAACAGTAAACTAGCCAATCCGTTTATTTGACGAACATCTTACGTCAAATGGATCACGTACGAGGGAAATAAAAAAAGGGATATCCACAAGGCGCCCGTGGTGCTAGCCAATCCGCATGCTACCTGAGGTACATGGGGATGTCCGGGAAATGCACTTCTATAACGATATTTAATGTGCTACAAATTTGTATATTATGTGAAAGAACGTATTATTCGAAGGGAGTTCCAAATTCGATTTTTGGCTTTTGGATTCAAGTTAGATTATCTGATACTTCTTAACCTCCAATATACGATAGAAGCGAATAACAAATTTTCCGCCAGGTTCGTTTACGACCAGCGCATAATTATTCCGTGACCGGCACACGTGCATTGCTCCTCTGTGTAAAGTTGAGATATTCATTTCGTATACAGCAATTCATTAGGTTAGTGTTCCCTCATTCAGAGTATCTAAAATGCTGCCACATATAAGAAGGCTATCATTTGTGTGAGACATTAAATTAAATTGTCTTTAAAGTTGGCTTCGAATGCCAAAGTGATTGCTTAAATCGTCTCTTAGGAATGCCATATTTGCGGAATAAACAACACAATAACCTTAAAACCAATAATATTGTGTATATGTTTTCGGAGGTAGACCTAATGGTATTTATAATTAGATTACAAAAAGAAACCGAAACACCGATGATTAAACACTTAAGTACTTAAAGCCCCGTGCTTTAAATACGGTAAGCCTTAAACGCAAGTGCTAAAATCACTTACAGGGAAATACGATACCCCGTATTGGGTTTATTTTTCGAACACGGAGTGTTGTTTAATGATTATCAACGTATTAAGCAACTCTAGCGACAGTTTATTGCTTATTTGGTTCAATGTTCGAGTGATTCAGTAATAATATACTGCTATCCGTTTACTACAACCTATGTATTTTAAAAACTGAGACATAAATTTTGTTATGTGGGTTTAATATGTGTTATATACTTGTGGTTTGGCCGTTGTGTTAAACCTACTGCTTGTGGGCAAACAAATTTCTGTTAACATATATAGGCGCTGTAACATTGAAGTGATTTATGGTACAAACAGTGATACATAATCTATGCTGTGGCGAGCTATGCTGTAAATAGAGCACATCAACACAACTGATACAGTTGCACTCAAACAGGTCTATTTATTGTAGATAGATGTTTTTGGTTTAGTGGAACCAAAGGTATATTTCTGGGATATTCACAATTTTAAATATAATACTTACGCAAACATTTATGCTTAGTAGTGACTCTGAAGTTATGAATTTAGTACAACCAATGGTAAAATTCTGGGATATTCACAATATTAAATACTATACTTTTCAAAACAACTATGATTAGTAGAGACTCTAAATTTATGTATTAGGTCGTCCCATGTAGTAATGTATACGAATTGCACACGCTGAAAAAATTCCAAGGTACACATCCACATAAGTTCGAACGAAGTTAAAGAGCGGCAATGAAAGAAATGTATCATAAACTATATGTTTTGGACAGCTGTACATGTTTCTGTTATAAGATGTCTGCAATGCGTTGCTAGAGTTATATTTCAGGACTTCCAGAATGAGCACAACTTACGACGATGTTCCAAACAATACAAGCAGACACGTGATATCTTTTTGGTAGTATAGCATCAATATCATCATGTTTAACCTACATCTTTGAAAGATTAGAAGCTTTCAGGAAATATACTACATATGAATCAGTTTTATTTAAGTGGACTTTCGTGAACGAATATTGCCCAAAAAGACGCTGGCCTTAAACACAAAGTTCTGTATATAACTGGCATTAATTTTTGGTTTGCGATATGACATAGGCTGTGAAATGGGGCTACTGTTACTCACACTGGTACAACGCAATGTTATTGCTTAAAAGCGCCTCATTTGTATAGTTACTAAATATGCTTGTAAACGTTCCTGCCAATGTTCCTTCCCGTTGAAAAACTAAAGCTTTTCTGGTGTATAATATAGGTAATAAGCAAAATGCAACTATAACTGCTAAATTCGTTACAAATTTTGGTCATTCTTTTAACCTCAAGTAATCAACTAAAAACCGTAAACTAGGAAATCCGTTTATTTGACGAACATCTTTCGTCAAATGGATCACGTACGAGGGAAATAAAGAAGGGACATCCACAAGGCGTCCTGAACCAGCAGCACTAAAGGCGCCCGTGGTGCTAGCCACTCCGCATGCTACCTGAGCTACATGGGGATGTCCGCGAAATGCACTTCTATAACGATATTTAATGTGCTACAAATTTGTATATTATGTGTAAGAACGCATTATTCGAAGAGAGTTCCAAATTGGATTTTTGGCTTTTGGATTCAAGTTAGATTATCTGATACTTCTTAAGCTCCAATATACGATAGAAAGGAATAACAAATTTTCCACCAGGTTCGTTTACGACTAGCGGATAGTCATTCCGTGACCGGGATACGTGCATTCCTCCTCTATGTAAAGTTGAGAAATTTATTTCGTGAACAATGATTCATTAGGTTAGAGTTCTCTTATTCAGAGTATCTAAAATGCTGCCACATATAAGAAGGCAGCAGTCCTTGTGTCAGATATTAAATCATACTGTCTTTAAAGTTGGCTTCCAATGCCAAAGTGATTGCTTAAATCGTTTAATAGGAATGCCATATTTGCGGAATAAACAACACAATAATCTTAAAACCAATAATATTGTGTATATGTTTTCGGAGGTAGACCTAATGGTATTAATAATTAGATTACAAAAAGAAACCGAAACACCGATGATTAAATACATAAGTACTTGGAGCCCAGTGCTTTAAATACGGTAAGCCTTAAACGCAAGTGCTAAAATCACTTAAAGGGAAATTCGAGACTCCGTATTGGCTTTATGTTTCGTGCACAGAGTGTTGTTTAACGATTATGAATGTAATTAAGCAACTCTAGCGACAGTTTATTGCTTATTTGGTTCAATGTTCGAGTGATTCAGTAATAATATACTGCTATCCGTTTATTACAACCTATGTATTTTAAAAACTGAAACATAAGTTTTGTTATGTGGGTTTAATATGTGTTATATAGTTGTGGTTTGGTCGTTGTTTTAAACCTACTGCTTGTGGGCAAACAAATTTCTGTTAACATATATAGGCGCTGTAACATTGAAGTGATTTATGGTACAAACTGTGATACATCGTCTATGCTGTGGCGAGCTATGCTGTAAATAGAGCATATCAACACAACTGATACAGTTGCACTCAAACAGGTCTATTTTTTGTAGACAGAGGTTTTTGGTTTAGTGGAACAAAAGGTATATTTCTGGGATAGTCACAATTTTAAATACTATACTTACGCAAACATTTATGCTTAGTAGTGACTCTGAAGTTATGAATTTAGTACAACCAATGGTAAAATTCTGGGATATTCACAATATTAAATACTATACTTTTCGAAACAACTATGATTAGTAGAGACTCCAAACTTATGAATTAGGGCGTCCCATGCAGTAATGTATACGAATTGCACACGCTGAAAGAATTCCAAGGTACACATCCACATAAGTTCGAACGAAGTTAAAGAGCGGCAATGAAAGAAATGTATCATAAACTATATGTTTTGGACAGCTGTACATGTTTCTGTTATAAGATGTCTGCAATGCGGTGCTAGAGTTATATTTCAGGACTTCCAGAATGAGCACAACTTACGACGACGTTCCAAACAATACAAGCAAACACGTGATATCTTTTTGGTAGTATAGCAAAACAGAGATTTTTGGTTTAGTGGAACAAATGGTATATTTCTGGGATATTCACAATTTTAAATACTGTACTTACGCAAACATTTATGCTTAGTAGTGACTCTGAAGTTATGAATTTAGTACAACCAATGGTAAAATTCTGGGAAATTCACAATATTAAATACTATACTTTTCGAAACAACTATGATTAGTAGAGACTCTAAATTTATGAATTAGGTCGTCCCATGCAGTAATGTATACGAATTGCACACGCTGAAAAAATTCCGAGGTGCACATCCACATAAGTTCGAACGAAGTTAAAGAGCGGCAGTGAAAGAAATGTATCATAAACTATATGTTTTGGACAGCTGTACATGTTTCTGTTATAAGATGTCTGCAATGCGTTGCTAGAGTTATATTTCAGGACTTCCAGAATGAGCACAACTTACGACGATGTTCCAAACAATACAAGCAGACTCGTGATATCTATTTGGTAGTATAGCAATATTATCATCATGTTTAACCTACATCTTTGAAAGATTAGAAGCTTTCAGGAAATATACTGCATATGAATCAGTTTTATTTAAGTGGACTTTCGTGAACGAATATTGCCCAAAAAGACGCTGACCTTAAAGACAAAGTTCTGTATATAACTGACATTAATTTTTGATTCGCGATATGACATAGGCTGTGAAATGGGGCTACTGTTACTCGCACAGGTACAACGCAATGTTATTGCTTGAAAGCGCCCTATTTGTATATTTACTAAATATGCTTGCAAACGTTCCTGCCAATGTTCCTTCCCGTTGAAAAATAAAGTTTTTCTGGTGTATAATATAGGTAATAAGCAAAATGCAACTATAACTGCTAAATTCGTTACAAATTTTGGTCATTCTTTTAACCTCAAGTAATCAACTAAAAACAGTAAACTAGCAAATCCGTTTATTTGACGAACATCTTTCGTCAAATGGATCACGTACGTGGGAAATAAAAAAAGGGACATCCTCAAGGCGTCCTGAACCAGCACCACTAAAGGTGCCCGTGGTTCTAGCAACTCCGCATAGTACCTGAGCTACATGGGGATGTCTGCGAAATGCACTTCTATAACGATATTTAATGTGCTACAAATTTGTATATTACGTGAAAGAAGGTATTATTCGAAGAGAGCTCCAAATTGGATTTTTGGGTTTTGGATTCAAGTTAGATTATCTGATACTTCTTAACCTCCAATATACGATAGAAGGGAATAACAAATTTTCCACCAGGTTCGTTTACGACCAGCGCATAGTTATTCCGTGACCGGCATACGTGCATTGCTCCTCTGTGTAAAGTTGAGATATTCATTTTGTATACAGCAATTCATTAGCTTAGTGTTCCCTCATTCGGGGTATCTAAATTGCTGCCACATATAAGAAGGCTATCATTTGTTTGAGATATTAAATTATATTGTCTTTAAAGTTGGCTTCGAATGCCAAAGTGATTGCTTAAATCGTTTAATAGGTATGCCATATTTGCGGAATAAACTACACAATAACCTTAAAACCAATAATATTGTGCATATGTTTTCAGAGGTAGACCTAATGGTATTAATAATTAGATTACAAAAAGAAACCGAAACAGCGATGAATAAACACTTAAGGACTTGGAGCCCAGTGCTTTAAATACGGTAAGCCTTAAACGCAAGTGCTAAAATCACTTACAGGGAAATTCGATACCCCGTATTGGCCTTATTTTTCGAACACGGAGTGTTGTTTAACGATTATCAACGTATTAAGCAACTCTAGCGACAGTTTATTGCTTATTTGGTTCAATGTTCGAGTGATTCAGTAATAATATACTGCTATCCGTTTACTACGACCTATGTATTTTAAAAACTGAAACATAAATTTTGTTATGTGGTTTTAATATGTGTTACATAGTTGTAGTTTGGCCGTTGTGTTAAACCTACTGCTTGTGGGCAAACAAATTTCTGTTAACATATATAGGCGCTGTAACATTGAAGTGATTTATGGTACAAACAGTGATACATAATCTATGCTGTGGCGAGCTATGCTGTAAATAGAGCACATCAACACAACTGATACAGTTGCACTCAAACGGGTCTATTTATTGTAGACAGAGGTTTTTCGTTTAGTGGAACAAAAGGTATATTTCTGGGATATTCACAATTTTAAATACTATACTTACGCAAACATTTATGCTTAGTAGTGACTCTGAAGTTATGAATTTAGTACAACCAATGGTAAAATTCTGGGATATTCACAATATTAAATACTATACTTTTCGAAACAACTATGATTAGTAGAGGCTCTAAATTTATGAATTAGGTCGTCCCATGCAGTTATGTATACGAATTGCACACGCGGAAAAAGTTCCAAGGTACACATCCACATAAGTTCGAACGAAGTTAAAGAGCGGCAATGAAGGAAATGTATCATAAACTATATGTTTTGGACAGCTGTACATGTTTCTGTTATAAGATGTCTGCAATGCGTTGCTAGAGTTATATTTCAGGACTTCCAGAATGAGCACAACTTACGACGATGTTCCAAACAATACAAGCAGACACGTGATATCTTTTTGGTAGTATAGCATCAATATCATCACGTTTAACCTACATCTTTGAAGGATTAGAAGCTTTCAGGAAATATACTACATATGAATCAGATTTATTTACGTGGACTTTCGTGAACGATTATTGCCCAAAAAGACGCGGACCTTAAAGACAAGGTTCTGTATATAACTGACATTAATTTTTGATTCGCGATATGATATAGGCTGTGAAATGGGGCTACTGTTACTCAAACAGGTACAACGCAATGTTATTGCTTAAAAGCGCCTTATTTGTATATTTACTAAATATGCTTGCAAACGTTCCTGCCAATGTTCCTTCCCGTTGAAAAACTAAAGTTTTTCTGGTGTATAATATAGCTAATAAGCAAAATGCAACTATAACTGCTAAATTCGTTAAAATTTTGGTCATTCTTTTAACCTCAAGTAACCAACTAAAAACAGTAAACTAGCAAATCCGTTTATTTGACGAACATCTTTCGTCAAATGGATCAGGTACGTGGGAAATAAAAAAAGGGACATCAACATGGCGTCCTGAACCAGCACCACTAAAGGCGCCCGTGGTGCTAGCCACTCCGCATGCTACCTGAGCTACATGGGGATGTCTGCGAAATGCACTGCTATAACGATATTTAATGTGCTACAAATTTGTATATTATGTGAAAGAACGAATTATTCGAAGAGATCCAAATTGGATTTTCGGCTTTTGGATTCAGGTTAGTTTATCTGATACTTCTTAACCTCCAATATACGATAGAAGGGAATAACAAATTTTCCACCAGGTTCGTTTACGACCAGCGCATAGTTATTCCGTGACCGGCATACGTGCATTGCTCCTCGGTGTAAAGTTGAGATATTCATTTCGTATACAGCAATTCATTAAGTTAGTGTTCCTTCATTCAGAGTATCCAAAATGCTGCCACATATAAGAAGGCTATCATTTGTGTGAGATATTAAATTTTATTGTCTTTAAAGTTGGCTTCGAATGCCAAAGTGATTGCCTAAATCGTTTAATAGGAATGCCATATTTGCGGAATAAACAACACAATAACCTTACAACCAATAATATTGTGTATATGTTTTCGGAGGTAGACCTAATGGTATTAATAATTAGATTACAAAAAGAAACCGAAACACCGATGATTAAACACTTAAGTACTTGGAGCCCAGTGCTTTAAATACGGTAGGCCTTAAACGCAAGTGCTAAAATCGCTTACAGGGAAATTCGATACCCCGTATTGGCTTTATTTTTCGAACACGGAGTGTTGTTTAATGATTATCAACGTATTAAGCAACTCTAGCGACAGTTTATTGCTTATTTGGTCCAATGTTCGAGTGATTCAGTAATAATATACTGTTATCCGTTTATTACAACCTATGTATTTTAAAAACTGAAACATAAATTTTGTTATGTGGGTTTAATATGTGTTATTTAGTTGTGGTTTGGCCGTTGTTTTAAACCTACTGCTTGTGGGCAAACAAATTTCTGTTAACATATATAGGCGCTGTAACATTGAAGTGCTTTATGATAGAAACAGTGATACATAATCTGTGCTGTGGCGAGCTATGCTGTAAATAGAGCACATCAACACAACTGATACAGTTGCACTCAAACAGACGGTCTATTTATTGTAGACAGAGGTTTTTGGTTTAGTGTAACAAAAGCTATATTTCTGGGAAATTCACAATTTTAAATACTATACTTACGCAAACATTTATGCTTAGTAGTGACTCTGAAGTTATGAATTTAGTACAACCAATGGTAAAATTCTGGGATATTCACAATGTTAAATACTATACTTATCGAAACAACTATGATTAGTAGAGACTCTAAATTTATGAATTAGGTCGTCCCATGCAGTAATGTATACGAATTGCATACGCTGAAAAAATTCCAAGGTACAGATCCACATAAGTTCGAACGAAGTTAAAGAGCGGCAATGAAAGAAATGTATCATAAACTATATGTTTTGGACAGCTGTACATGTTTCTGTTATAAGATGTCTGCAATGCGCTGCTAGAGTTATATTTCAGGACTTCCAGAATGAGCACAACTTACGACGACGTTCCAAACAATACAAGCAAACACGTGATATCTTTTTGGTAGTATAGCAAAACAGAGGTTTTTGGTTTAGTGGAACAAATGGTATATTTCTGGGATATTCACAATTTTAAATACTGTACTTACGCAAACATTTATGCTTAGTAGTGACTCTGAAGTTATGAATTTAGTACAACCAGTGGTAAAATTCTGGGAAATTCACAATATTAAATACTATACTTTTCGAAACAACTATGATTAGTAGAGACTCTAAATTTATGAATTAGGTCGTCCCATGCAGTAATGTATACGAATTGCACACGCTGAAAAAATTCCGAGGTACACATCCACATAAGTTCGAACGAAGTTAAAGAGCGGCAATGAAAGAAATGTATCATAAACTATATGTTTTGGACAGCTGTACATGTTTCTGTTATAAGATGTCTGCAATGCGTTGCAAGAGTTATATTTCAGGACTTCCAGAATGAGCACAACTTACGACGATGTTCCAAACAATACAAGCAGACTCGTGATATCTATTTGGTAGTATAGCATCATTATCATCATGTTTAACCTACATCTTTGAAAGATTAGAAGCTTTCAGGAAATATACTGCATATGAATCAGTTTTATTTAAGTGGACTTTCGTGAACGAATATTGCCCAAAAAGACGCTGACCTTAAAGACAAAGTTCTGTATATAACTGACATTAATTTTTGATTCGCGATATGACATAGGCTGTGAAATGGAACTACTGTTACTCACACAGGTACATCGCAATGTTATTGCTTGAAAGCGCCCTATTTGTATATTTACTAAATATGCTTGCAAACGTTCCTGCCAATGTTCCTTCCCGTTGAAAAATAAAGTTTTTCTGGTGTATAATATAGGTAATAAGCAAAATGCAACTATAACTGCTAAATTCGTTACAAATTTTGGTCATTCTTTTAACCTCAAGTAATCAACTAAAAACAGTAAACTAGCAAATCCGTTTATTTGACGAACATCTTTCGTCAAATGGATCACGTACGTGGGAAATGAAAAAAGGGACATCCACAAGGCGTCCTGAACCAGCACCACTAAAGGCGCCCGTGGTGCTAGCCACTCCGCATACTACCTGAGCTACATGGGGATGTCCGCGAAATGCACTTCTATAACGATATTTAATGTGCTACAAATTTGTATATTACGTGAAAGAAGGTATTATTCGAAGAGAGCTCCAAATTGGATTTTTGGCTTTTGGATTCAAGTTAATTATCTGATACTTCTTAACCTCCAATATACGATAGAAGGGAATAACAAATTTTCCACCAGGTTCGTTTACGACCAGCGCATAGTTATTCCATGACCGGCATACGTGCATTGCTCCTCTGTGTAAAGTTGAGATATTCATTTCGTATACAGCAATTCATTAGGTTAGTGTTGCCTCATTCGGGGTATCTAAATTGCTGCCACATATAAGAAGGCTATCATTTGTTTGAGATATTAAATTATATTGTCTTTAAAGTTGGCTTCGAATGCCAAAGTGATTGCTTAAATCGTTTAATAGGTATGCCATATTTGCGGAATAAACTACACAATAACCTTAAAACCAATAATATTGTCTATGTTTTCAGAGGTAGACCTAATGGTATTAATAATTAGATTACAAAAAGAAACCGAAACACCGATGATTAAACACTTAAGTACTTAGAGCCCAGTGCTTTAAATACGGTAAGCCTTAAACGCAAGTGCTAAAATCGCTTACAGGGAAATTCGATACCCCGTATTGGCTTTATTTTTCGAACACGGAGTGTTGTTTAACGATTATCAACGTATTAAGCAACTCTAGCGACAGTTTATTGCTTATTTGGTCCAATGTTCGAGTGATTCAGTAATAATATACTGCTATCCGTTTATTACAACCTATGTATTTTAAAAACTGAAACATAAGTTTTGTTATGTGGGTTTAATATGTGTTATTTAGTTGTGGTTTGGCCGTTGTTTTAAACCTACTGCTTGTGGGCAAACAAATTTCTGTTAACATATATAGGCGCTGTAACATTGAAGTGCTTTATGGTAGAAACAGTGATACATAATCTGTGCTGTGGCGAGCTATGCTGTAAATAGAGCACATCAACACAACTGATACAGTTACGCTCAAACAGAGGGTCTATTTATTGTAGACAGAGGTTTTTGGTTTAGTGGCACCAAAGGTATATTTCTGGGATATTCACAATTTTGAATCTATACTTACGCAAACATTTATGCTTAGTATTGACTCTGAAGTTATGAATTTAGTACAACCAATGGTAAAATTCTGGGATATTCACAATATTAAGTACTATACTTATCGAAACAACTATGATTAGTAGAGACTCTAAATTTATGAATTAGGTCGTCCCATGCAGTAATGTATACGAATTGCACACGCTGAAAAAGTTCCAAGGTACAGATCCACATAAGTTCGAACGAAGTTAAAGAGCGGCAATGAAAGAAATGTATCATAAACTATATGTTTTGGACAGCTGTACATGTTTCTGTTATAAGATGTCTGCAATGCGTTGCTAGAGTTATATTTTAGGGCTTCCAGAATGAGCACAACTTACGATGATGTTCCAAACAATACAAGCAGACACGTGATATCTTTTTGGTAGTATAGCATCAATATCATCATGTTTAACCTACATCTTTGAAAGATTAGAAGTTTTCAGGAAATATACTACATATGAATCAGTTTTATTTAAGTGGACTTTCGTGAACGAATATTGCCCAAAAAGACGCTGACCTTAAAGACAAAGTTCTGTATATAACTGACAATTTTTGGTTCGCGATATGATATAGGCTGTGAAATGCGGCTACTGTTATTCACACAGGTACAACGCATTGTTATTGCTTAAAAGCGCATTATTTGTATATTTACTAAATAGGCTTGCAAACGTTCCTGCCAATGTTCCTTCCCGTTGAAAAACTAAAGTTTTTCTGGTGTATAATATAGGTAATAAGCTAAATGCAACTATAACTGCTAAATTCGTTACAACTTTTGGTCATTCTTTTAACCTCAAGTAATCAAGTAAAAACAGTAAACTAGGAAATCCGTTTATTTGACGAACATCTTCCGTTAAATGGATCACGTACTTGGGAAATAAAAAAAGGGACATCCACAAGGCGTCCTGAACCAGCACCACTAAAGGCGCCCGTGGTGCTAGCCACTCCGCATGCTACCTGAGCTACATGGGGATGTCCGCGAAATGCACTTCTATAACGATATTTAATGTGCTACAAATTTGTATATTATGTGAAAGAACGTATTATTCGAAGAGAGTTCCAAATTGGATTTTTGGCTTTTGGATTCAAGTTAGATTATCTCATACTTCTTAACCTCCAATATACGATAGAAGGGAATAACAAATTTTCCACCAGGTTCGTTTACGACCAGCGCATAGTTATTCCGTGACCGGCATACGTGCATTGCTCCTCTGTGTAAAGTTGAGATATTCATTTCGTATACAGCAATTCATTAGGTTAGTGTTCCCTCATTCGGATTATCTAAAATGCTGCCACATATAAGAAGGCTATCATTTGTGTGAGATATTAAATTATATTGTCTTTAAAGTTGGCTTCGAATGCCAAAGTGATTGCTTAAATCGTTTAATAGGAATGCCATATTTGCGGATTAAACAACACAATAACCTTAAAAAGAATAATATTGTCTATGTTTTCGGAGGTAGGACTAATGGTATTCATAATTAGATTACAAAAAGAAACCGAAAAACGGATGATTAAACACTTAAGTACTTGGAGCCCAGTGCTTGAAATACGGTAAGCCTTAAACGCAAGTGCTAAAATCACTTACAGGGAAATTCGATACCCCGTATTGGCTTTATTTTTCGAACACGGAGTGTTGTTTAACGATTATCAACGTATTAAGCAACTCTAGCGACAGTTTATTGCTTATTTGGTTCAATGTTCGAGTGATTCAGTAATAATATACTGCTATCCGTTTACTACAACCTATGTATTTTAAAAACTGAAACATAAATTTTGTTATGTGGGTTTAATATGTGTTATGTAGTTGTAGTTTGGCCGTTGTGTTAAACCTACTGCTTATGGGCAAACAAATTTCTGTTAACATATATAGGCGCGGTAACATTGAAGTGATTTATGGTACAAACAGTGATACATAATCTATGCTGTGGCGAGCTATGCTGTAAATAGAGCACATCAACACAACTGATACAGTTGCACTCAAACAGGTCTATTTATTGTAGACAGAGGTTTTTGGTTTACTGGAACCAAAGGTATATTTCTGGGATATTCACAATTTTGAATACTATACTTACGCAAACATTTATGCTTAGTAGTGATTCTGAAGTTATGAATTTAGTACAGCCAATGGTAAAATTCTGGGATATTCGCAATATTAAATACTATACTTTTCGAAACAACTATGATTAGTAGAGACTCTAAATTTATGAATTAGGTCGTCCCATGCAGTAATGTATACGAATTGCACACGCTGAAAAAATTCCAAGGTACACATCCACATAAGTTCGAACGAAGCTAAAGAGCGGCAATGAAAGAAATGTATCATAAACTGTATGTTTTGGACAGCTATACATGTTTCTGTTATAAGATTTCTGCAACGCGTTGCTAGAGTTATATTTCAGGACTTCCAGAATGAGCACAACTTACGACGACGTTCCAAACAATACAAGCAGACACGTGATATCTTTTGGTAGTATAGCATCATTATCATCAAGTTTAACCTACATCTTTGAAAGATTAGAAGCTTTCAGGAAATATACTACATATGAATCAGTTTTATTTAAGTGGACTTTCGTGAACGAATATTGCCCAAAAAGACGCTGACCTTAAAGACAAAGTTCTGTATATAACTGACATTAATTTTTGATTCGCGATATGGCATAGGCTGTGAAATGGGGCTACTGTTACTCACACAGGTACAAAGCAATGTTATTGCTTAAAAGCGCCTTATTTGTATATTTACTAAATATGCTTGCAAACGTTCCTGCCAATGTTCCTTCCCGTTGAAACACTAAAGTTCTTCTGGTGTATAATATAGGTAATAAGCAAAATGCAACTATAACTGCTAAATTCGTTACAAATTTTGGTCATTCTTTTAACCTCAAGTAATCAACTAAAAACAGTAAACTAGCAAATCCGTTTATTTGACGAGCATCTTTCTTCAAATGGATCACGTACGAGGGACATGAAAAAGGGACATCCACAAGCCGTCCTGAACCAGCACCACTAAAGGCGCCCGTGGTGCTAGCCACTCCGCATGCTACCTGAGCTACATGGGGATGTCCGCGAAATGCACTTCTATAACGATATTTAATGTGCTACAAATTTGTATATTATGTGAAATAACGTATTATTCGAAGAGAGTCTAACTTGGATTTTTGGCTTTTGGATTCAAGTTAGATTATCTGATACTTCTTAACCTCCAATATACGATAGAAGGGAATAACAAATTTTCCACCAGGTTCGTTTACGACCAGCGCATAGTTTTCCGTGACCGGCATACGTGCATTACTCCTCTGTGTAAAGTTGAGATATTCATTTCGTATACAGCAATTCATTAGGTTATTGTTCCCTCATTCAGAGTATCTAAAATGCTGCCACATATAAGAAGCCTATCATTTGTGTGAGATATTAAATTATATTGTCTTTAAAGTTGGCTTCGAATGCCAAAGTGATTGCTTAAATCGTTTAATAGGAATGCCATATTTGCGGAATAAACAACACAATAACCTTAAAACCAATAATATTGTGTATATGTTTTCGGAGGTAGACCTAATGGTATTAATAATTAGATTAGAAAAAGAAACCGAAACACCAATGATTAAACACTTAAGTACTTGGAGCCCAGTGCTTTAAATACGGTAAGCCTTAAACGCAAGTGCTAAAATCACTTACAGGGAAATTCGATTCCCCGTATTGGCTTTATTTTTCGAACACGGAGTGTTGTTTAACGATTATCAACGTATTAAGCAACTCTAGCGACAGTTTATTGCTTATTTGGTTCAATGTTCGAGTGATTCAGTAATAATATACTGCTATCCGTTTACTACAACCTATGTATTTTAAAAACTGAAACATAAATTTTGTTATGTGGGTTTAATATGTGTTATATAGTTGTGGTTTGGACGTTGTGTTAAACCTACTGCTTATGGGCAAACAAATTTCTGTTAACATATATAGGCGCGGTAACATTGAAGTGATTTATGGTACAAACAGTGATACATAATCTATGCTGTGGCGAGCTATGCTGTAAATAGAGCACTTCAACACAACTGATACAGTTGCACTCAAACAGGTCTATTTATTGTAGACAGAGGTTTTTGGTTTAGTGGAACCAAAGGTATATTTCTGGGATATTCACAATATTAAATACTATACTTACGCAAACATTTATGCTTAGTAGTGACTCTGAAGTTATGAATTTAGTACAACCAATGGTAATATTCTGGGATATTCGCAATATTAAATACTATACTTTTCGAAACAACTATGATTAGTAGAGACTCTAAATTTATGAATTAGGTCGTCCCATGCAGTAATGTATACGAATTGCTCACGCTGAAAGATTTCCAAGGTACACATCCACATAAGTTTGAACGAAGTTAAAGAGCGGCAATGAAAGAAATGTATCATAAAGAATATGTTTTACACAGATGTACATGTTTCTGTTATAAGATGTTTGCAATGCGTTGCTAGAGTTATATTTCAGGACTTCCAGAATGAGCACAACTTACGACGACGTTCCAAACAATACAAGCAGACACGTGATATCTTTTGGTAGTATAGCATCAATATCATCATGTTTAACCTACATCTTTGAAAGAGTAGAAGCTTTCAGGAAATATACTACATATGAATCAGTTTTATTTAAGTGGACTTGCGTGAACGAATATTGCCCAAAAAGACGCTGACCTTAAAGACAAGGTTCTGTATATAACTGACATTAATTTTTGGTTCGCGATATGATATAGGCTGTGAAATGGAGCTACTGTTACTCAAACAGGTACAACGCAATGTTATTGCTTAAAAGCGCCTTATTTGTATATTTACTAAATATGCTTGCAAATGTTCCTGCCAATGTTCCTTCCCGTTGAATACCTAAATCTTTTGTGGTTTATAATATAGGTAATAAGCAAAATGCAACTATAACTGCTAAATTCGTTACAAATTTTGGTCATTCTTTTAACCTCAAGTAATGAACTAAAACAGTAAACTAGCAAATCCGTTTATTTGACGAACATCTTTCGTCAAATGGATCACGTTCTTGGGAAATAAAAAAGGGACATCCACAAGGCGTCCTGAACCAGCACCACTAAAGGCGCCCGTGGTGCTAGCCACTCCGCATGCTACCTGAGCTACATGGGGATGTCCGCGAAATGCACTTCTATAACGATATTTAATGTGCTACAAATTTGTATATTATGTGAAAGAACGTATTATTCGAAGAGAGTTCCAAATTGGATTTTTGGCTTCTGGATTCAAGTTAGATTATCTGATACTTCTTAACCTCCAATATACGATAGAAGGGAATAAAAAATTTTCCACCAGGTTCGTTTACGACCAGCGCATAGTTATTCCGTGACCGGCATACGTGCATTGCTCCTCTGTGTAAAGTTGAGATATTCATTTCGTATACAGCAATTCATTAGGTTAGTGTTCCCTCATTCAGAGTATCTAAAATGCTGCCACATATAAGAAGGCTATCATTTGTGTGAGATATTAAATTATATTGTCTTTAAAGTTGGCTTCGAATGCCAAAGTGATTGCTTAAATCGTCTAATAGGAATGCCATATTTGCGGAATAAACAACACAATAACCTTAAAACCAATAATATTGTGTATATGTTTTCGGAGGTAGACCTAATGGTATTAATAATTAGATTACAAATAGAAACCGAAACACCGATGATTAAACACTTAAGTACTTGGAGCCCAGTGCTTTAAATAAGGTAAGCCTTAAACGCAAGTTCTAAAATCACTTACAGGGGAATTCGATACCCCATATTGGCTTTATTTTTCAAACACGGAGTGTTGTTTAACGTTTATCAACGTATTAACCAACTCTAGCGACAGTTTATTGTTTATTTGGTTCAATGTTCGAGTGATCCAGTAATAATATACTGCTATCCGTTTATTACAACCTATGTATTTTAAAAACTGAAACATAAATTTTGTTATGTGGGTTTAATATGTGTTATATAGTTGTGGTTTGGCCGTTGTGTTAAACCTACTGCTTGTGGGCAAACACATTTCTGTTAACATATATAGGCGCTGTAACATTGAAGTGATTTATGGTACAAACAGTGATACATAATCTATGCTGTGGCGAGCTATGCTGTAAATAGAGCACATCAACACAACTGATACTCTTGCACTCAAACAGGTCTATTTATTGTAGACAGAGGTTTTTGGTTTAGTGGAACCAAAGGTATATCTCTGGGATATTCACAATTTTAAATACTATACTTACGCAAACATTTATGCTTAGTAGTGGCTCTGAAGTTGTGAACTTAGTACAACCAATGGTAAAATTCTGGGATATTCACAATATTAAATACTATACTTTTCGAAACAACTATGATTAGTAGAGACTCTAAATTTATGAATTAGGTCGTCCCATGTAGTAATGTATACGAATTGCACACGCTGAAAAAATTCCGAGGTACACATCCACATAAGTTCGAACGAAGTTAAAGAGCGGCAGTGAAAGAAATGTATCATAAACTATATGTTTTGGACAGCTGTACATGTTTCTGTTATAAGATGTCTGCAATGCGTTGCTAGATTTATATTTCAGGACTTCCAGAATGAGCACAACTTACGACGTTGTTCCAAACAATACAAGCAGACACGTGATATCTTTTTGGTAGTATAGCTTCAATATCATCATGTTTAACCTACATCTTTGAAAGATTAGAAGCTTTCAGGAATTATACTACATATGAATCAGTTTTATTTAAGTGGACTTTCGTGAACGAATATTGCCCAAAAAGACGCTGACCTTAAAGAGAAAGTTCTGTGTATAACTGACATTAATTTTTGGTTCGCGATATGATATAGGCTGTGAAATGGAGCTACTGTTACTCACACAGGTACAACGCATTGTTATTGCTTAAAAGTGCCTTATTTGTATATTTACTAAATATGCTTGTAAACGTTCCTGCCAATGTTCCTTCCCGTTGAAAAACTAAAGCTTTTCTGGTGTATAATATAGGTAATAAGCAAAATGCAACTATAACTGCTAAATTCGTTACAAATTTTGGTCATTCTTTTAACCTCAAGTAATCAACTAAAAACAGTAAACTAGCAAATCCGTTTATTTGACGAACATCTTTCGTCAAATGGATCACGTACGAGGGAAATAAAAAAAGGGACATCCACAAGGCGTCCTGAACCAGCACCACTAAAGGCGCCCGTGGTGCTAGCCACTCCGCATGCTACCTGAGCTACATGGGGATGTCCGGGAAATGCACTTCTATAACGGTATTTAATGTGCTACAAATTTGTATATTATGTGAAAGAACGTATTATTCGAAGAGAATTCCAAATTGGATTTTCGGCTTTTGGATTCAAGTTAGATTATCTGATACTTCTTAACCTCCAATATACGATAGAAGGGAATAACAAATTTTCCACCAGGTTCGTTTACGACCAGCGCATATTTATTCCGTGACCGGCATACGTGCATTGCTCCTCTGTGTAAAGTTGAGATATTCATTTCGTATACACCAATTCATTAGGTTAGTGTTCCGTCATTCAGAGTATCTAAAATGCTGCCACATATAAGAAGGCTATCATTTGTGTGAGATATTAAATTATATTGTCTTTAAAGTTGGCTTCGAATGCCAAAGTGATTGCTTAAATCGTTTAATAGGAATGCCATATTTGCGGAATAAACGACACAATAACCTTAAAACCAATAATATTGTCTATGTTTTCGGAGGTAGACCTAATGGTATTAATAATTAGATTACAAAAAGAAACCGAAACACCGATGATTAAACACTTAAGCACTTGGAGCCCAGTGCTTTAAATACGGTAAGCCTTAAACGCAAGTGCTAAAATCACTTACAGGGAAATTCGTTACCCCGCATTGGCTTTATTTTTCGAACACGGAGTGTTGTTTAACGTTTATCAACGTATTAAGCAACTCTAGCGACAGTTTATTGCATATTTGGTTCAGTGTTCGAGTGATTCAGTAATGATACACTGCTATCCGTTTACTACAACCTATGTATTTTAAAAACTGAAACATAAATTTTTTTATGTGGGTTTAATATGTGTTATATAGTTGTGTTTTGGCCGTTGTGTTAAACCTACTGCTTGTGGGCAAACAAATTTCTGTTAACATATATAGGCGCGGTAACATTGAAGTGATTTATGGTACAAACAGTGATACATAATCTATGCTGTGGCGAGCTATGCTGTAAATAGAGCACATCAACACAACTGATACAGTTGCACTCAAACATGTCTATTTATTGTAGACAGAGGTTTTTGGTTTAGTGTAACAAAAGCTATATTTCTGGGAAATTCACAATTTTAAATACTATACTTACGCAAACATTTATGCTTAGTAGTGACTCTGAAGTTATGAATTTAGTACAACCAATGGTAAAATTCTGGGATATTCACAATGTTAAATACTATACTTATCGAAACAACTATGATTAGTAGAGACTCTAAATTTATGAATTAGGTCGTCCCATGCAGTAATGTATACGAATTGCACACGCTGAAAAAATTCCAAGGTACAGATCCACATAAGTTCGAACGAAGTTAAAGAGCGGCAATGAAAGAAATGTATCATAAACTATATGTTCTGGACAGCTGTACATGTTTCTGTTATAAGATGTCTGCAATGCGTTGCAAGAGTTATATTTCAGGACTTCCAGAATGAGCACAACTTACGACGACGTTCCAAACAATACAAGCAGACACTTGATATCTTTTTGGTAGTATAGCATCAATATCATCATGTTTAACCTACATCTTTGAAAGATTAGAAGCTTTTAGGAAATATACTACATATGAATCAGTTTTATTTAAGTGGACTTTCGTGAACGAATATTGCCCAAAAAGACGCTGACCTTAAAGACAAAGTTCTGTATATAACTGACATTAAGTTTTGATTCGCGATATCACATAGGCTGTGAAATGGGGCTACTGTGACTCTCACAGGTACAACGCAATGTTATTGCTTAAAAGCGCCCTATTTGTATATTTACTAAATATGCTTGCAAACGTTCCTGCCAATGATCCCTCCCGTTGAAAAACTTAAGTTTTTCTGGTGTATAATACAGGTAATAAGCAAAGTGCAACTATAACTGCTAAATTCGTTACAAATTTTGGTCATTCTTTTAACCTCAAGTAATCAACTAAAAACAGTAAACTAGAAAATCCGTTTATTTGACGAACATCTTTCGTCAAATGGATCACGTACGAGGGAAATAAAAAAAGGGACATCCACAAGGCGTCCTGAACCAGCACCACTAAAGGCGCCCGTGGTGCTAGCCACTCCGCATGCTACCTGAGCTACATGGGGATGTCCGCGAAATGCACTTCTATAACGATATTTAATGTGCTACAAATTTGTATATTATGTGAAAGAACGTATTATTCGAAGAGAGTTCCAAATTGGATATTTGGCTTTTGGATTCAAGTTAGATTATCTGATACTTGTTAACCTCCAATATACGATAGAAGGGAATAACAAATTTTCCACCAGGTTCGTTTACGACCAGCGCATATTTATTCCGTGACTGGCATACGTGCTTTCCTCCTCTATGTAAAGTTGAGAAATTCGTTTCGTAAACAGCGATTCTTTAGGTTAGTGTTCCCTCATTCAGAGAATCTAAAATGCTGCCACACATAAGACGGCTATCATTTGTGTCAGATATTAAATTATATTGTCTTTAAAGTTGGCTTCGAATGCCAAAGTGATTGCTTAAATCGTTTAATATTAATGCCATATGTGCGGAATAAACAACACAATAACCTTAAAACCAATAGTATTGTGTATATGTTTTCGGAGGTAGACCTAATGGTATTAATAATTAGATTACAAAAAGAAACCGAAACACCGATGATTAAACACTTAAGTAATTGGAGCCCAGTAATTTAAATATGGGAAGCCTTAAACGCAAGTGCTAAAATCATTTACAGGGTAATTCGATACCCCGTATTGGCTTTATTTTTCGAACTTGGAGTGTTGTTTAACGCTCATCAATGTATTAAGCAAATCTAGCGACAGTTTATTGCTTATTTGGTTCAATGTTCGAGTGATTCAGTAATGATACACTGCTATCCGATTATTACAACCTATGTATTTTAAAAACTGAAACATAATTTTGTTATGTGGGTTTAATGTGTGTTATATAGTTTTGGTTTGGCCGTTGTTTTAAACCTACCGCTTTTGGGCAAACAAATTTCCCTTAACATATATAGGCGCTGTAACATTGAAGTGATTTATGGTACAAACAGTGATACATAATCTGTGCTGTGGCGAGCTATGCTGTAAATAGAGGACATCAACACAACAGATACAGTTACACTCAAACAGAATATCTATATATTGTAGACAGAGGTTTTTGGTTGAGTGGAACCAAAGGTATATTTCTGGGATATTCACAATTTTAAATACTGTACCGACCGAAACAATTATGCTCAGTAGAGACTAAATTTTTGAATAAGGACATGCCAAACAGTAATGTATACGAATTGGCACACGCTGAAAACATTCCAAGGTACACATCCACATAAGTTCGAACGATGTTAAAGAGTGGCAATGAAAGAAATGTATCATAAACTGTATGTTTCGACAGGTGTACATGTTTCTGTTATAAGATGTCTGCAGTGCGTTACTAGAGTTATATTTCAGGACCTCCAGAATGATCACAACTTACGACGACGTTCCAAACAATACAAGCAGACACGTGATATCTTTTTAGTAGTATAGCATTATAATCATCATGTTTAATATACATCTTTGAAAGATTCGAAGCTTTCAGGAGATATACTATATTTGAATCAGTTTTATTTAAGTGGACTTTCGTGAACGAAAATTGCCCTATAAGACGCGGTTCTTAAAGACAAAGTTTCGTATATAACTGACATTGATTTTTGAGCCGTGATATGATATAGGGTGTGAAATGGAGCAACTGCTACACACACAGGTACAACACAAGATCATTCCTTAAAAGTGCTTTATTTGTCTATTTGCTAAATATGCTAGCAAAATTTCCTGCCAAAGTTCCTTCCCGTTGAAAAACTAATTTTTTTCTGGTGTATAATATAGGTTATAAGCAAAATGGAAATTTAACTGCTAAATTCCTTACAAATTTTGGTCATTCTTTTAACCTCAAGTAATCAGCTAAAAACAGTAAACTAGCAAATCCGTTTATTTGACAAACATCTTTCGTCAAATGGATCACGTACGTGGGAAATAAAAAAAGGGACATCCACATGGCGTCCTGAACCAGCACCACTAAAGGCGCCCGTGGTACTAGCCACTCCGCATGCTACATCTGAGCTACAAGGGGATGTCCCTCGACACAACACAGCTTTGAATGGAGATACATGACTAATCCAGTTTTTAACAATGTCAGTGATAAAAGTCATATAAACAAATGTCACCACTACCACTAAATCACTTGCTTTTGTGCCATGAGCTTGACAGCAAAGGAGTATCCTCTGTACTTTGTTTAAGAAATAACATGCATTTCATATAATTCAATTCTGATGCGTAATATATTTTAGTGAAGCAGTTACGAAAATATAAATTTGACAATTTTCTTCCAACATATAAAGACATATCAGCATGTTAAATAACGAACTAATTTTTACCGCACAACAGTCTGCACCACAACAGCAGCCAATGAGATGTGATAAGCTCACGTGACCGTTAAGAGATACGGGGCAAGCTTAAGTGAAACAAGGTTTAGTGGCAAGGGATAGAAACTCCTGAACGTTTTGCTTAATTTGGTTCTAAAATTGAGTCGCTGAATAAATTTACAACGGAGAAATAAATATAGACATGTACCAGTTCTATGTAAATCACTCTGTATCATTTATGCAATACAAATAATAAAGGTGCCAAAACAGTTCCTTGTGGAGCTCCATTTATTATTCTATATTTTGACTGTAGGTACTTTACTAATGTTATTATCCGTTCTATAATATATCTCAGTTAGTGGCTTTCTGCCTATTAAATAAGTTTTAATCAAACTTTTGTCTATTCCTCGCAATCTACAAATTTTAAAATGTATTCTTCAGAATACATATACAATCGACACATCAAATGCCTTGGCTAAATAACATATTACTATACTATCTTTAAACTACTTTCCATTTTTACTATTATTTCATGAATAAATGGTAGATAACCCTTTTCTGAAACCATGTTGATGCTTCTGTATTATGTTTTTCTGATTACGGAAATAACAAAATGACTTAGTTCTGAAGTCAATGCAATGGAACATAACTATTTATGTCATTTTATATCCCTGTTTGAATAAGGATCGAATAGTACTTAATTTAAGATCTTCTGGAAAAATTCCTATTACAATTGAAAAGTTAATTTAATGTTCTAGAGGCTTTGCTGAAACATATTGAATTCCTTAATATGAACGACCTGATTTCATCACACCCATTACTGTGCTTATTTGACAAGCTACTTATTATTATTTATAATTTCAATAATTTTTTAAAAAAGGCAAAATCACGCTTACTGTCAATTCTCTAAAAACGGGGTGGGGCATTATATTCAAGGTATGTTGTGCCTCAATTGTCGACTCGAACAAAAGTGGGCCTATAACTTTTCTCAGCCAATGAACCAAAGAAATCACGAATGCAATGTGGAGTGAAACAAGTTTGCAAGTCATCCTCTGTAGTTTAGGGGTAAATTGCTAAACCTCTGGCTCCTGAGTTAACGAGTTCAAACCCGGCGAAGGGCCATGGAATTTATCGGGCCTTAGCATAGTTTCCTTCGGAAGGAGAGTGACTCCCGTGTCGTC
Organism: Mantis religiosa; assembly: GCA_030765055.1. NCBI lineage: Eukaryota > Metazoa > Arthropoda > Insecta > Mantodea > Mantidae > Mantis > Mantis religiosa. Next base: position 11,242,860 of record CM060955.1, on the reverse strand, counting down.
GACTTATTCTCAGTACAGTGTTGTCACTTTTATAAATATCATGGTTTGTAACGCATTGGTATACTGATTGCCATTAATATAATAATCTATGTAATCCGACTTCCAAGACAATTGTGACTAGCGCCACTGCTGCAACTACATCATTTTATCTATTTGTTGCAACCATTTACTTTAAACGGTACATTGGGACAAGACTACAGCCCGAAAAAGTTTAGAAGTTCAGAATGTGTCAAGATAGTTGCTTAGTAGTGATAACCCCATTCCCTGAACGATATCAAATAACCCGAATTTCCGGTATCGATTATCGTTAAATACTGTATCGATTTTCGATATGTATGCTGGGTGTGCTTATTCAATGTTATACCTGTGCACTGTGGTAGTACCAGGTAAAGTAGAATTGAATCTGTGGTCGGTATACTCGTAAACTGCGTTTACAAGTCGTATTGCGAACAAGTAGCCTTTATAATAACGCAAAACTAAGATTATTGCGATTTATTTGAAAATTGAAAATCATTATTTACAATGGCAACAAGACGACTGGTAGTGCCCAGATCTGCTAGAAGTGAAGTATGGCATTATTTTGGTTTTGAAGCTGATGAATTTGGAAGGGTGTCCAAAAGTGACAAACGTTATGTATTTTGCCGAATGTGTGATACTAAATTATTGTTTTCTGGGAATACAACAAATTTATCATCGCATATGGGCAGATGTCAGAAAAAAATGTTAAGAGACAATTATTATCAAGGGTCATTTTCTGCTTCAACAACAGCCACAAAAGTAGGTATTTTGCATGCAACATATAACTTTAATTAAAATAAATATAAACTTTACTGTGATTGACATTGTAATGTCTTCTACATATGTACCCCCAAATTAAAACACTTTGCCTCTTATGACATTTCTTCCTTCACTCAGTTCTACTCCTAGATTGTGCTTATGTTAAAATATTTATTGTTTTTTCTAGAGTGAAACTATGTTATAAAACATTCTCTGGAGAAACCTAATAAACAATGTGCTACTGTGTATTATATAGAACAAATGCATTTTTTTAAAATCACTTAAGCAACTTCACACTGCATTATTTAATTTCAGGTGTTAGAAGACTTGAAGGGCGGCTCTGCAGAGTTTGTGGAAGAGTTAACACCACTAAATGATCAAAATGCAACTTCAGAGCAGGAAGTTTGTACTCCTACTTCAAGTGACAAAAACATAACTATCTTAGATGTTCCAGAAGGCAAGCAAGAGTATTGCCTGAAATGGAAACACCATCAAGCAAATCATCAAAGCATGTTTTTTCAGCTATTGGAAAAAGAACGTTTCTGCGATGTTTTTATTGTTTGTGAAGAAAAATTCCTGAAAGCTCACAAGGTAGGTATTAGTATGTTAATGTGGTCATTCACAGACAAGATTATATTAGGTAGTGTGTATCATAATGTTTTAATATCCCTCTCAACAATTAACATTTAAAAGTGTTAAAAAATTAATTGATAACATATTAATTGTCTCCCCAAAAATATAGCTGTATTTTATTGGACTAAAAATATTTGAACTTTGAATATATTTTCTAGCACAGAAGATCATTTTACTTTGTCTATCCTGTACAGATAGAAGAGAGGTAGTATTGCATTCCACCAAAAAATTTTATGTTTTGACATTTTATTATTATCACCAATAATAAAGGGTTTTGAAATCTCCCTAATTGGAAAAATGTAGATTTGGAAGTCCATATGATATGTGTGCTTTACAAATTCAAGGATTAACATTTGAATAAATATTGCTTAATGTGGCAAGGATATAATTGAATAGATTTCAACAAAATTCCTCACTCTGAACTACCCTTTGCATGAAATAATTTTAAGAATGTATCATTTTCTCAGAAATGATTGTAAGAATATTGATTAAAATACCACATATTTAAGATATTTATGTTACAAATGTATACTTTGAATTTTCTACAAGTAGCCCGAAACCCCTTCTTCTGAGGAAATTTTGTATAACAGAAAATGTTGGTGTTAAGACATAATGTGTTTCAGATAACTTATATTATGGCATCAACAGTTTCTAATATGTTACAGGTTTAAATTTATTCTGAGTTGGTAATGTTTTGGGACAGCTGTTATCCTTTCTTTATTATGTTGCGGAAGGAGTATGGAATTTAAAGTCCAGCATATACTGACTAGCTTTTAAACAGCTGACTATTGATATAATTTTGAGTCAAACTAATGCTCAATGCTCCACTTATTACTAGTATTTATCTAGAGCATGTTTCGTTAGGATCTTCCTAACATCATGAGCTGTTGTCAACTAATGGACGTTGCAATTCCTTTCTTGGAAGTGTTGAAAACAGTGTTGTTATGATAAATTTAAAGGGAGTCAATTAATGACATTAAACAACACTTACTTTTAAATTTTTCTGGGATATGTTTCAGAGACTTTGCCTCTATCCTCAAACTGCCATCGACTCAAAGAGAGAGAAAGGCAAAGTCTCTGAAACATGTCCCGGAAAAATTTAAAAGTAGGTGTGTTTAGTGTCATTAATCGACTCCCTTTAAATTTAATTTATCATAACACTGTTTTCAACACTTCCAAGAAAGGAATTGCAATATTAGGCTAATTAGTCTTTAAGAAGTGAAAATCATACCACCTTTAGTCAATGGCCGGTTGAGGATAGAGGCAAAGTCTCTGAAACATGTCCCGGAAAAATTTAAAAGTAAGTGTTGTTTAGTGTCATTTAATCGACTCCCTTTAAATTTAATGGACTTTGGTTTGGTGAACTCCTTGGAGGTGATAGGTGCATCTCTGTCGGTATCTTGATGAACTTGAAGTTTGGGTTTTCTTCAAAGATAGTGTCGAAATTAAACAATTTTCTTTCATATTTCGTTATGAAGATTTTTTCCCATGTGGTTAATGCAGCTTGACCTTGGACACTTTTTAATAAGTGGATTTCTCATTCTATATCATGATTCTCCTTCCAAAAATGGTACGCTACCGCCGATTTATCTACTTCTTTGGTCCTAAAATGTTCCTAAAATGCTCTTTAAGCCTAATGTTCAAGTTCCTTTTAGTTTTTCCAATGTAAAAGTTGGCACAGCCTTTGCAGTTTATCCGGTACACACCTGATTTTTGTCTGTGGGTATCTCCTCTGTATTATGTGATTTCAAATTTGTTCTGTGGGGCCAAAGTAATATTGTGCTCTTTGAGGACTTTCTGGAAAAGGTGTGTAGTTCTGGGATGATATGTAAATTTTCTTTATGAAGTTTCATTGCTGATTGGGGAAAGAGTAGTTACTTGTTTGCATCTTTGTTGTCTTTTGAATTTATCAATTTTCTTTTTGACCAAGTCAGCACTGAATCCATTGTATTCTGCAATGTGAATGATATTATTTTACTGTTTGATATATTCCATCTTGTTTAAAGGAACATTAACCAGCCTGTAAGTTAAACTGTTGATAACAGCATGGTTGTGTTGTCTTGGGTAATATCCATCTGATTTTATGAAATTTTCTGTGTGTTTCCTTCCTATGTATGCCAAATTCAAGTTTTGTATGTTTTCTGGTAAGTTTCAAATCTAAGAAAGGGATTTCATTGTTTGTCTCTTTTTCTATGGAAAATTTTATTGCAGGATTTTGTAAATTAAGTAGTTTATATGCATCATCCACTTGTATCTCATTTACTATTGCCCAAATGTCATCCACATACTAAAAAATATCAGGTGTGTACCGGATAAACTGCAAAGGCTGTGACAACTTTTACATTGGAAAAACAAAAAGGATCTTGAACATTAGGCTTAAAGAGCATTTTAGGAACATCAGGACCAAAGAAATAGAGAAATTGGCGGTAGCATACAATTTTTGGAAGGAGAATCATGTTATAGAACGACAAATCCACTTATTAAAAAGTGTCTAAGGTCCAGCTGCATTAACTACGTGGGAAAAAATCTTCATAAAGAAACATGAAAGGAAATTGTTTAATTTCGACACTACCTTTGAAGAAAACCCAAACTTCAAGTTCATCAAGATATCGACAGAGATGGACCTATCGCCTCCAGTGAGTTCACCAAACCAATGTCCATTAGTCGACAACAGCTGATGATGTTAGAAAGATCCTAACGAAACACATTCTAGGTAAATACTAGCAATAAGTGGAGCATTGAGTATTAGTTCAACTCAAAATTATATTTACTTTGTATTATCCGCATTTTCGGTTATCCGACCTTGTTCAGGGCCAATTTAATTTGGATAATCGAGACTCTACTGTATGTTGAATCAAGAGAAGAGAAATTCTATTAGATGATCAATAAGTTTGGTTCAAACATATTCTAATTGAACTTTGCAATAGCATTAAGAAGTTAATAGTAATAGCACCACCCTATAATTCATTCAAAATGGACCATCAAAACACAAATATACCATACACAGAACTTCATTTGGCCATTATATCTTAAATACAACAGAAATTTGATCTACATAGTAAAGGTGTTGCATGTGTTTTGATTATTCCATCATGAATTTATTAATTTTCTGCTAATTAACATAAGTTTGGCAGACTGGGAAGAATAGGAAGGAAAGATACAGTAGCTGAGAGAATTTTGAAATATTGATTCTGATCTTTAAAACTAGAGGCTACCAAATTAGTAAAGTAATGCCTGAGGATTGAGAAGAGAGAGTTGGAATAGGGAAATGGTAAAACTTCTTGTTCCCTCATGGATTAGGCATTAGCCTGTTGTGGTCTCATATTTCTTGAAGTTGTCTTTTCCGTGGACATCCTATTGATCTTCGTCCTGTAGGTATGCATATAATTAACAGTTTGTTTTGATATCTTTATTCTGTCATTCAATGGAGGTGTTCAATCCAGTTGTTTCCTTGTCTTTGTATTTCCTCTTCTAATGGTTGCACCTCCACTTGTTCTGATATGGTCTTCTATCATACATCCTTTAAGTGATCTTAAGTATCTCATCTCAGCCACTTGTATCATACTCTTCTCTTTTGTTTTCCTTACGGTCCATGCCCTCACTTCTGTAAGTCAGCACTGGTTGCCATTACTTTATAAAATCTTATTTGTGTTTCTTTTCTTACTTTATTCTTAAGAGTTCTCTTAATTGTTCTATTAATTGCTTCAAATTTTTTCTGGCCGCGCTGTGGCTCAGTGGTTAGACCGCTTGGCTCTCACCAAGGTGGCCCAGGTTCGATCCCAGGTGACTGCAAAGTGAGATTTGTGGTGGACAACACGGCGCTGGGGCGGGTTTTCTCTAGGATTTCCGGTTTCCCCCGCCATCTCATTCCACCAGTGCTCCATCTTCATCTATGTATCATCAGTGTCATCGCCTGCAGTGCCGTATGTAGTAAAAATGGGCGTTAAACACTACACATTTCATTTCAAATTTTTGTACTTTATTTCTTATATCTTGATCTAATTCATAGGGTACATCGCAGCTGAGACATTGAAAATGTAATACCTACTCTATTATATTATCCTCTATTAAAACTTTTGTTCTTATGAGATATCTTTCCTAGGAATGCCATTACTTTTCTTTTTGTCTTTGATATTGTTATTTTTTATGGGATGGTCATTTAGGAATTTCTCCCTTGGCGGCCATAACAAGTCAGACCTGCAGGGAATGTAGCTAGGATAGTAAAAGCATGTGAGAGGTTAAGAATTGGATATTAATGCATGAAGTAGGCAAGATTAACAAGATAGAATTCAGACCATGTTGTAATAAAATATATTGGAGAATCTTTCTTTTTTGCGACGCGAGAATATTTTCTAAGTCCAAAGGTGCACGTATATGCATGCGCAAGCAGACAACCTGCAGGTTCTCCCATTGCAGCCAACATAAGAAAGATATGTAACACTTTAGCCAACCTCTGCAAAACTGCCCCAGACATCTGTGCTACATGGTGCAAAAAGACATGTGGATGCGATTAGTGCAGGTCACTTTTGGAAAATACTGACCATGTTTCGTCTCAGGTTTTATTGCTTTACAAAAGTAGGCTTGCTGTCCAGCTAAAGTACCTATTGTACTCTCAGAAACTATTTGTAGTTTGTTTATTAATACTCGTCACTTACTTGTTTATATTTATGAGAGACTAGTTTCAAAGGCATTCGCCTCCATTTTCAATCTCTTTCCAACTGGCCAGTTCTTTAACGGGGATGGGAGAAATGCATAGAAGTAAGACAGAGAATGGAATATGTAAAGCAAGAGATTTAAAAGTTTGAGAACAAAGTTCTTTAACGGGGATGGGAGAAATGCATAGATAACAATTAATTTAGAAGAAGATCTTAAATGGATGTATACTGGGACATTATTTCTAAAAGGATTAAGGAAAGATTTTGCAGAAAGCTGTGTTTTGTGTAAGAAATTAGACACTTTTCATTAGAGTGTGAATTGGTAAAATTGTGGAGATCTGGTGTCTGGGAAGGAAAATGGGATACAGTAGTAATTAAAATATTGGCAGACATGAGGAAAGAAATATACAGGTGAGTCAGCTGCCCCTATTTATTCTTATCTATGCAACCTGCAGTTTACAGTCTAATGTGAAAAAATAGACCCTTTTAGCATAAAAGTCGTTACTGCAGTTCCAACCTTCTAATCGGTACTATTACAATCAACATTAATACATACAGCTCTGAGTGAGGACCAAAAAGTTGTTAAAAGCTTAAATAAACAATGATTTTTCATGCATATAATACTAGCAAAGTGATAAATTATGCTTGACAAAGAGCAATATAGAATACGTGACAGCTGGCCGACTGCGTTAGTTAGCTGCTGGCGTACGGATGGTGATGCAAGGGCTAGGTTCGAAACACGTTACATTGTTTTGGTTATTTGGTTCTTTCCCCAAGTCTTTAGTGTTCTTATTTTAGTTATTAATTTATTTATTGTTGCTACTGGTTCTCTAGTGAACCAAATACACAAGAATGACAATCCGATAATTAGGGATCTGCAGGAATTAGCTCACCATATAAGTTGTGCTGAGCTCACCCTACCGTCAGGCTGGAGAGGCTCTTGCCCTTCAAAGAGAAACTACGGGCTATCTTTATCTTCAATTAGGGATCATGTTTAACTTCGTGAGCCTTTATTATCTTAACCGTATCCGGTGCTGTAAACCAAGTTATCCAGTTGGCTTTCAATTTTTAGGAGTATGTCGACGACATTAAATCTAATAGTTCTTGTTTCATGCTTAAATCTTATGCATTTGTGAAAGGTTTGAAACTTGGTTGATTGGGTCAAGCACAATACCAATCGTAATAAAATGTCTACTACGAACTATACATTTATAACTATCTGCCAGTGGAAAACATGGCTATTATTGTATTTTGTAAATGCCTATAATGTTATAAAAATGTTATTTGTATTATAATATCAAGTTTTAGGCCCCAAGAGGTAAAACAAAGGGTAATAAAAAATTTGAATGGATCATGAAGGATTTGAACCCAAGTTGAAGTGGCAGAGTGATGAAGTAACTTGTGTAACACGATTTAGCCAACGCTAAGTTGCAAGGTAAGGTCCCTACATGAATAAATAATGGCTGACCTCAGGCCCACCTCGAATCTGTACATGCCTTTTACAGCTTCATACAGTATATTGAACTTGTTTTGATAGTTCGAGCACAAATAAAGAAAGGTGCATCTACCGTTACAATTACTGTATGAGCTATAAAGTGCCATAATTTGTGACAGAAGCGAAAACAATCTACCTAATTCTTAGTAATTTTGACATGGCTGTACACCAAAAACATGTGTTGGCTGAATATTTAAATCCAATTGGTCCCACTGTGTAGATCTGCCATTTTGTGTTCCAGAGTTATTGTCAACAGATGCATGTGATAGTCTGTTCCTTGGGGCATGTTTAAAGGTGTGGATGAATGTACGCTAATGAATAAAAGTTTGTAACTTGCCTAAATTATTACTGCAGCTCTCTGTACCTGGGTATGATGTTTTTTATATCGACATACATAGTGATTGCTTTCTGTCCCATACAACACTTATGCACTGAGTTATCTACCCCTCCTCTATAAACTATTGTGCAAAGCATTCATTAGAAGACATTCAAGAAGAGCATAAGTCATACATGTTGCTTAGCACGTTGCATAAACTAAATAATAAATAGGGGCAGGTGACTCACCTGGTATTAATAAGTTAAGGGCGTTTTCTAGCAAAAGTAAGGTATAAGAATGAGAAGTTTAAAAAACATATTATAAAGGTTCTTTTTCTGCACATAACTTGAGGGTTAAGATACAGTAGTGCATGATTTGTTATGTTGTTTATACTTTGCTGGAGTTACAAATGAAATATACATACTTATACTCTGTTATTTCCTCAGCTTGTCCTGTCAGCATGCAGCTCATACTTTGAGAATGTCCTGTCACAGTTTGAGGACAAAAATCCTGTTGTCATTCTCAGGGGTGTGAAGCACAGCGACATGGCTGCATTAATCCAGTTCATGTACAAGGGTGAAATTAATATTGAACAGGTGAGCTATGGTCTGAAAGAGGTGAAATTTGAAAACATGTATTCAACTAATAAATTCGTAAAATGTGAAGCTATAAACAGTGAAGTAAACAAATATAACAATTTGTAACTTAAAACTTCACTTATCTTATAAGAAATGATGATACTTTTCTTATAAATTCTCCAGGATCGCGATTTCATGTAAAACTTTTACAGATCCTCAGCCAAAAACAGCAAAGCTGTCGCCATCATTATGAACGCTAGATGTTAATATGTTCTTGTTAGTACTGCCAAAATCTGAAAATAAAACAAATATTTAAACAGAATCGACTGCCATAAATTTAAAAAGTAATTTAGAAACCAGAACGAAAGAACATTTTCATAACATTAAGTATAAACAGACTGATAAATCGGCCATGGCAGATCATTTTTGATCATTTAAACATGAAATAAATCCAGAAGTTAAATTATTAAAACAGTTAAATGGTCCGATAAATTTAATGGTTTGGGAAAATATATTTATTTTAAAAACCAAACACCGTGTAATGAATTTTGAAATACGGGCAATTGATTCTGTTTTAAAATTTGTTTTATTTTCAGATTTTGGTAGTACTAACAAGAACGTATTAACATCTAGCATTCGTAATGATGGCGACAGCTTTGTTGTTTCTGGCTGAGGATGTGTAAAAGTTTTACATGAAATCGCGATCCTGGAGAATTTATAAGAAAAGTATCATCATTTCTTATAAGATAAGTAAAATTTTAAGTTACATATTGTTATATTTGTTTATGTATTTAACTGATTCTCCCAGGCAGTGTCTACAGTGGAAGTTCCAAAGTTATACACACAGGGGAGTGAACGTTTTTTAATAAATTTACGTCCTACAACGTTAAGTCATGTCGGACGATGAATGAAATGGGTGAAATGATATTCAAATGAGTCCAGGGTCCATAGAACTTAGTTACCTCAGGATAAGGGAAAACACTGGAAAAAAGCCTTAATTCATCCTGACTGAGATTCAAACTCGGGACCTTTTGAATGTGAGGCCAACGTGCCACCACCTACGCTACCAAGGCAGGCACAGAATTGTGCAACCATTGCAAAACTTACATTTGTAATATAATTTTGAGTTGAACTGGTACTCAATGCTCCATTTACTGCTAGTATTTACCTAGGACGCATTTCGTTAGGACCTTCCAACTTTGAACAAATGCAAATCTAATAACCATTTAAGCAAATAGAACCCTTCATATTGTCTTACAGTACAAGCCAATAAAACAAGATATTTTCTAAACAACTTACCCTGTACCCGTTCCCATCTTTAAAATAATAGATATAATAATCATAAATTATATTAATAATAATAGTATTAATAATAATAAAAAAAATCACCAGTTGCTGTCTACAACAGCTGATGATGTTAGGAAGGCCCTAACGAAACACGTTCTAGGTAAACACTAGCAATAAATGGAGCATTGAGTACTAGTTTGACTCAAAATTATATTAATTTTGCGCTTCATTGTACCATAGTCCTTACACATTGGAATTGCATTTATAAATTGCAAATATCTGAGGTCCAACAGTTGATAAGAATTAACTGTCATCAGACACAGAATAATAATATTTTGAAAGTTATAAATTACAGATTTAACAAATGTAGTTGCCTATGGAATAACCCATATTAAAATTGAATTAAATTTATAGATTGACCACGAACAAACTGATGTCTGTGTGTGCATGCATCAGCAGAGACTTCTCCCTCCCTCACCATCCCAAGCATCATGTGACTCCTTCCCTCCCTTCCTGCATGTGACAGAGGGCAAACCACCATAACTAAGAGTTGACACAATGGAGGAGAGGCAACCTAAAATAACAGTACAGGGGGAAAGCTAGTTGACTTCAGCTTCGGTAAGTCCCGCCTCCAACTTTATTTTGCTTGTGGTTTACTTATAGTTTTATTTATAGATGCATTAAGTGCTATGGTTCTCATTGTCCCATTCTGTATTGGGATTAATTACATTATAGGGTTCTGTATCAGACTTCAGGTTCTTTTATATTAAGGGTCATTTGAATGAAACCTGGTCACTTGTGTAAAGTAAAGGTAATTATTTTATTTACTCAAAAATAGTCTCTTAAACTGTTGGCACATTTATCCCATTGCGACACTATCTGGTTGACTCCATCTTTGAAGAAGCTATTAGGCTGCTGTCGGATCTAGGCCGGGACCCATTCATACACTTTGTCATCTGGTGGGAATCGATGTCCACGAATAGCTTGTTTTAGAGGTCCTTAAACATGAAAGTCACACTGTGAAATATCTGGACTGTGTGGTGGATTTTCCAGTGTTTCCCATTGAAACTGCTGCAATGTCGTCTTCACCGCATTGGCAGTTTGTGGGTGGACATTATCATGCAGGAGAATAATGCCATTGGACAGCACGCCTGGCGTTTCGACTTGATGGTTCATCTAAGGTTCTGTAAAGTGGCATGATAACACTGGGAATTGTTATCCTCGTTCCAGGAACTCAACAAGCAGTGGGCCCATGAGGTCAAAAAAGGACATCATGACCTTAACAGAACTGTTGTGCATGGCCTTTGATTTCTTAGGAGGTGGTGAAGTTGCATGTTCCCACTGCTTGCTCTGACGCTTCCTTTGTGGTTCAAAATGGTGACACTATGTTTATCACCGGTGACATGACAGAAAGCCATGTTCCTCCTCATGATAATGTTGCAGATGACTCAAAGACAGCACCATTCAAGTATTGCACTGTTTGACGGACAGTTGGTGGAGGACCCACTGCACACAAACTTTTCATAATTTCAAGTGTTGATGCATTATGGTATGAATGGTGCCCACACCAATACCAGTAACCGATGGATCTCATCCACGGTTTCCCAGGACTAAAGCATTCACTTTATGTAATCATTTCAGGTGTGATGAGACAGTGTTCAGAATGAGCATTGTCTTCCAGTAACTTGTGCCTCTCAAGGCAATTCTACAACACTTGAACGACACAGACTGTACTCACTGTACATAGTCTTCACCCGTCAATACATTTCTTGGCCTCCAACTCCCTCTGCCGCTGAAAATAGAATCATTCCTCGTTCATACTCACCTTCGTGCTCAGTAGTTGGTGATAACTTGTGTGACCACATTCTCTTCGGCATGAAACCACACTGTCACTATGCATTGTCAAACATTGTGCACACTGCAGTTGCTCTGCCAATAGATGGTCCCACCATACATGCAGTTACATGATGCCATCTTACGTGTAATGCAGAGTTAGACGCACTGACCAAGTTTCATTTGAATGTCCCTCATACTATAAATCTATGACATAGGATCATTAACTTTACTTCCCTTCTGAAGGAAGCCATGCTAATGATTTGTATGCCAAAAAAGAAATTCCACCAAGCTTGAACATGTGATGTTGGAAAGTATAGGCTCACATGTTACTCCTAGATAACTCATTTTACACAAACCGCAAATGTTTATATGGTTGGTTTGGATCTAATGTTAAGTAGTTGGCAACGAAGCCATTTGCTCTCTTGCACTCCAGTATTTTGATGTTATGTTGGTATAAAATAAAAGTGAATTGAGAAGATATTGACACATTGCTTCAATCACACTGTTTTTCACATATTTCAAGAACTGTTGCTCCCTTCATCAGCTGAGTCTCGACTAGTGCAAATTGTAGTGTTTTTATCCTTCTCCGTGTCGTCGGTAGATGGCATGATGTATTTGTCAAAGATGTCCGGTGGTGGTTTTGAAAGTTATGATCCTATGACGATTTTTATTAATGAAGATTTTGTCCTATATGGAAAGATCTATGGGGATGATTAACTTGTTTCATTAAAGCTGTCTCCAAGTTATCATTTTTGGTATTCAAAAAATGAAAAGCAATTGCTGATTTTTGTATTTCACCTTTTTTTCACTACCAGGGTGAACCTGGAACACCCTGTGACCTGCAGGGGCAAAAGAGAAAAAAATGTTTAAGAAATTTTCCTTCCACCCATCAGTACATAATAAATTACAAAAAAGTCTTCTCAACACACAACATAGTTGTTGCACCTCAAAATAGATAGAATATCAAGAATTTGTTAAAGGGCCCCCCAAAAATTCAATTACTGCAAAAGAAAAACCAGAAATCTATGAAATCAAATGTGAAACTTGCCCTAAAATATATTGTCGCTGATCGCATTGTTGCGATAAGTGCGGCCGACGTGCACAAAGAGACAGATAGTACAGCGCAGAGATAAGAAGCTGGCCGAAACAGATAAAGATAGATAACTGGAAGCTGCAGCGCAGAGATAAAAAGCTTGTCAAAACAGATAGATAACTGGAAGGTTCTAGTGTTGTCTTGTTCATTTGATTAATTTCTAGAAATATGAGGTATAAAAAGGAAGCCGGGGTTACTTGTTTGGACAGGGTCGAACTGGAACTTGATAAACTTGCGCGTACAGCTGTGTTTTGAAAGTGAACTCTTTTGTTTGTGGACAACGACCTTGCAGATTGTATTTGTGTATGTTACGTAATTATGCTACTGTAAGGGTTGACCAAAGTGTGTTTGTACGGAAATAAAGAGCATTTTTGGAATTTCTGCCAAATGAACTTTTAATTTTACGAACCCACAAAGTCTCAACATATAGGAAAAACAAAAAGAATTGACATCAGAACTAAAGAACATATATGCAACATTAAAAAAGGCAAAATAGAAAAATCAACAGTTGCTTCTTATTTTTTGAATACCAGACATATTAACTTGGAGGCAGCTTTAATAAAACAGGTTAATCATCCCATAAATCTTTCCATATAGGACAAAATCTTCATTAATAAAAATCGTCATAGAATCATGAATTTCGAAACTCCACCACCGGACATCTTTGACAAATACATCATGCCATCTACTGATGACACGGAGAAGGAGGAAAACACTACAATTTGCACTAGTCGAGACTCAGCTGATGATGGGAGCAACGGCTCTTGAAACATGTCCTGTGAAAAACAGCGTGAGTGAAGCAATGTGTCAATAACTTGTTGATTCACTTTTATTTTAACTTTTGCTTCACTGTCTCAATGCTTCTTTCAGTTTATATACTTTTTATGTTAGTATGTTGATTAAAAGTTCTTTTTATTTATATTTCGATCATCAATCGTCACACACGCTAACTACAATAGCAAAATAAGTAGCGTAAGTGCAAAAACGAGCACGCAAATCTTTGAAAACGTTTTAAACCTATCCAGTCAAAATTTCTCTAAAAAAGAATTGGGTCTTTTAAATAATGGATTAAAAACATGCGTCAGTTTCTCAAAAAAAATTGAAGACTATATTGCAGATATCAACATTTCGACACAAGTTCTACCAGTATGCAAACAAAATTCAGTAAAAAGCCATTTTGAAAATATTTTGGAGGAAGTAAAAAACAGATCCTTTCAGAAGAGAAAACAAAATACTATCCATTCTTTGAATCAGAAAAACGTTATTTACACAAAGGCAGACAAAGGCAACAAGATAGTCATAATGGAAAAATCAGATTTTATTAAAAAAATGGAAGAAATGCTAACTGATAATGAATATGAAATCATTAACAAAAATCCTCTAAAAACTTGCATACAGTCATTTGAGAAAACGATAGCAAAATCAAGCATAATACCAAACAAATATACAGTTAAACCGGATAAGCCAACCTTACCTAGACTTTATGGCTTACCCAAAATACACAAACCATCCATAACAATGAGACCTATAGTTAGCAGTATAAATTCATCAACATACAATTTTTCAAAGTGGCTAATAAACAAATTCAACTCATTTCCAAAATTCGACAGCCTAAGTATCAAAAACACCTATGAACTTATAGAACACATTAAGGATACTGAACTAAAAGAAGAGGACACACTAGTCTCGTTTGATGTTAAATCACTCTTTCCCAGCATATCAGTTAATCAGCTCCCACCGTTGATAGAAAAATGGCTCAAATCACTTGGAATGGCATCACCTGAAATTTCAGACTACATCGAACTAACCAAATTATGCATAGAACAAAATTTCTTCCAGTTTCAAACAAAATATTTCCACCAAACTTCAGGGTTAGCAATGGGCAACCCCCTATCACCCTTCCTGGCCGATCTGTACATGAGTGCATTAGAAATAAGGATCAACAAAGGTTTCTCTTGGATGTTCAAACTCTGGCAACGATATGTAGATGACATCTTTGCAATAGTACCAAAAAAACACATCAGTGATGCACTAAAACTTTTAAATATCCAAGAAAAAAAGCATCAAGTTCACTGTAGAAATAGAAAAGACGAGTATTTACCATTTTTGGATCTAAAAATAATGAGGAATAAAAACAGACTAAACTTTGGCATTTACAGAAAACCAAGACAACAGACAACTATTTTAAAGCTAATGACTACAACCCAAGATCCCACAAATAGGCAATCTTCAATAGTTTAGCACACAGACTGGTAAACATCCCTCTCACAGCAGAAGAATACAAAACTGAATACAACAAAATAATTGAAATAGCACAAAAAAATAACTTTCCCAAATCATTAGTAGACAAAAAAGTGAACTTAGCAAAAAAGAAGAAGCTACTAAAGGAAACCACAACCCTCTCAGCTACAGAAACTAATAGGATTTTCAAAAATTTCACTTACCATCCATGGGCCTATGATAAATTCAAAAAAGTCTTCAAAAAACAAAACATTCAACCAGCACCAGTCAACCATGTCTCCTTAAAAAACCTAATTTGCTCAAACATCAAAGATGCCATTCCATCTAAGAAAAAATCTGGTATATATCAAATTGAATGCAGTGACTGTAGTCAAATTTATATTGGAAAAACCAAAAGAAATTTAGAAACAAGAGCAAAGGAACACTTTAGAAACATAAAATACAAACAATTAGAAAAATCAGCAGTTGCCACACATTTTTGGAAAAAAAAAAAAAAAAAACACAACATAAATTCAGAACCAAAACTACTAAAACATACATCAGGAAAACAAGAACTATCCACATGGGAACAAATCTTCATTTCAAAAAAATAGGAACAAAGTATTCAATTTCGACATCCCCCAGAAAGATTTGTACAGCAAGTTCCTTGAACCGCCACCAGAGGAGACCTGTGACAAAATATCGTCAACTACACCAATGAGAACCAGTCGATGGCCGGCTGAGGATAGAGGCAAAGTCTCTGAAACATGTTAAATGTTTAGTGTCATTAATCGACTCCCTTTAAATTTAATTTATCATAATAACACTGTTTTCAGCACTTCCAAGAAAGGAATCTAACAACTTGCTCGCGGACCCCCATGGTTTGGCAACTCAATTTATATACACGAGTCAAATTTTTGAATGTTATAATTGGAATTTAAATAATTACTGTATGTATAATTTAAGATATTTTCTTATATATTTAGTTTTAAATGTAATTAATAATAAATTAAAAAAATTAAAGTTAAACTAAATAAAATAAACTTGTGTATAAAATGTATTTTAAATAAAAAAATATATTTCTAAATTGTGTTTATTAAAATTAATTTTCTTTTCATTTTGAAGTAAATTGTATACAAGTTTGCCCAACTAGATTTTTATTTAACTTTAGCTTTACATCAGTAAAAATTTGAAACACCACACTCTTTGGATTGCCCAAGGATTAATAACATCACGCACATGTTATAAAAATGAATTTATTTTCCATGTAAAGAAACTATTTTTAAACATATAAAAAAGTTATTCATAATGTTCTAAATCCATCATTTGACCATTTCAACAAAGTAGTATTGGGTTAACTTTAAAGAGAGTCGATTAAAGACACTAGACAACACTTACTTTTAAATTTTTCCGGAACTAGTTTCAGAGGTTTTGCCTCTATCATCGGCCGGCTCTCGACTGTGTAATTGTAATTAGTAATTCTGTGTTATTGTACGTACAAAACATAGTGAACTCGTCATATGGTAGAGGATATACATAGAAAAACATAAAAACCAACTAATGAACTTTGAAATCCCGCTAGAAGAGAATCCCACATTTAAGTTCATCACTAAATCAACAGATGGCAGCAACAACCCCAGAATTACCCACACCGCTGGATCTAGCTTCAGTCGCATAAGAGCCGTAGATGCAAACGATGATTTGCGAAACATGTCCTCAAAATAGGTACGAAAGTGAAGCAGATGTGTAAAAAATACGACTCATCTAAAAATTTAATAATTTTTCGCTTCACTGTGGTGTTCCAATACAGTTAAATCTCGATATACCAAAAGAATTTTATTCTAAAGGCATTTATGCACTTTGTAAGTGCTGGAGGACTTGCATTGAGCGTAGGGGAGATTGTTGAAAAGTGATACAGCTTTGTACCACTTCTGCACATTACATAAAATTTAATAAAATATTTAAGGTTTTCATTTGACTCATCCTCATATATATTCATTGGATTCACAAACTACCCAAAAACACTAATAAATTCAAAAAGATCTGTAAAGAACAAAATATTACCTTTGCACACACAAGTAGATATTAGTATTAAAATTCTTAAATTCAAAAACAAAAGATATAATCCTACCAATCAAAAGCCAGAATATACCGAGTAAGTTGTAAGGATTGTGAAAACATAGTGCAAACTAAACCAGAGTCAAAGAGCATTTTATTAACATCAAATTGAAATAGGAAGGTAAGTCAGTAGTAGCATTTCACTTCTGGAACAAAAACCATGACCTTGACCCAAATCTGAAATTAAGGGTTGATAAACCGTAGCAAAGCTGACAACATGGGAGAATATCTCAATAAGGACAGAGTAATGAACTTTGAAATCTCACCAGTCGATAAATTGATACAGAAATTCATAGTTACACCACTAGAGAGAAGACAGTAGACAACAGATGATAGTTGAACCTTGACCCAAATCCAAAATTATTAAATGGTGTGAACAAAATAACATGGTAGAACATGGTTGAGAAAGTTATGGAAAAATAAGGATTGAGAATCCCAACAGTTGATAATATGACTTTGTGAGTTCGTGAAATTAAAAGTCCAGGTTACAAACACTAAAAATTGCTCTTTATTTCCATAGAAACACACTTTGTCAACCTTTACAGTATCAGAATTACGTCACATACAACTTGCAAGGTCATCGACCACAAAAGAGTTCACTTTTACAGCTGTTCATGCGCACGTGTACAATTACCGACTGACCCCTTGACGAGCTGCAGCTTCCTTATTTATAGCTTACTATCCGGAATGTTCTCAAACAATCAAGACGACGCTAGAAGAAAGACAAACTCTCCAGAAATCCGTCTCCTTCCCCCCACCGTTTCGGCAAGCTTTTATCTCTGCACTGCCCATCTCTTTGAACTCGTCCCTCGCGCTGCCTCGTCTCAACAATGCGTTCGCGACAATAATTTGATGAAGAAGTTCATAGTTCCACCAATAAAGAGAAGACAGCAGACAACAACAGACGATAGTTGGACCTCTGAGGTTGAAAATGGTAGCAACAGGTTCCGAAACTGGTCCCTTAGTATATAAAAATGCAAGTGACAGAGTGTTAAAAGCCGACTACAGATAGTTTTTTCAACTGATAATGAACTAGATTACAATGTACAGAGGAGGTTAAATAAAGCTTTTACAAAGTTATAAAAGGACTTGACAAAGTAATGCTACTCACATACTTTAACTTGAGCTTTCAGATAGCATTATTGTGGAAAATGACAAGACTTTTCGTGTCTTTTATGCAGTCGTAATTTAAATTGTATCATGTAAGATTTGAGGTTGTAGTTTCTCAATTGTTTTTTCTGAGTTAGCCAACAGTTAAGTAGGCTAAACACATGGCTCATCCTTTTACTATTTACAGGAATTTGCAATGGTGTATCTGCTTCAGTCATTTAGTACTTTCAACTTTTGAGTTGGTTAAATACAAAAATATATGTGTATTAAGAATAACTTTAACACTTTAGTAACACAACTTCACTATTACTTATCTATATTTACAATCCTTTGGGACCAGTATCAAAACAACTTTGCTTTTCCATTTTCAACCTGTCAACTGATCACTGACTTTGACATTGACTGACTAAATACGTAAAATATGAAGCTGTTAACAGTGAATCAAACAAATATATACAAATATAACAATTTTTAATTTAAAACTTCTCTTAACTTATAAGAAATGATGATAATTCTTATAAATTGTGCAGGATTGCGATTTCATGTAAACTTATACACATCTTCAGCCGGAAACAAAGCTGTGGCCATCATTACGAACACTAGATGTTGATATGTTCTTGTGAGTACTATCAAAATCTGAAAATAAAACAAATTTAAAAACAGAATCAATTGCCATTATTTCAAAATTCATTAGCAATGTTTGTTTTTTAAAATAAATATCTTTCCCAAATCATTAAATCTATCGGACCATTTAATTGTTTTAATAATTTAACTTCTGGATTTATTTCATGGTTAAATGACCAAAAATGATCTGCTACGGCCGATTTATCAGTCTGTTTATACTTAATGTTAGGAAAATTCTGGTTTCAAAATTACGTTTTGTCTTTCCAATATAAACTTTATCACAATCGAAACAATTAAATTGATAAATACCAGATTTTTTATTATTACAAAATTTATCTTTTATAAAGAAATGCAATAAATTTTTAATACTATTTATTTATTTATTTATTTATTTTGAGGAATTAAAGTTATACCAAACTCTTTAAAAAATTGTTGAAAATGTTTAACCCAGGATGGTAAGTAAATTTTTTAAAATTATAATCGTCTTATATTTTTCTAAGGGTAGAAATATCATTAACGGTTTTTTGATATTAGAAATTTTCAATTTTTTTTATTTATAAAGTTTATTAAAACCATTAATTAAAGCAGTATTAATAATATGTTTATATTCTTTATTAAATTCATTTTTATTCAGGGGTATATTTATTAATCTATAAATCAAACTATTGAAAACAACAAATTTAGGTGAAAAAGGGTTAAAACTTTTATTTTTTATGTAATTATCAATATGAGTAGACTTCCTATAAATACCAAAGTTTAATTTATTATTATTTATTATTATCTTTAGATCTAGTAAAGGAAGAAATCTATTAATTTCAGTTTCTAATGTAAACTGACCGACCGACCGAACTGACTGACCAACCAACCGACTGACTATGACCACTCCTGGAAGTTTTAGAATAGCTAACCATCTTACTACCATCTAACGGGGACAACACAAACTTATTGATGGCATCTACTGGCAGGATATCAAAGTTCATCACTTGTTCTTTATTTTTCAAAATAAATATTTTCTCCCAAACTATTAAATCTATCGGTTCGTTCAAATGTTTTAATAATTTAACTTCTGGGTTTATTTCATGTTTAGGTGACCAAAAATGATCAGCCACTGCCGATTTATCTGTCTGTTTATATTTAATATTTCTGAAATTTTCCTTCGGGAAAACAGGTAAGGAATGTCAAAAATAAACATGGAAAGTTAGTGACCGAACACAAAGAAATTCTGAATACATGGAGAGAATACTATGAAGAAAAGTTTATGAATACCCCTCTAGATTCATACATAAATGAAGATGCAGAGAATACAGGTATAAGAAGGAGAAGAATAATTTATAATTATGGGGAAGAAAGGGAGGAAGAAGAAAAGGATATTGATAGAATTGAAGTTCAAATGGCAATACAAGAAATCAAGCTAGGTAAAGCAGCTGGTAGGGATGGAATAGCACCAGAACTGATTAAATATGGAGGTAAAGAATTAATAAAAATACTGAAAAGTTTATTTCAGAAGATATGAACGGGGGAAAAAAAAAACGAAAAAAACAAGAGATTGGGAATTTAATGTAATTGTTCCAATACATAAGAAAGGCAACCAAAGTGATTGCTCAAACTATAGACCTATATGTCTCTCCCCGGTTGTATATAAAGTGTACACTAGAATCCTGGAACAGAAATTGAGGAAAATAGTAGAACAAGATTTAGAAGAAGAACAGGCTGTTTCCGAATGGGTAGACAAACCCAAGACCAAATTTTCTCATTGAGAATGATAATAGAGAAAGTATAGATAGAGGAAAGGGTATTTATTTAGGATTCTTAGATTTGAAAGCAGCATTTGATTCAATACCTAGGGAAGAAATTTGGAAAGCTCTAAAGAACAAAAAAGTACCTATAAATTTTATTGAAGCAATACAATCAGTTTATCAAGAACCAAAAGGGATAATAAGATTAGATGGACAAGAATCAGAACCATTTCTGATGAATAGTGGAGTTAAACAAGGAGATAGTCTCAGCCCACTCTTATTTATTATTGTGATGGATGAAATATGGAAAATTTGCAAAAGAAGAACAGCAAGAATTATAATAGGATATAGAAATTTAAGATCAGTTTGGGCACAGTCGTTGATATATGCTGATGACACATTGATAGCAAATAGTAATAATAATTTACAATTAGCGCTAAATGAATGGAAAGAAGAATTAACTAGAAAAGGTTTAGAATTAAACATACCCAAAAGTAAAACCATGTATATAGGAAGGAAAGAAGAAGAAGAAGTTAAAATTAAATGTAATGATGTAATCTTAGAACAGGTAGACAGTTATGAATACCAGGGTACAATTATAAATAAGGATGGAAAAATAGAGCAGGAAATTTTAAACAGAATAAGAAAGGCCAATTCGGTCTACTATCAGATTAATAATACAATGGTGGGGAAAAAAGGAAATAACAAAAGATACAAAAATTATAGTATTTAAAACAATAATACTACCAATTTTATTATATGGAGCAGAGAGCTGGACTCTCCTACAGAAACAAGAAAGCAAAATAACAGCTATGGAAATGAGATATTTAAGACGAGCTGTGGGGAAGACAAGAAGAGATATGATTAGAAATGTAACAATAAGGGAAGAGTTGGGTACACACTCCGTTAAAGAAATATTGGAAAAAAGACAACTTAAATGGTATGGACATGTACTCTGCATGTCAGAAGAAAGAAAACCCAATCAATATTTAGAAGTAAGACCAGAAGGTAAAAGAATTAGGGGAAGGCCACGCATGTTGTGTCAGGAATACATTGAGAAGTTGGGGAAGGATAGAGGGAAAACCATGACAGAAATGAAGAGAATGATAATGGACCGAGAAAAGTGGAGGAAATGGGTAGAAGAGGCTTGTACACCACGCTTAACAGCAAAAAGGAGTTAGAGAAAGAAGATGAAGAAGAAATTTTCCTTCGCTCTGGTTTCTAAATTACGTATGGTCCTACCAATGTAAATCTTATCACATTGTAAACAGTTAACTTGATAAATACCACATTTTTTCTTATCTGAAATTTTATCGTTTTTAGAAAAATTTAGAAATTTTTTTATGCTGTATTTATTTTGAGTCCAGTATTATACCAACTTTCAACTGGCGATGAATTTCAATTGGTGTCACACCACAAAAATGGAGAAACAAATGATTATATGCTGTTCTTGCAATGAAAACGTTGCCATTTTAACTATCAAAAAGAGTCCTAACTTTTGTCGCTGCTACTGGAGTTCTATGCACTGTACAGTGCTGCCATCTCTTTCAGTTATTCACAAAGAGTCCGTGTGTATTATAAAAAAAACCGGAAGTTCCTAACTGGTCCCAGTCCTGAAAACAAAATAGTTTTTATAACTTGAACGCACCTCATACTGGTGTAAGTATTTTTACTTTGACAAAGCACAGACTTTCTTGACTTACACCGTTCATTGCAGTGGAGTACGGGGCTCAAGATAAACTGTTTGAATAGTGCACACCAGTTACAAGCAGGATGTATTTGTTTTTGTTTTGATGCGCCTTCTGTTTTTTTTAGTTGGTAAATTGTGACCGTCTATGTATATTGCAGCATTTGTTTTATTTTTACATTCTTTTCTGTAAAGTAAGAACTATTTTCTACTCCATAGCATTTTCAGCAAAAGCTCAAAGCCCTCTTTGTAAATACATTTGTTTATGATCAAAACATGTTTGTATTTTATCAATTGGTTGAGTGTTTCTGAGACTATATATGCACAAATTTTCTCACTATAGTATTCTTATATGCTATGTAGTATATGGAATGTAACTTAGGTATATGTAATGTTTTAAGGGTCAACTTTCTTCACTGCTTGATGCAGCAGACTTTTTGAAGGTGAAAGGACTTTCTGACATATGCACAGAGGGGCAGAAGTTGCTCACTACACAACAAGATGCAGCTGCTGATTCTGAAACGTCTGAGCAGCAGCAGCAGCAGCAGCAGCAGCAGCAGCAGCAGCAGCAGCAGGACTCTGAATCCACTCAGAATGGACAGCAGAGTAAGAGGACCATATCAACTGTAGAAGAACATAAACCTGTAAGTGCCTTATCAAAGTGGCAAGTACATTTTATATTCTGAATTTAGATCTTTATTTTCTGTATTGCTTAGCAGTATGAGATAGCATCCTATCCAAAAGATTTGAACTTAAAATGCAATTGGAAATGCAAGTTTTGGAGGAAGAGGTGGAAATGAATTTTATTCAGGGCTATTCTGTAACTTCTGGTTAAAAAATTGCTAACAGTTGTTACAGCTAACATCTGAGCATGAACAGGTATGGCTGCTTTTCATATTCTGTAACCGTGCTTGTTATGGCAACAGATCTTCTCAACCATATTGTTAAACCACCTGCAGTGTGTCATCATAAGTCATATGCTTTGCAGGCATGTTTTGTTTTTCCACTGCTCTCGGTGTACCAATACAAATAATGCAGTTGCAATCACTTCATTCCAGATGTCCTTTCTGCACAGACTAAGATGGAACACAAGCAAGCCCCAAAGACTTTGGAAGAGTGATACAAAATATATATTGATTATTGCACAAGTAATCCCATGATGCAATTCGACATAATGTTTTATATATAGAGGTTGTTTCAAAATGACACCGAACGATTATAGCCATTGCGTAGTTTATAGCTTAACTAGTCCGAATTTCGGTGTCACAGCTTCGAAGTAATGTTAGGTATAATTTTATGGAGCATTAAATATTACATGATTTTATGACTAGGCAGCACAGGAACCACTGGTGTGCAAACCTCAGAAGTTGTTATTGGGACTCACCAACCATGAAAACAAAAACATTACTCTTTGCTCTTTATCAGTGATCCTAGCCTACCTTTCCGGTAATGAGGCAAAGGGCAGTTATTTGTGAGAAAGTCGACTAATAACTCGGACAGTTGAAGGTTGCTCTTCCGTCCTAACAGGGAGGATTTTGCGCATACTTGGATAGCAAATCCAAGCAATATGAAGTGCTATACGAACACTGAAATGATGGATATAGTTTTGATTGATAGAAGAGCTGAAGGGAGTTCAACGAATGCACAATTAATTTAGTTTCAGTAAAAATATGAATTGTAAAACTAGTTAATCAATGGTAATATTTATTTGTTTAACTTCAGAGGATTTTGTTATGATCTTAATTGTACAATACTTTAAACATTTTATTGTAAATATCAACTGCTTTTTCAGTTACAAATGCTTTATTTAGTATTATCAAACACATGAAATTAAATGCTCGTCTTACTGTATGAGCCATTTAGTTTTGGTTAATTTATCTACAATTCGTTGATGTTGTTTTCTGTTCTGTTTATCATTTAATGCTTCCATCCTCAACCTCACTAACATTAACTACCCTCTGAAAGGTATAAGTTGCATATGTCCACCAGCTTATTTGTTATCATGGACTGCTATAATGGAATTTTGGAACATGTTAAACACTCATAAGCAATAATTAAGCAATAGCTTCTTTATTGTGGTTTCATAAGCCAAAGAAATTCTTAATAATAACAAGCAAGCTGCTGCAGAGTGTGCTGGTATGTTTACAAACAGTTACAGCACACGGTACTGCGTGTGACCTATACTTGCGAACTCCGACAGCGTGAGGCACGCACCGTTTCTGTCACTGCCTAATCCATACTCATTCTGGAGCATTTTTTATGTAGCTCTATTGGTAGTAAAAACTATCTATATGTGTCACACAGAAGCTGAGCAACTATTTCTATATGTTCATTCGGTGTCGTTTTGAAACATCCTGTATATAGATATATATACAAGGGGGCACCCAAAAGAAACCGGACTCCAAGGGCGCTGCCACTCGTAGACGTAGTGCAGGGTTCTCACGCTAGATGGTGTTAGTAGAGATCTTCATGAAACAACTGTGCAGACGGCGTCTATGTAGAACAGAACATGCACGTGTGGTATTGTATTTCTCTGACTGTTGGCGGGTTACCTCTGCGAAGTCATTATGGCAACTTTAAAAGAACAAAGAGTGTGTGTGTAATTTTGTTGGCGGGTTACCTCTGCGAAGTCGTTATGGCAACTTTAAAAGAACAAAGAGTGTTTGTGTAATTTTGTTTCCTGCTTTAAAAAAACTGCAATGCAGACACACCAAATGCTTCAGGAAGCTTTCCAGGAGGATACTATGAGCCGCACACAGGTTTTTGAGTGGTTTGGGTGCTTTAAACATGTTGAGATGTGTGTTGAAGATCAAGCTCGTTCTGGACGCCCTTATACATCGCAAAAAGAGGAAAACATTGATCAACAAAAGATCAACGACGATCACCGCCAAATGATCGACCAAATTTCAGCAGTGACAGGAATCAGTTGGAGCTCGTGTCAGCGGATTTTGAGGGAGGATTTGCACATGAGATGTGTTGTTGCTAAATTTGTTCCGTGCCTTCTCACACAGGAGCACAAAACCATCCACATGAATGTGTGTCAGGACTTGAAAACAGATTGCACGTGATCCAAACTTCTTGAACAAAGTCATTGCAGGGGTTGAGAGTTGGTGTTATGGGTATGACCCAGAAACCAAGCAAGCGTCAAGCCAGTGGAGGACGCCCAACTCTCCCAGACCAAAAAAAGCAAGGCAAGTGAGGTCAAATGTGAAGACGATGATCATTGTCTTTTTTTATGTTCGTGGAATTGTGCATCGGGAATTCGTACCCCCTGGCCAGACTGGCACTTTTACTTGGATGTTTTAAGGTGTCTGCGAGAGGATGTGAGGAGGAAATGCCCAGAACTTTGGCGATCAGGTGACTGGTTTCTGCATCATGACAACGCTCCAGCACCCACGGCCTTACGAGTGACCCACTATTTGGCATCTCAGAGGTGGTCTGTCGTTCCTCACACTCCGTATTCGCTGGACCTAGCCCTGTGCGACTTTTTTCTATTTCCGCAAATGAAAAAATTGCTAAAAGGGGAGCGTTATGAGGATGTGGAGGCGGTAAAAACAGCTTCGCAAAGGGCACTGAACAATATCAAACTTGAAGAGTTCCAAACATGCTTCCAACAGTGGGAAAAGACTTGACAAGTGCATTGCATGTAATGGAGAGTATTTTGAAGGTGACTGAAGTAATTATGTAAAAAGGTTTATCAATAAAGTTTTTATGACAACAATGTGGTTTCTTTTGGGTCCCCCCTTGTATAGCATTTTAAACTTTTATTTGTAAGTATAAGCTCTAGTGTATCCTAAATATGAACCCCTTTACTTTTATATTTTCTATTTACCTGACAAAATAAACATTTTACCTAAATTTTGATGACTGTACACCATATTAAAGACTGTTAGGAATTAACATAATTTGTCAGAGATTAGGTTAGGAAATTCTTTTGTTCAAGCATACAGTGATAAGATGTCATATTCACAGTGAGCACATGCATATGGTAGATAGCGAACATGAAAAATTCAATACCATGGCCGGGATTTGAACCACGGATCTACTGGTTTCCGTCCAGTCGCTGTAACCCATTGAGCTACTCTGGCCAACTTGCCATCATGACATTAAATTCTCCAATTGTCTCATATTTCCCCGGTAAACCACTAGGAGTTCTCGTTCATGATTTAACTCTTATTATTTAAGTTAATTGATGGACATTATGCCATCACATTCCTCTTAAAATGTGTTTGCTGCTCGTGTAAACAATCTTCTCATGCTCAATCTTTCTTTCTTTAAATTATCCATCTTGTCCTGTCACAGTCATCAAATGTTACGGTATGGATTAAAACCACATTTTAGAAAGATCCTTTATATTTTGCTACAACGAAACACATCTTTTTTCACTACTCAACAAAACAAAAGAAGTACTATACATTATAGAATGTGTTAATAACTGTTCCAAAGAGTTACCAGTCTAGTGATTTGCGTTTGTCAAGGTCAGTGAAAGTTATAGGTGATGGGACTTTCTGACCCAAACCAGCATTTCAAGGGCTGCACAGCAGAAAATTAAAGGTAAAAGCTTGATTACGAGATAATTCTGACAGGCGAAATGAATCTCATGGCAAACATTTCTTTGGGATGTCCTTTACTACCGTGTAAATGACAAGAGGTCAAAAGTTGGGTTAGGAAACTCGTTACGTATTTCTTGTGAGCATACACTTTTCTATATT
Organism: Mantis religiosa; assembly: GCA_030765055.1. Taxonomy (NCBI): domain Eukaryota; kingdom Metazoa; phylum Arthropoda; class Insecta; order Mantodea; family Mantidae; genus Mantis; species Mantis religiosa. Next base: position 11,215,983 of record CM060955.1, on the reverse strand, counting down.
TTCACACACAAATGTACGGTTTCACTTTCCAGTGTACAAGGTTCATTTACCTTCTGTGGTGTTCTTCATTACTTTGTGCTTCTAAATCAAGACTCATTAAAAGTGCGCTCAATTTTTAGTAAGGAAAAGCATTATTGCTGGTGCTAGCAACGTGGTCTTGCCTCTCGCCTTACCATAATTTTCTTCCTCTCAGCAAGATGTCATTATGGTTAATGTTACAGAATTCCAAATGGTGCATAGCCAGTGGTTAGCTGCTTTAACAAGTGGTTCATCTTCAATCAGAAGCTATAGAATAGCCATGATTTACTCTTGCTTCCTACAGTCCATTTTAGAATTTGACATCGCAACTAACAGTGCAATACTCACCATGTCTCACTACCATTATATTGCCCTCCTTCCATCCAGTAGGAATTGAATAACTTAGCCAATCAGAGAAATCAGAATAACTTATTCACACTTATTTGCAATGTCAGGCTAATTTTAAAATGGACTTTGCTTCTAGAGAAAGTACTGCTTTCCACCCAAGAAATTTGTTTAGAAATACATATTTTGTGTGGGCCTCCATACACATGTATGGGTGTGTGTGAATGCCATAATTGAAAAATGAAATGCTGGATAAACAGCAAACTGTTTTAGTACAGTATCTTCAAAGAATGAAGAACAAAGATTTTGAAGAAAATTTCCCTTCAAAATCGGCACAAGTGATTTTGATTAAAACATTAATGCTTAATATTTTGGCATGGGATATAAAATGTTTGTTGAATTATCAAAAAATGGCCTATGAAGTCTACTTAATTGAATTTTGTATAATTTTAAATTATAAGGAAACCTTACAAGAGCACATCAAAATTTATAATTCATGACAAAGTTTTTCATAGTTGCTTTAAAAATGTTCCAAATTGAAATATCACACACTAAACATCATCTAATAAATAAGTTTGAAAGTTATATTTGCACACCAACCTTTTTCGTCACTTACCATTGCTGGAGCTTGTCACCGTGAATAAATACTTGAACATTGCTTCTATATATTTCAGCTGAGATGTCTTCCTTAATTTTAAATCTTTTCTAAGAAAAAAATATATTGTAATGTATCATGGATAGAAGAATCAATCTTTTTAGGAAGTAATTTTTTATACAGCCATTCCACAGAAATGTCATATCAAGAGGTAAAAATTTTATTTAATTTTTCAGTATATTGGTAATGGTATATAATAACTCATAGTCTTGAGGTACCTTATTCAGTAATAAAATGTTCAGAATTGCAAAGAATTAGTTACTTTAAAGCTAAAGATCTTGGCGAATGCAAAACAGAACAAACAAAAAAATGCATAAAAGTTAGTATTTTCTAGATGTCAGTTATAGAAGACAAATATTAGAATTTATGAGGGCTGTTTTTTTTTTCAACCTCCGATCGCTCCATGCTGACGCTACGCGGGCAACAGAAAGCGGGTATGTGCTGTCGGCGACTGCGCAGCTCTCGCACTACACACTCCGCCATTGTTGACATTCAGTCGTCAGTCGGCGTTGTGCTACAGCCACGTAAACATGGCCGCCATTATTGATGCTCCTGCCAAGTGCGAATTGCGAAGTGTAATTCGTTTTCCACAGGCTGAAGGCCATGGTGCTGCAGAAATCCATCGGAGGTTGAGTCGTGTGTATGGCGAAAACTTCATGAGTGATGGTGTTGTTCGTGAATGGTGTCGAAAGTTTAAAGATGGTCGTAATGATGTGCATGATGAAGGGGGTCAAGGACGCAAATCTGTCGTTTCAGATGACCTTGTTCAACGAGTTGACAGAATGGTTAAAGAAAACCGCAGATTCACCATCACTGCTTTGTCTACGGGGTTTCCATAAGTGGGAAGCGATTTCAAACCAATGAGGACCTTCAAACGAATGTCAAGGACTACTTGAATTCACTGGCGGCAACTTTCTTTGAAGAGGGAATTGAAAAGCTTGTCCACAGATATGACAAATGTCTCAATCTCTTCGGTGATTATGTCGAAAAGTAACCATAAGTGTACTATTCTTTTGGTAATAAAATTATTGTTTTATATGAACTTGTGTTTTATTTATAGCCTATCGGAGGTTGAAAAAAAAACGGCCCTCGTACATAAGTTCTTTTTTTATGTTGCATATTAACTTGCCATTGATTCAAAGTGATAAGTAATACCAAATACGAGGCATGTCCGTAAAATAAGGTCTCCAATTTTATGCAATATAGAAAACATGTTTATTGTCAATGAATGTTACATTGATGGAAAGGCGGAACTTACAGCTATTTTTCAATGTAATCACCATTGCGATCGATGCACTTTTGCATGCGCTGTGGCAGTTTTTGTATACCCTTGTCAATGCACTCTCCCGCCAAGTTGCGTAGGTAGTACTCAACCTCGTTTTTCAAATCATCGTCGGTCTGGAAATGTTCCACCCAGGTGTAACTTCAACTCAGGAAACAGATGATAATCACTAGGTGGTAAGTCTGGACTGTAGGGGGGATGGATGAGGATGTTCCATCCGAACTGAGCCAGGAGATCCACCTTGCGCACACCTTGCAATAATGCAAGTGTTCAGTCAAAATCTTGTCAGTCGTAGTCTTACTGACTTCAGGGATAAGTTTGCACAGCTCGCAAACTGTCACAAGCCGATTTTTAAGCATTTCTTCTCCACTTTTGCAATTGTTTTGGCTGAAACCAAAGGCCAACCAGAATGCTGTTTGTCATGAACATCTGTACATCTGTTCATCTTTGAATTCTCGACCCAATTTCGCACATTTTGACTTCCAAACACTGTGACCTGTGGACTTCGCATAACTGATAATGAATTTTAGTGGGGTTAGTGCCCTTGGCACTCAAAAACGGATCACTGCATGCAACTCGCACTTGGCGGCGGAAGTGATAGGTAGCTCCATTGCAAACGACTGCCCAGCCAAGACTAATGGTTGCAACGGGTTCGTTGTGGTGGGGATTTGAAGTGGTGAAACCAAGCTACACGCCAGTGTTGCCGGACATCACGTAAATAGCGTTCCTCAGCGCCTTGGAGACCTTATTTTTCATACATGCCTCATATAAATGTTTCTAAACAATATTAAATTATAGATGAGTCCTATTTTAACACATCAGCTTCACTTACTTACCTACATTGAGGACATGTTTTGCAAACTGTTGTTCACATCAGCTCTGTTGCGACTAAAGCTTGATCCAATGGTGTGGGTAGTTCTGGAGTAACTGCTACCATCTGTTGTTTTTGTGATGAATTTAAATGTGTGGTTGTCTTCTGTTGGGATTTCAAAGTTCATTAGTTCATTATGCTTTTCTATGTATATTTTCTCCCAGATGACGAGCTCCCTATGTTTTTATACGTAAAAAAGACAAAAGTCTGGTGTTCAAGAAAATTAAAAAGGCTAAACTAAAGAAAACCATAAAGGAAGCGCCTACATTCTCTAAAGGAAAAGAAAACTACAGCACATTCAGTGCATTCACATACAAACCAAAAACATTTAATAAATTAAAAAAGATCTTTAAGGAACAAAATATCATCTTGGCACCTACTTACAGTTACTGAGTTTTAAAATTGCTAAATTCAAAAACAAAAGACAAAATCCCACCAATTAACAGATCTGGAATATACCAAATAAATTGTAAAAACTGTGAGAAATGCTGCATAGGTCAAACTAAAACAAACCTAAAAACCAGAGTCAAAGAACACTCATATGAAAAAATAAGGACCGAGTAATGAACTTTGAAATCCCATTGGTAGATAGTTTGACAAAGAAGTTCATAGCTCCACTGCCAGAGAGGAGAGCAGATGACAACAGACGTTAGTTGGAAACAGGTTGAAAATGGAGGTGATGGCTTTTGAAACTAGTCCCTCAATAATATAAAAATGTGACTAAGTGTCAATAAACCTACTACAAATAGTTTTTTCAATTTGTAGCTTGTTTTATGCATACTGATATTAATGTCAGTCTGTAATGCTGAACATGGATATAATGTCATAGATGGTAAAGTAAATAGGCGATTAAAATTTCCTTTCAAATCCTGCATTAGTATTACATTCTGAGCATTTTTTCCCCCTAAAATGATTGGATTTTTGGGAGTAGTGTCATTACAAACTGACATTCTATTCTCTTGCTGCTTCCTATTGCTCTCAGTTGATAAACTTTTGGAAAAACATGACTAAAATAATAGTAGGACGACACAAATATAGACAGCATCTAAGGGAACAAGGTCGCTGTGAACAACACAAAAAGAAACTGCTACTAAGGCAGAAAAAAGGTCTAAACTCCACAAGACTAAAAGCAGAAAAGAAACAGATGCAGTGAATCAGAGGCAAGATTCATAGAAAGAGATGCTCCCATTATTATGTCACCTGCAACAGCATATAGATCTAGGCAGCATTTTGGAAGGTACAGAAATATGTTGCAAAAGCACTTCCCATGTCTCCCTGGAAGAAGTTACAATTGATACAGCATCAAAGGATACACTTAGAGAAGACATAAAGCTGCAATCTTGAATTTCTATGGGAATGATTCAATATCACATCATGTCTCAGGTAGATACAGGTTCTGAAGGATCCACATTAATGGAGAACTCAAAAAACTACAGAAGTTATTTGAAGATTACCATAAAATAGGCATATGCACTTAATAACGAAGATATGTGCATTATATACAAATATAACAATTTGTAACTTAAAACTTCACTTATTACAGTGCAGTTCCACGCATTACGGACTGACATTTACATCACATTTTTCTGAATAACCCAAGTTCTCACACGGGTGATGGATTTGGAATATGACTTCTGAACATCTCATTCAATAGAGAAAACATGATTAAAATTATCTAAAAGAATTACGGTTTAAGATAAAATTTATATAAGATACTTATTCACAAACATTTTTGTCACTAATGTTAATCTTCACATGACTAAACAAAGGACAGTAAACCATTTAAACTACATTATCATATAAAAATAACTTGATAATGGGTGATATAACTAAAAAAGACACTCCTGAAGCAGTCATGAGAGAAATAGCACTGAGAGTAATCAATGAAGATTACCCTGAACCAGAATAGATCAGAATATATACTGATGGGTCTCAAATAGAAGCCACTGCATATTTAATGACAGCTCAATACTTGATTTTGTCCATTTTCATAAAAACGCTCACATCAACTCACTCTAACGGCTGTTACATAACAACTGAGCGTCCAAAATGGCTGAAACTTTGGTGAGTAACTGTCAACAGATGAACAACGAAATTAACTAGCTTTTATTTACGAGTGCTTTTCAGACCAGCTTCGTATGTAACATTAGGACCTAGGGTTTGGAAATTCCCATACTTGCATACAACACTCTCCTAAAGTGGATGTATTCTACCTTTAAGCTGGTAGAACGTGTATGTCCCATTTCTTTTTGTAGAGAAACCACTCAGAGGAGTTAAGCACCTGGGTGTGTAAAACTATGCGTCCTGCCTCAGCCGAAACACAACTGCCTAACTTCATATTTCAGTAGCATGGTGCACTCTTTCATAATGAAGTCGGATAGGAACTGAACACCAGGCCTTTGAATAGAGGATTTGGCCGTGTTGGTTAATGACAGTAGCGAACTCCTAGGTTGGCATCTGTATTTATCAAATCTGAGAGCCCTTAACTTTCTTTATGGGGTTGTGCTAAAGATCTCTTGTACAAGCCAGCCCTTTCTCAGACTAAGGACATGTATCACATCAGTTGACCATCATATACTAGAACATATGTGGGTGGAAATGGACTACAGGATTAAAGCTCACTGTGTTGCCAAAGGGACATCTGTTAGGTATTTTAATAGACCGTTTTGAGTTCCTCTTTCCACTGGTACTAGTCTCATGTTTCTAAGAGTTGTTAAATACAAGTTACATGTGTTTGAAATCCAAATGATCGTTAAGGGAACCCTTACAATAGATGTATCTGAATTTGCCATTGGCAAGTGTATCACAGATTTTTTTTTCTGTTACAAGGTTTCATATCTCTTACAGTTTATTAGTTACAAAAATTATACAAAATTCAGTCCATGTAATAAAGATTCTCACCTATTTACAGAAAATTTATAGTTTTATTTTATTAACCATGCAAATATGTTAAACTATACAGGGTGTTTGTGGTATGAGTATGCAGATTTTGTGAGCTGGGATATCCAAATATGATGAATAATAAATCCTATAACAATTTCATCTATTTGGAAAAATAAAGGAGATAATTGAACATTACTGAATATGTTATTTGTACAGTATGGCAACAGGTGAGGATTTCAGAATGAAATGTTTTTGTTTTGGTTTGGCATGCGTTCACATCTGCAATGGGTGAAAGTCCAAACTAGGCCAGCGCTTGAAAGCCAGTTATCCACATCCCTGTGTGTTTTGTCAACTACTGCTAGTAATGAGCAGTGTGGTGCTTTTGTTTTAAGCAATTCAATGGTATTCACAAGACCTAAACTAAAAGCTGTGCATAAGATATAGTCTGATAAAGTGATGACTAAAAATAGCAAATTCAACTGTTAAGGTAGCTACAAAATAGTAATGAACATAAGGCGGGGCTAGGCATGGCTGTTCTATGGCTACTAGCCAATGTGGTGTGTGCAACGTTGTACAATTAAGCACGCTTACTGGCTCGCTTTGCCGAAGCATACAGCTAATTTCTTTGCTCGCTCTGAAGATACCAATTAAAGAATTATTTTGTTTTTCCCGTGTTACAGAACTATTTTTTCTGAGGATTACTGTTTAAACCCCATGTTTGTAGGACATCTGGTTTCGGAGATATGGAAAGATAAGATGCCTAACTAGAAAGAAAAGAATAATTAACTGTCAATGAAGAAAAGCACACACGTGCTATGCTGCAGTTGCATTTTATACCCTACATTCAGTAAAGTGGTGATCTTTTAAGAGCACACACATGCTTTTTAAAGTTAGTAAATATACCGCTTAGCAGGTCTAGTACTGGTGTGCTTAGTAACTGCGAAACAACTCATAAGATTTTGCATAAATAGACTACAAATATTTTTGTTAATGTGTATTCGTTTTTCAAACAAATGTCAATTAAAGGCATTTTTGAAGGTACACATTTTGCTCAGAGTCGAGAATTAATATTACAAGTTTGTCATGTGAGTGCTCATTCTGGGACGAACATTGTTAAAGAAGGCAAACAGTTTACCAAATTAGGGTAAGTTTTCATATTTAGATCTCGAGGGAAACATTGGGCAGCTAAAAAACTTGCTACCAACTTAGACAATTTTCAAAAGTGTGTTTCACATAGAATGATTTATGATTTATATGACAAGGGTGAATTTTCAACTCCCAAAAGGCTGAACAATTTAATGAGGGAGGAATAGAATATACGGATTCTGTATCTTCTATGCATAATATTCTGAAATATCTTGGGTTCAAATATATGTGTAGTGTTTAACGCCCGCTTTTACTACATACGGCACTGCAGGTGGTGACACTGATGATACATGAGATGAAGATGGAGCACCGGTGGAATGAGATGGCGGGGGAAACCGGAGGTCCCGGAGAAAACCCGCCCCAACGCCATGTTGTCCACGACAAATCTCACTTTGCGGTCGCCTGGGATCGAACCCGGGCCACCTTGGTGAGAGCCAAGCGGTCTAATCACTGAGCCATGGCGTGGCCGGTTCAAATATAGGAGAACCAATGATGGTTGCAAATTTCTGCTTGAAAGAAGCGATATTGTTGCTTCAAGACAAATTTCTGTGCACAATGCATACCATTAGTACATGATATTCATGGCATAAAAATGCTTCATAAATACACATTCATATCTTCCGTATTTATTAAGTATTTTAATGAAACAAAAATTAGTTTAAAGTTCATTACAGGCAGTATACAAATATGGCATCATTAAAATAGAAACTATATTAACAAATTGTTGAAATGCCACTGTTTTGTTTCTCTGTAGCAAACACCTTCTTTAGTAGAACGGATCTAATATGAATCATTTTGCTTTGTGTGCATATGAACGATAGCTATGTAGGCGAACTGTTCTCCAGTTCAAGCTTTTAAGGTTCAGATTGTTCTATGATCATTGTGTATGTTCTCACATACATGCTGACATATTAAGCGAACTTCTCTGTCAGCACCTGCATCACTGGACATGTCAGCATCTGTATGATACTTGGTAGATTGAGACAAAGACAGATATATGTATCTTCCATCTCTGTCACCCCCTTGCCGTGGAGCTGGTAACACCAAGATGGTAGGATAACCGTATTGGCTCAACCCATGTCCATTCTTATTTTGTAGCTACTCTAATTATAAAAATACCTCATTCAGGTGTATTGTGTAAAATTAAATCAAAGCCACACATTTGCTAAACAGGAAATTTATTAATGGTCAATAACTGCAACATCAAGATGTCTAATTACAGTAGATGCTCAAAATATGCTCCATTGCAGTCTTTGCTATGACTCTTGGGTTTGGAGTTCTATTGGGAAACTTATCCCAAGTGCTGCACTTCATGAATGTTCCAGTCGGCTTTGCCATAATCAAGAAGCATACTCTTGATTTGACTGCCATAGTTCTGAATGCATTAGATAAGTGTCGTGGCAAGTAGTTTTACTGTATATATTCCTGACCTTTCACTTTACATACATACCAATGTAGGATTTACGAGTGTAAGCCCATGACTTTATTGCAATACACATGCAGAAATCCAGTCCTTTTATATATGAGGGTTGTTCAAGTCAATCTGGGACTTTATTTAAAAACAAATAGAAGAGCAAATTTCAGAGTGTGGAAAGTGGATTTATTTTTCCACATAATCTCCAGGTACAGTTATACACTTACCCCAGGGTTTGACTAACACCTGAAATGCTTCGGCATAGAAAGATTTAGAATTCCGACAGAACCATTGTGGGACATCATGCTTCACTTCACCATCGGTATTGAAATGTTTTCCTCCAAGGAATTCTCTCACGGGCTCAAACAGGTAGAAATTACTGGATGCTAAGTCAGGAATATAGGTGTGGCACGATCTCCCAGCCGAGTTCTATGCTTGTTTGCAATGTGCGTTGATCAAACAGACACTGCTTTGGGACCTAGCATGCACTCACTTTTTGGAACAACAAATAATCATGAATTATTGTGTTCACTTTTCCTAATGATAGATTACACACCCTTGCGATTTTACGGCAGGTTATGCGACGATCAATCCAGGATCAATTGCTGCACGTGCTGAATGTTCTTTGAGCTACTACCGTGGACTGTGATCCACCATGACCAGGATCGTCAGTGATCAAGATATGGCCTGTTTAAAGTGCATACATAATTCATATGTCTTACTGTGACCGAGTGTCTCATCATCGTACTGATTCTGAAGTGTTCTGTATATTTCAGCAGGTTTTTTTGCCCTCATTCACTAAATACTTCATCACAACATGCTGTTCCATGTGGACGTTCACACTTTTGTCCGCTATCTTGAATAATGGTCTATTCAGAACCATAGGAAATGAGCACCGTCTACCAGTAAAACGACACAGGTGCCACTGTCTACTGCATATAAAACCTCTAGCCTAGGCATCCATTTAGATCTGAAAAAAGAAATGTCCCGGATTGACTTGAAACACCCTTGTAATTTTGTGGCTAAACAAATCCTATTAGCAACATTTCATAAAGGCACAAATAACTCATCTTTTCTAGCTTTACCTCGTTTTCTTAATTGCAAAATTAAATTATAAAGGTGTGATGACATATTCTCAATGAAAAATTTAATCAGTTTTATTTTATATTTATGCAACCATGCTCTGAGAGGAAAATAGTACAGAAACTTATATTTCAGCATAATGTCAGGAAATTGACATTGAAGTCTGCACACTCATACCCCTAACACCTTGCATATTGCAATCAAAATTGTTTCAGCCAATTTTTTAGAAAATTAACTAAAAATGTTTGTCTTTTGAATTTTTCTTCCACTCTTTCTTTCTTACCTTCCCATCCATTGTGTATTTTTTGCAGATTTCAAAGTGTGTATTTTTGGTATTATCTGTATATCAAACCTTTATTTTTGGGTGGAGTATTTATCCAACATAGATAAATGAAAGAAACTTCAATGACTCAAGAAAGAGAGAGTTGCTTATCATACTTGTGATGTTTTATTGCAGGTAAAAATGAAACGCTCAGACTCGGAGCCTAGTGAAAAGTCAGAGGTACAGTATGGGCTGAACTTTACATGGTTTATATCTCTTGAATATTTGACTGAATTTGGCAATCCTGTATTACACTCACACAACTTTACATAATCCAGGGTTTGAAGATTTATACACTGCCATCAGCCCCTTTTATAACAGCACTTTTTTAGCGTATTCATTTGCTGCAATTGCTGTGACTGAAAATTCAGTGGTTAGGATTAATCTTTTAATCTCAGGGTCATGGATTCAAACTCTGCCCAACCCAATGCTTTTTAAGTGTGGGTAGATTTACTAGCATGTAAAAATAAACTCCTGCGGGACAAAATACTGGGACACCAGTAGCGTTGATATCAATTTATAGTGCTGTTAACAAACAAATTATATTTACGCTCACTTTCATCTCGGGCAGTCAGCCAGGTGAAAAGTTGATTAGATATCACCATTTCGGGAGTGTGCATCTCTCCCATCATCAGGATATTTATAAAATGTTATAACCACAGATGAAACACTGGATATAACACAACTATAAACAAAGGCAAAACGCTGTCAAAATTTGCATTACTGAACAAAAGACTGTTTTCAGTAAATTAAATGCCAGGTCAGGAGATGGCGTGAGTATAGAAAATTGTGTGAAAGAAACTTAACTACTTGATTATCAAGCTGTATTGATCTTTGCTTCTTAAATCAACAGATTTCCATTTTTAAGGCCGGTTTCCAAGAGGAGCTGAACTGAAATCCAGCATCACGATTTAAGTGTGCTCCTTTCAGAGGAAATCACGAAAGCTTCCTTAATTCTCCGCTCCCAGTAACTGTTGCATTTTGCCAAGATGGTTGTCTCCCGAAAATTGGCTCTATGGTCGTTATGAAAACAATGCTCTGCCAGCCCAGACATTTCAGGTTGTATTAAACGAATGCTCCGTTCATGTTCGATTATTCTCATAGCGATGGTACTTCTGGTTTGTCCTATATACGGTGTCCCACATTCACAGGGAATGCGGCACACTCCCAGAACTTGAAGTCCAGTTTGTCTTTCACTGGTCTCAACAAATGCTTAATCTTTGGAGGTGGCTTGTGGAAGGTCCTGATGTTGTGTTTGGCAAGAATTCTGCTGATTCTGCCGGATAGATTGCCGGTAAATGGGATGCAGGCTGTAGCGGTAGGCTTATCTGACGCTTGCTGTATTACAGGTTTCCCTTTCCTAGCTATGGTGATCGAGGCTTCAACGTCATATTCGGAGTAGCCATTTTGACGGAAAGTGAGTCTCAGATGCTGTAATTTTTGTTTTAAGTGGCTAGGATCAGAGATAGGAAAGCACTGTGGGCCAGTGAATTGAGAACTCCCAGTCGTTGAGACTTATGATGGAAACTATGAGCATTCAGATAGAGATCTTGGAAACCGGCCTTAAAAAATGGAAATCCATCAATTTAACAAGCAAAGATAAATACAGCTTGATAATCAAGTTAAGTAGTTACTTTTCTTTGACACAATTTTCTATAAATCCTTTCATGGAAGTGTTGAAAACAGTGTTGTTGTATAAATTAAATTAATTGGGAGTCGATTAATGACACTAAACAACACTTACTTTTAAATTTTTCCGTAACTAGTTTCAGAGGCCTTCCCTCTATCTTCAGCCGGACATCGACTGGTTCTCATTGGTGTAGTTGGCAATATTTTGTCATTGGTCTCCTCTGGTGGTGGTTCGAGGAACTTGCTGAACAAATCTTTCTGGGGGATGTCGAAATTGAATACTTTGTTCCTATTTTTTGAAATAAAGATTTGTTCCCATGTGGACAGTTCTTGTTTTCCGGTTGTATGTTTTAGTAATTTTGGTTCTGGATTTATGTTGTGGTTTTTTTCCCAAAAATGCGTGGCAACTGCTGATTTTTCTAATTGTATTTTATGTTCCTAAAGTGTTCCTTTGCTCTTGTTTCTAAATTTCTTTTGGTTTTTCCAATATAAATTTGACTACAGTCACAGCATTCAATTTGATATATACCAGATTTTTTGTTAGATGGAATGGCATCTTTGATGTTTGAGCAAATTAGGTATTTTAAGGAGTAATGGTTCACTGGAGCTAGTTGAATGTTTTGTTTTTTGAAGACATTTTTGAATTTATCAAAGGCCCATGGATGATAAGTGAATTTTTTGAAGTTCATTTTAGTTTCTGTAGCTGAGAGGGTTGTGGTTTCCTTTAGTAGTTTCTTCTTATTTGCTAAGTTCACTTTTTTGTCTACTAGTGATTTGGGAAAGTCATTTTTCTGTGCTATTTCAATAATTTTGTTGTATTCTATTTTGCATTCTTCTGCTGTGAGAGGGATGTTGACCAGTCTGTGTGCTAAACTATTAAAGATTGCCTGTTTGTGGGATCTTGGGTTGTAGCCATTAGCTTTTATGTAGTTGTCTGTCTGTGTTGGTTTTCTGTAAATGCCAAAGTTTATTCTATTTTTATTTCTGATTATTTTTAGATCTAAAAATGGTAAATACTCGTCTTTTTCAACTTCTACAGTGAACTTGATGCTTTTTTCTTGAATATTTAAAAGTTTTAGTGCATCACTGATGTGTTTTTTTGGCACTATGGCAAATATGTCATCTACATATCTTTGCCAGAGTTTGAACATCCATGGGAAACCTTTAGTGATCCTTATTTCTAGTGCACTCATGTACAGATCGGCCAGGAAGGGTGATAAGGGGTTGCCCATTGCTAAACCAGAAGTTTGATGGAAATATTTTGTTTGAAACTGGAAGAAATTCTGTTCTATGCATAATTTGGTTAGTTCGATGTAATCTGAAATTTCAAGTGATGACATTCCAAGTGATTTGAGCCATTTTTCTATCAATGTTGGGAGTTGTTTAACTGGTATGCTGGGAAACAGTGATCACTGTGTCATTAATCGACTCCCAATTAATTTAACAATTTTCTATACTCACGTCATCTCCTGACTGGGCATTTAATTTACTGAAAACAGTCTTTTGTTCAGTAATGCAAATTTTGATAGTGTTTTGTCTTTGTTTATAGTTGTGTTATATCCAATATTTCATCTGTGGTTATAACATTTTATAAATATCCTGATGATGGGAGAGATGTACACTCCCGAAATGGCAATATCTAATCTCTTTTCACCTGGATGGCTGCCCGAGAAGAAAGTGAGTGTATTTGTCGCCAGGAATGCTTCAGGTCTTAAATTATATTTAGTATTATAATAGCCGTAGTCTTGTTTTTTATTCATATAAGTGATCTAATAGGGGAGAAATATACTTTTTGGGTAGAGAAAGGAAGAAATGAGAAAAATAAGAATTATAGGTTATCGAGGGATGAAAAAAGTGAATTGTGGACATAACAGAGATGTGATATTAAAATATGTAAGTGACTAGAGAAAGATAAGAAATTTAAAGAAACATGGCAGTGAGAAGAGAAAGCAAATAGGATAAAAGGATGTGACTTAAAATGGAAAGGAAGACATGGGGTGATGAGTGATGAAGTGTAGTAACAAAACAAATAATGGTTTACCTTGATCAGGAAGGAAAAGAAAAGTAAGGCAATAAGGTGCCAAGTTTAAATTGAAAAATACGAGGAACTATTGAAGAAACTAAAAACATCAAACAGAAGCAGCTAGAAAATAACAGTTTAATATCAGGTAATAAACATTAGTTAAGGGAAGATGAAATTTTGTTAATTGGAGAAAAATTGTTGTGAAATAAGTGAGAAGATAGACATAGATGTGAGGCTGTAATGAAGTAATGAATTTGAGTTAGAGAAGATTAGGAAAGTTGAGAAGGAGGGAAAGTAAATAAAGAGGGGACAAAAACGTAGAAATTAAAGAAAAGAGTGGTAGCAGGATAGATTAAAAAAAAGGCAAGAAATAAACATGCCCAAATGGAAACTGGAGTGGATCAATTGACCTAATAGTTGCCTTAACTATGAAGCCTGGGACTTAAGTACTTCCAGCATAATAAGTCGCCACAAAAGGTATGTATCTCATTGTACACAAGATCTTCTAGTGGTTCACTGGGAAAATTTCAGTTGGAGGATTCAATGTCATGCTGGCATGTTGCAATGGAAGTTCAGTGCCCGCCTCGGTAGCATGGATGGTGGTGTGTCTGCCTCACATTCAAGAAGTCCCGAGTCCGAATCTCAGTCAGGGTGAGTTATCTGGATAAAGTTTTTCCGGGATTTTCCATGATCCTGAAAAATGAATGTCAGGTAACTCTAAGCTCTATGGATCCTGGTCTAATTTGAGCATCATTTCATCCATTCCACTCATCGTCCAATATGACTTAACATTGGAGGACGTAAATTACAACAAACAAACAAAAATGGTAGCTAATGGTTAAGAGTAACTGGGCAGAGAACTGGAGATCCGTGGTTCAAATCCCGGCTATCATCACATTGAATTTTTCAGTCTCATTTTACCTATTCTAAATTTAATTAATTGATGAAACTGTTTGTAGTCGGTTTTCACATCCTGTCACATATTATTTTTTGAGGGACTAGTTTTGGAAGTTGTTGCTTCCATTTTCAACCTCGAAGTCCTGTCATCTGTTTTTGGCTGCTGCCTTCTCTCTAGTGGAGGAACTATCAACTTCTTTATCAAATTGTCAACTGGTGGGATTTCAAAGTTTATTGCTCAGTCTTTGTATTTCTATATTAAAATGTTCTCCCATGTTGTCATTTTGTTATGGTTAATCACACCTTTTAATAATTTTGCATTTGGGTCAAGGTTATGGTTTCCTTTCCAAAGGCGAAATGCTACTGCTGACATATCTTCCTATTTCAATTTGAGGTTTCTAAAATCCTTCCATTTTCTAGGAAATTTAGTCTCCTGCCATTACTATTTTTTTTTCTCTTTAGTATCTCAAGATTTTGTAAAAATAAATGTTTTTAAAAATCCTTTTATGGAAGTGTTGAAAACAGTGTTGTTGTATAAATTAAGTTAATTAGGAGTCGATTAATAACACAAAACAACACTCACTTTTAAATTTTCCCGGAACCGGTTTCTGAGGTCTTCCCTCTATCTTCAGCCGGACATCAACTAGTTCTCATTGGTGTAGCTGGCAATATTTTGTCTTCGGTCTCCTCTGGTGGCGGTTCGAGGAACTTGCTGAACAAATCTTTCTGGGGGATGTCGAAATTGAATACTTTGTTCCTATTTTTTGAAATAAAGATTTGTTCCCATGTGGACAGTTCTTCTTTTCCTGTTGTATGTTTTAGTAATTTTGGTTCTGGATTTATGTTGTGGTTTTTTTCCCAAAAATGCGTGGCAACTGCTGATTTTTCTAATTGTTTGTATTTTATGTTCCTAAAGTGTTCCTTTGCTCTTGTTTCTAAATTTCTTTTCGTTTTTCCAATATAAATTTGACTACAGTCACAGCATTCAATTTGATATATACCAGATTTTTTGTTAGATGGAATGGCATCTTTGATGTTTGAGCAAATTAGGTTTTTTAAGGAGTAATGGTTCACTGGAGCTAGTTGAATGTTTTGTTTTTTGAAGACTTTTTTGAATTTATCAAAGGCCCATGGATGGTAAGTGAATTTTTTGAAGATCATTTTAGTTTCTGTAGCTGAGAGGGTTGTGGTTTCCTTTAGTAGTTTCTTCTTTTTTGCTAAGTTCACTTTTTTGTCTACTAGTGATTTGGGAAAGTCATTTTTCTGTGCTATTTCAATAATTTTGTTGTATTCTATTTTGTATTCTTCTGCTGTGAGAGGGATGTTGACCAGTCTGTGTGCTAAACTATTAAAGATTGCCTGTTTGTGGGATCTTGGATTGTAGCCATTAGCTTTTATGTAGTTGTCTGTCTGTGTTGGTTTTCTGTAAATGCCAAAGTTTATTCTATTTTTATTTCTGATTATTTTTAGATCTAAAAATGGTAAATACTCGTCTTTTTCAACTTCTACAGTGAACTTGATGCTTTCTTCTTGAATATTTAAAAGTTTTAGTGCATCACTGATGTGTTTTTTTGGCACTATGGCAAATATGTCATCTACATATCTTTGCCAGAGTTTGAACATCCATGGGAAACCTTTAGTGATCCTTATTTCTAGTGCACTCATGTACAGATCGGCCAGGAAGGGTGATAAGGGGTTTCCCATTGCTAAACCAGAAGTTTGATGGAAATATTTTGTTTGAAACTGGAAGAAATTCTGTTCTATGCATAATTTGGTAAGTTCGATGTAATCTGAAATTTCAAGTGATGACATTCCAAGTGATTTGAGCCATTTTTCTATCAATGTTGGGAGTTGTTTAACTGGTATGCTGGGAAACAGTGATTTAACGTCAAATGAGACTAGTGTGTCTTCTTCATTTAGTTCAGTATCCTTAATGTGTTCTATAAGTTCATAGGTGTTTTTGATGCTTAGGCTATCGAATTTTGGAAATGAGTTGAATTTGTTTGTTAGCCATTTTGCAAGTTTGTATGTTGGTGAATTTATACTGCTAACTATAGGTCTCATTGTTATGGATGGTTTGTGTATTTTGGGTAAGCCATAAAGTCTAGGTAAGGTTGGGTTATCTGGTTTAACTGCATATTTGTTTGATATTATACTTGATTTTGCTATTGTTTTTTCAAATGATTTTATGCAAGCTGTTAATGGATTTTTGTTAATGGTTTCATATTCACTGTTAGTTAGCATTTCTTCCATTTTTTCAAGGTAATCAGATTTTTCCATTATGACTATTTTGTTACCTTTGTCTGCCTTGGTGTATATGACAAAAAAAAAAAAAAAAAAAAAAAAAAAAAAAAAAAAAAAAAAAAAAACCGTCATATACACCAAGGCAGACAAAGGTAACAAAATAGTCATAATGGAAAAATCTGATTACCTTGAAAAAATGGAAGAAATGCTAACTAACAGTGAATATGAAACCATTAACAAAAATCCATTAACAGCTTGCATAAAATCATTTGAAAAAACAATAGCAAAATCAAGTATAATATCAAACAAATATGCAGTTAAACCAGATAACCCAACCTTACCTAGACTTTATGGCTTACCCAAAATACACAAACCATCCATAACAATGAGACCTATAGTTAGCAGTATAAATTCACCAACATACAAACTTGCAAAATGGCTAACAAACAAATTCAACTCATTTCCAAAATTCGATAGCCTAAGCATCAAAAACACCTATGAACTTATAGAACACATTAAGGATACTGAACTAAATGAAGAAGACACACTAGTCTCATTTGACGTTAAATCACTGTTTCCCAGCATACCAGTTAAACAACTCCCAACATTGATAGAAAAATGGCTCAAATCACTTGGAATGTCATCACTTGAAATTTCAGATTACATCGAACTTACCAAATTATGCATAGAACAGAATTTCTTCCAGTTTCAAACAAAATATTTCCATCAAACTTCTGGTTTAGCAATGGGAAACCCCTTATCACCCTTCCTGGCCGATCTGTACATGAGTGCACTAGAAATAAGGATCACTAAAGGTTTCCCATGGATGTTCAAACTCTGGCAAAGATATGTAGATGACATATTTGCCATAGTGCCAAAAAAACACATCAGTGATGCACTAAAACTTTTAAATATTCAAGAAGAAAGCATCAAGTTCACTGTAGAAGTTGAAAAAGACGAGTATTTACCATTTTTAGATCTAAAAATAATCAGAAATAAAAATAGAATAAACTTTGGCATTTACAGAAAACCAACACAGACAGACAACTACATAAAAGCTAATGGCTACAATCCAAGATCCCACAAACAGGCAATCTTTAATAGTTTAGCACACAGACTGGTCAACATCCCTCTCACAGCAGAAGAATACAAAATAGAATACAACAAAATTATTGAAATAGCACAGAAAAATGACTTTCCCAAATCACTAGTAGACAAAAAAGTGAACTTAGCAAAAAAGAAGAAACTACTAAAGGAAACCACAACCCTCTCAGCTACAGAAACTAAAATGATCTTCAAAAAATTCACTTACCATCCATGGGCCTTTGATAAATTCAAAAAAGTCTTCAAAAAACAAAACATTCAACTAGCTCCAGTGAACCATTACTCCTTAAAAAACCTAATTTGCTCAAACATCAAAGATGCCATTCCATCTAACAAAAAATCTGGTATATATCAAATTGAATGCTGTGACTGTAGTCAAATTTATATTGGAAAAACGAAAAGAAATTTAGAAACAAGAGCAAAGGAACACTTTAGGAACATAAAATACAAACAATTAGAAAAATCAGCAGTTGCCACGCATTTTTGGGAAAAAAACCACAACATAAATCCAGAACCAAAATTACTAAAACATACAACAGGAAAAGAAGAACTGTCCACATGGGAACAAATCTTTATTTCAAAAAATAGGAACAAAGTATTCAATTTCGACATCCCCCAGAAAGATTTGTTCAGCAAGTTCCTCGAACCGCCACCAGAGGAGACCGAAGACAAAATATTGCCAGCTACACCAATGAGAACTAGTCGATGTCCGGCTGAAGATAGAGGGAAGACCTCAGAAACCGGTTCCGGGAAAATTTAAAAGTGAGTGTTGTTTTGTGTTATTAATCGACTCCTAATTAACTTAATAAATGTTTTTATCAGATGTCAGTGACCAATATTGTGACCTTTGTGGGTTCGTAGAATTAAAATTCCAAATTGCAGAAATTGAAATTGTTATACTCACACTTTTTTCACAGGACATGTTTCAAGAGTTTTTACTCTTATCTGCTGGAACTCGACACGGTATTGTGACTTGGCTGTTACTTTTACTGGTTATTACCATTGACCCTTAAACTCTGAAGATAATATTATTATGGGGATTCCATGTCCATCTCCTATCCAGAGTTATCCCTAGATATTTGACAGAAGCAGAAATCTTTGCGTAAGTATTCCCAGCCTTTAATCCTTTAAAGGTTGCTTGTAAGGGAAGTCTGATACTTTTTGAGAGATTGGTTCTAACACCTTCCCTCTGATTTTTTATTCATTAAGCCTACATGTTGCTTATAGTAACTGTATATTTGCCTTTGTCTAGCCGGGCTGTCATATGCATAACTCTGTGGGTAATGCAGGTTTATGCGTGTAATGATAAATCTATCAATTTCAGTACCCAGTTTTTCTAAGATTAAAATTAATCCATTGAAATGTTTACAGCTTGCAGATGTATATAATTACAATTTATGGATCTATTTTTCAATACCATATGAATATAAAACTATAAATGATTTTCAGTGGCTTGCTTTTTTGCTATTTTTTCTTATTTTATTTTATATATAGTAAAATTTTGTACTAGCTCAAGCATAATAGATCTACATAAACACAGTGATATCATGAATATATGGTAAACATTTCAAAGATAGCTTTTACAGATTTGTAAATAACTAGAAACTTGGGCAAAAAGAAAGAAAATGTACTTCTCTAATAAATTCAATTAAAAATGTTTTTATAGAAAAATTAACTTTTTGAAGGGAATAAGCTAAAAACCTCCAGTACTGTATTTCTAATCTCCTTGAATCTCATACTACTGTAATCTCTTCCTTTTTCTCAGAGATCTTGCTGCTTCTGTCATAGTACTCGCAACAATCTCTGCTGTTGTAGTTCACTATTGATTTCATGAAGTCTGAATTCCTATTTTTTTAATATCGTCCTCATACCAAGATGCTCCAGAATCTTGGATTGGATTATGCTACAGAGGGGATTTGACACTGCTACCAGACTAGATCTATTATGCCTATGCCCCAAATAGGGGATCCCAAGAAGGAAGGATGAAGCGAGAGGAAACAGAGGGTGTCCAACCCAAGGAGGCACGACAGTGCAGAGGGAAGGTTCCATACAACTGACCAGTTGGAAATTCCCCAACAGACCAGTACAATCGGTAGGGGAGTGGATCCATCCCCTTCAGCTGCTGTGGTGCAGATGCTGTGGACCCTTAGCACTCGTGGTACCTCTGACGTTACTAGAGGAACTTTGGGCCCAACATTCGAGCCCCTCCCATACAGGAGTTGTTCGGATTGGGTTGGACTCGAGGGGGCAATGTGTTCCCGACACCCGTGGGAAATTGGGTACTTCCGGTCAGGCTTCGGCCGCCCGGAGGGGCTAGAGGGTTGCCTAAGAAGTCCCGAGCACTGACACTACATAGCTAGTAGAAGGCATGCTGGATCGCCAGATGGCCCCACCGAGGTTATTTGGTATCCTTCCCTGCGGGGTTGACGCGCGTAAGTGGTGCATCCACTTCCACCCGTCTTGACATTGATGGGGGGGCTTTATAGACCCTAAGTATTGCCCTAGCGGAAATTACCCCAAGAGTCCTCCATCGTCTCCCAGGAGTCAGAGACCGGCATCTTCGGACGTTTGGAGTAGAGCTTGTTTAACATCTCACCCACCATGGTCCTGAAACGGCCCATTAGACTGGGCTGAAGACTGTCCTACTGGAGGAGGAAGTGTTTACCAAGAGCATATCATCCTGCCAGCAAGTGCTGAGACTCCCACCGACACTTCTACCCTGAAAGAAACCACCAGATGGGAGATGAAATGGAGGGACAGGAAATTTGAGGGATGTATTTAACCTACCTAGCATTCCACCTGTTGACCCGGGAGAACTCCCCAAAAAATCTATGGTTCAGGTAGGTTGGCTATGGGAATCGAACCCAGATTTGCTGAATGCAGGCCACAGATAAAACTGCCCAAGCCATCCCACTCAGTGCTCCAGAATCTTGATCATGGCTACATTACCACCACTGACTGCATTGTGCACCCCAAGCCTTGTGGTTCCTAGTCCTACAAACATTTTTAAGGACTTCTATCAACACATAGTGATTTTTAACACTATTTTGCACTTAAACTGCAGGTTTTCCATGTACTTTTAAACAAGAAATGCTGTGAAATTAAGAAATACAACCTTTCCTTTGAATCAAGACCAACCACAGCCATCTAGAGCAAATAGTTCTTGAAATATAGAATTTTAAGTGAACAAATGCTCAACAAAATCCCCCCCCCCCAAAAAAAGACTTATGTGGTAGCATAATTAAAATGTTATTAAGAATACTTATTACCAAGGAATATATGTTAAAATCATATCAAAACATACAAAATTATTTAAATATTAGCATGGTACAAAAAACATGAGTTTTTTATCTCCTTACACTTTTATACTCTCCTTAAATCCATCACAATATTCCACAGTAAAGAAAAATAAAACAAATTCCTCCCTGGGGGTAATAGTTTACCTTAAGGAAAATAGTAAGATTAGTGAAAAGAATGAAAGTCCATGACCATTTCCTCCACCAACATCATCGGAGGAATCATCTGGAGAGGACTCTGATCGGCAACTTTCATCTTTGCCGATTACAGTTTCCAATCGAGAGACTCAAATCAAAACTACAAGTACGAAAGCCATGGAGCGGGTAGATCCTGTCCTCACTGGACAGGACAGCAACAGGAGACTCAACAACTACAAAGAGCTCGACAACAAATACAAGTCCAGGATGATGTATCACCCAGAAGGTCATCTCGTATTCAACAACAAGGGCAATATCAACAAAGACGATCACCTGTAGAGGACCAACCACTAGTGCATGAGGGACATCATAGAAGAGGAAAGCAACATCAGCCGAAGAAGAGGATACTGGGTCTCACTGAGGAACACCGATGAAGCATGAACTCCAGAATAGCTGAGAGGGAACTTATAATGACATTTAATCCCCAAATTATACTATATTATTTCACATAAAACAAGTTAGGGACAAACAGGAAACACAATCATAAGTTTACAGATGGTTAGAGTAGACATCAGTGGTCAATAATTAAGTTTTGATCTTTGTATATAACATATTATTTCTTCAAGAAAAGAATTGTATTTATATAAAGTTAGGACCACTGACATATAACATAGGGAAAATAGGTTGTTGATTTACGACAACTTAGGTTATAGATTGTATTAGCTTTAGGTATATCTGCAAAATCTAAAAATTTGTAAAAACAATGTAAAAATTATTATAAAATAAAGTTATAGACCTGCAAATATGTTCTGGTATAGACTCTAGATGCCAGAACATAGAAATGCAGATGTTATTTTTTTTTATTTTTTTTTATTTTTTTTTTATTTTTTTTTTTATTTTTTTTTTATTTTTTTTTTATTTTTTATTTTTTTTGTCCTCACTGCCACAATGACAGTGAAAAAAGACAGGAAAAACCTGCTGAAAATGCTAGCCCAACCCCTAAGAAAAGGAACAAATTGATTCAATCACCACTGGGCAGGTAGTTTGTTTTGTCATGGCAAGTTGATATTGAAAGCACACGTTTTTAAATATTATAATTATAGTTTATGAATGAACTATTTTTCTAAATCCGTGTAACTGCCAGTGGTTCACCCATATAACTATATATGTCAATGATGTCAAGAGACAGTTCGTCACTGACACTGTCTTCATCGTCTGAGTGTTGCAATTTTATAATGATAGGTTTTGAAATCTTGTTGCATGCTATTTCTTTCCAAAAGTCATCTTGGAGTTTATCTGCATGTCTCATGCAGTATTCCCAATCTTGTGTTACCTTGTCAGTTGCTCTGTGAAAAGTGATTCAACATCAGTGAATTTAAAAGTATTATTTGTGTTGGCAACATAATTTGAGCCCACATTAAATCAATTGGTTTGTACTAGCAGTGGTAAGGGGATAGGGGTTTACCTCATGTCTCATTTTAATTGCAAGTTGATCTAATTGATACTTTTCCATGGTTTTTAAATGGAAGAACAGCTGAATAATGCTGTTTTGAACTCACTAGAGTAAATAGAGATTATTCATAAACAAACATATAAGTGATGGCTCACGTTCTATAAATGCAGTGTTCTATAGCCAGCAGGAAGTGTACTGTTTGCTCTCTCTCTCTCTCTCTCTCTCTCTCTCTCTCTCTCTCTCTCTCTCTCTCTATCCTCTCTCTCTCTCTCTCTCTCTCTCTCTCATCTCTCTCTCTCTCTCTCTCTCTCTCTCGTCTCTCTTCTCTCTCTCTCTCTCTCTCTCTCTCTCTCTCTCTCTCTTCTCTCTTCTCTCTCTCTCTCTCTCTCTCTCTCTCTCTCTCTCTCTCTCTCTCTCTCTCTCTCTCTCTCTCTCTCTCTCTCTCTCTCTCTCTCTCTCTCTCTCTCTCTCTCTCTCTCTCTCTCTCTCTCTCTCTCTCAAATTAAACAAACACCTGGCTTATTCAAAGTAAATCTTTATCATGTAGTGTCAAATGTTTACATTTTAGTTCTGAGTAGTTACAAATATATGTACATGCATACATGTCAAGCAGTAATGATATTCATTGTAGTGCTAATGCATTGTTATAATATATTGGTATTACTCCTGGGGCAGTAATTGGGAGACACTGAACACCACATACAAAACATTCATCAAGCCAATACTTAATATAAAAATTATTTGTGGTTGGTTTATTGACACTCGTCACTTACTTTTTCATATATTTATGAGAGACTAGTTTCAAAGGCCCTGGCCTCCATTTTCAATCTCTTCCCAACTGGCATCTGTTGTTATCTGCTCTCTCTGGTGGTGGAACTATGAACTTTTTTGTCAAATTATCTACTGGCGGGATTTCAAAGTTCATTACGCCAATACTTCTTTATAATGCAGAGGTAATAATTACGACAAACAGTTCTAACATAAATCACCTAGAAGTATGCCAAAATCAGGCCCTGCGACTAATAACTGGTGCAGCAAAATCAACTCCAATCACGGCAATGCAATCCTTAACTCGGAACTATCCAATACCTCTAACTTCAGAGGAGCAGGCAATAATACAACATGAAAAAATGTTGCAGTTAAAAACAACAAAATGGGAGAAAAGATTACTACAACCAATCAAGATGAAAACACAAACAAGTTTCCTACACAAAGTTACGGAATTAAAAACAGATCTGAATCTTCCTAATTCTAAAGAAAACATTTTAATCAAAGAAAACCCACTAACTTTTGAACCAATTAATATTCAATTAGATTTAGAACAAATAGTTACAAAATCTGAAACTTCCAAACCTGTACTAAAAGCACTAGCATTAGAAACTGTGAACAATAGATACCCACCAGAAGAATGGTTACATATCTACATAGATGGATCTAACTTGGACAACAACTCAGGAGCAGGAATTAAGTGTGCACGGTTCTCATTCTATCAGCCAGCAGGATACCACACAACAAATTTTGATGTAGAGGTAACGGCTATTCATGTTTCACTCCAACACCTTCTATACAGAATAGATAAATTCAAAAATGCTGTCATACTTTCTGATTCTAAAGCAGCATTATGTGCAATAAGTTCATATAAAATGAGGCCAATCCAAATTAAAGAATGTCACAAAATGATCCAACAACTTCAAAAACTACAGAAAAGAATTATATTACAGTGGATACCTGCACATTGTGGAATTGCTGGAAATGAATCAGCTGATTTCCTTGCCAAAAAAGGTGCAAATTTAATTCAGAACAAAAGTAAAAACTTACCCTTTACATCCATAAAAAGATTAATCAAAAGCAAATATAAAAGCAAACAAAACCAATTAATATCTAACAAAGCCAAAGATAAAAAAATGGAACATTTTAATTAACAATCCAGAAATTATTCCAGAAATCCCACGTAAAGCTGCAGTAGCAAATTTTAGATTACTTACGGAACATGATTATTTGGCCAAACACTTACACAGAATAGGAATTTATACAAGTCCAAATTGTCCTCTGTGCAACAAAGAAGAGGAAATGACTGAAGAACATCTTTTAACCTGTGAAGTCCTAACTGCCAGACCCACTACACAGAAATATTGGAGAGCAAGAGAGCTAATGGCTTCATTGCCAAAGTCTAGCATTTTAAAACAACATATATTGGTATTTTATTTATTTGCATTATGAAAGCTATTTGAGCTAAAAATATGGGGTTTTCATGGTTATGTTAGAAGCATTACTCCCTGCTTTCCTCGTGGATCACTTTTGCAAAATTTGAATTTTTGGTTTAGAGTAAATAGTATTTATTAGAGATAGATATTCACTTGGCACTCGTCACACCCCACTTAGGGTAATGCAATATGACAACTTGGCAGGACTCCAGTTGGTTGCTGAGCTAGTAGCATTCAAGGACAAATATTATCCCATTTAAAAGCCACAGTAGTTTTCGTTAATTGTTGGAAATTAATCATATCTTCACACTAGCTGTTTATTGGCTAAGGCTTTTATTCAATCAACACATCTTGATAGATAGAGTCAACATGAAAAATTCAACGCCATGGCCAGGATTTGAACCACAGATCTCCTGGTTTTCGTCCAGTCGTTCTAACCCATTGAGCTACCATGGCCAACTTGCTGTCATGACATTAAATTCTTCATTTGACTCATATATTTCCCCGGTAGACCACTAGGTGCTCTCTCATTCGAGATACACCGTTTGTGGCGACTTACTATCTAAGTACTTGAGTCCCAGGCTTCATCATTTAACTCTAATATGAGTCAAATGAAGAATGTAATGTCATGACTGCAAGTTGGCAATGGTAGCTCAATGGGTTAGGGTGACTGGACGGAAACCAGAAGATCCGTGATTCAAATCCCGTCCATGGCATTGAATTTTTCATGTTGACTTTATCTATCAAAAACCTTAGCCGATAAACGGCTAGTGTGAAGAGATGGCTAATTTTCATCAATTAACGAAAATAATTAGAGTTAAATGATGAAGCCTGGGACTCAAGTACTTATGATAGTAAGTCGCCACAAACGGTGTATCTCGAATGCAAGAGCTCCTAGTGGTCTACTGGGGAAATATATGAGTCAAATGGAGAATTTAATGTCAGGACGGCAAATTGGCCATGGTAGCTCAAGATGAAAGTTCTTTCAATTATAAGCTTAAAAACTGGGAAGTTACCTTCCACCAGTTTAACGAATGATCCAACTGTAGCTTCATGCAGACAGCCGCTGTTCTTCACTCACTCATTTTGTTAGCCAGAAAGCCATCTGGTACATTGGAGACTAAAGTCTTCTTAAATGGAACTTCTCATTCCTTTGATGTGGAATGTTGACTTTCAGGTCTAGACCTCTTCCGATAGGCTTCAGAAGTTGGGGTTGAGTTTTCACAATGGCTGCATTTTGTACCTCCCTTTGTCATTTTGTAATTCTAATATTCTGACAATATTATTCCAAGGGCATGTCATAATTATAACAATATTTGTATATAGTTGTATTGATATTATTAGTAATTATATTATTTGTATTATTAGTATTTATATTATTAGTGTTATTGTTATTTTGTGTAATTATTATTATTATTTTAAATTTTCTACTGTTGACGAGTCACCTGTTTACTGAGTTTTTACTCACTATCTGTAAGCGTATGTGACAATAAAGCATCTTATCTTATCTTCTTTTCCGCTCCTCAGCCAACCTGGTTTCTTCTTTTTGCCTAACTTCCACAATTTTAGATCAAATTCAGTCCCCTGTCTTACCAATCTCTTAAGAGGTTTCTTTCTTTGAGCCCCAGTGACAGGTTTTGAGGCTTCATCTAGTTTCCCAGGGATGCAGTTTCCATGGCCCCATGTCTATATACTGATTGACATGTAAAAGAACTCCAGCAGTAATAAATTCTGGTACACTGGCGGCTTTGAAATGATTCTCATAATTATGTCATTAGCAAACACAATTTTTATTTAAAAATAATGAATGCAAAAATTATTGTTTTACACAGTAATCTTATTTACAATGATGCTACTTAGAAACTCTAGCAGTGATATTTGAAACTTTATAATATTGTCATTAAATTGCTATTTACAAACTTTAATAGAGTGTATAATTCAAGAAATATGGCCAGTTGAGTGTCCATCTTTTAGAATTGTCTTATAAAGCAGTATTAATTTTTGATGTTTCAGAGACCGAGACACTACGTAGAAGGCATTGTGAAAATGAATAACTATTTAAAAGGAAAAGGCAGACTTGAAGAATTTTGGAAGGAACCTTGGGTTACTCAAGCTATGAAAGATGTTAGCAAGAAATACATGACAATAAAAGAATGTTCAGAACTTCTTGGCGTGCCCTATAAGATCATGTATACCCATTATAGACAGATGAAGGACATTGAATATAAAATGTGTAGGGAGCAGTCTACAACAGTATCTCGGGAAGGTGGCAGGATCGTTTTAAAATGTAATGAAATTGCTGCTGTTCCTTCAGACTACAAGAATCCAGAAGAAGAAGAAGATGATGATGATGATGATGATGAAGATGAAGAAGAAGAAGTAGAAGAAGAAGGAGGAGGAGAAGATGAAGAAGAAGAAGAAGAAATTAATCCAACTATCCCAAATATCTCTATTAAAGTTGAATCTATGGATTCATATCAAGAATAATATATCAACAATATATATATATATGTATATATAAGTAGTCACTATGTTCACAAAACAAACCAAAGCTACAATGTAAAAGACTGATGAATAAACACTGTTATTATATTCATTTTTATTTATATTTTATTCATTTATATTCATTTTTCATTTTGCTGATAATTATACATCCATATAGAATATATGGCTAAGAAAATCCTATAGATCTTATGGCATTGCTATTACTGACAGGGAAGGTACTACTTGCACACTTGTTAGAATCTAATGCTCTGAAGGGTCCAAGTCAAGGTCTGTGCTTTGCCAAAATAACTACTGAGTATCAGTGTCCATACTCTGTTGTTACCAATTTGCATTTCACTGTATCATGTTACTTTTGGTGGGTTTCCTCCTGCTTTTTCTTACTGATTTACTTTTGAGTTTTACTTTTGTGTTTAATCAACTTAAAAAGTAATTTTATTTTAAGTATGAAATTCCGGAAGTAAATCCAATATTGACACCCTAAACTCACATAAATAATAAAAGAAGCTGTTTGCTTCAGCCATTGGTTAACTGAAAAAAAAAAAAAAAAAAAAAAAAATTGTATAAGCTCATAGCCTACTATGATGTAATTTAAAATGTTACATAAAAGACATTGAAAGTCCAATTGCTTCGTTCAACAACATGCCATCTGAAAGTTTAAAATAAAGTGTATGAATAGCTCTAGTAATTACACAGAAAATGAAGCTATTTACAGTGGAGTAACAAACACTACAGAAATAAAAATATTTAGTAAATATTCTCCACTTAACTTAAGAAGCCGATGACAATACTTCAATTGTTCAACGAATTGTGTTGACTGAAGATGTGGGCAAGTGTCCATGAAATTTTTATGTCACAGGCACACTTATTTCAAATTTTATTGTGCAATAAAAAATACTTAATTATGCAATACAATATCATTTTGAGTCGAACTAGTACTTCATGTTTCATATATTGCTAGTGGTTGCCTAGAACACATTTCATCAGGACTTTTCTAACATCTCAGCTAATGTCGACAGTTGACTTTTCATTGGGTGAATTCCTTGATGGCAATTGGGGCATCTCTGTTGGTATCTTGATGAACTAGCAATATATGGAGCATGAAGTTCTAGTTCAACTCAAAATTTATTTGTGCTTAATTGGAATTGTGCAGGAATAAATACTAAATACAAGAACAATAACAAGGTTGTTATTGCGGATCAGTTATTACTAGTTAATTGTTATAGTTCTGTCATACTTGCCAACTTTCTGAAATTAAAACATGTAAACAGTAAGTGCAATAAACGTGCAACAAAGTAAATGGGAATTTTGTTTTATAAGAGTCCTTGAAGAGTTGACGATACAGTTTCTTTCTGACACACTTGCTGAAAATCTTCCTGGTACCACAATAAACATGCATTAAATCAAAGAATACTATAGACAATATATAGATTTTAGTCCATATTTTGTTTTCCAGTTCATGGATTGCCACAAATAAATTGGAAACATTCCTTAGCCATAGAATGCGTATAAGATAAACAATTGACACAAGGGAATTCTACAATCCATATTGTCTGTTCCTGAAGGTTTGCACTCATTTACTGCTAAGAGGTCACCTAGTGGCATAATCAAATTTTCAGTCCGCACGCTTTACATTTTATTGCAGATCACTGAAGGGGAACCACGATTATATTTGTTAGAAACACAGATAAATTCTGGACTATTATATCGTATGCTGATTAATGCAGTAAATTCAGCCTGGAATCTTAAGTTACAATATTGTGACTGTGGGTTCGTAGAACTAAAAGTCCAAGTTACAGAAATTCAAAATGTTCTTTATTTCCGTAGAAGAACCCTTACAGTCTGTTCAATGCTTACAGTAACAGAATTACGTCACGTACACAATTACAATCTACCAAGGTCATTGACCACAAAAAAGAGCTCACTTTCCAAACACACTAGTTTCAATTACAACTCACTCCATCTCTGTTTACCATTGTTTACGACTGTCTTGGTGAGTCTCGGCTTCCTTATATATACCACTACTCATATTACTAGGTATTTCTGGAACAAACAAGAAATCGAATGTTCTGTATCAATCAAGATGTCACTAGAATGTTCCATTTACCTCACTTTATCTGTTTTGGCATGCATTTTATCTCCGTGCTATCTTTATTTGCTTAGGCAAGCTGTTTATCTTTGCCCGGCACTATCTGTCCCTTATCTCTCTGCGCTGAACCTTTTGTGTGCGTCGCCACAGCTGCGACAATATAATGCAATAGAGTTTTAAACTTGGTCCGTCCATGTTAAAAATATTTAACACTTTGAATCTGCCCATAAAAATATTTTTAATTTCTTTGCTGTCATTATGTATAAAGGCTCTGCTTCTGTACATTCTATAGGAAAATCATAAAATTAGGCAAGTAAACATTAATATTGTAAACACTTTTGAGAAACTTTAAGCATCATATTTTAAAAAGGAAGCTGAGGTTACAGAAGTTGTGGAAATCCAATACAAATTTTAAAAATCTGATGCATTGCACTCACATGAATTTTGCAACTTTTTCATATGTTTATTCCTCTTTCTACTTCACATTAACAGAGATAAACATTTGCAGAAATTATCTTTGCTAATTTTATACAAATATAACAATTTGTAACAAAAACTTCACTTAACTTAAGAGAATGATATCAATTCTTCTTTCTAATTGAAATCGATTTCACAAACTCTTGTCCGCATCTTCAGTCAAAGAAAATCACAGGAGAAAACAAATTCGTTATTAAGGAAGTTATTACATTATGTTTTTTCAGTATTACCAAAATCTGAAAACGAAACAAACTTAAGAACAGAATCAACTGCCGGTATTTCAAAATTCAGTACGCTATGTTTATTTTTTTAAATAAATATCTTTTCCCAAACTATTAAATCTGTTTGGGCATTTAATTGTTTTAATAATTTAACTTCAGGATTTATATTATGTTTAAATGACCAAAAATGATCTGCAGCCGATTTATCAGTTTGTTTATACTTATTGTTACGAAAATGTTCTTTTGGTTTCATCCTACCACTGTAAACCTGATCACAATCTAAACGATCAAATTGATAAATACCAGATTTTTTATTATTAGGAATTTCATCTTTTTTAGAGAAATGTAGTAAATTTTTAATACTATATTTGTTTTAAGGAACCAAAGTTATACCAAACTCTTTAAAAAAAATTTTGAAATTAAAACCTGGTATAGATATGTTGATGATATTTTTGCTATTGTTCCTGATAAACAAATAAATGACGCTTTAAAATTACTAAATTTACAAGATAAAGTTATAAAGTTCACATTAGAAACTGAAATTGATGGTTTCTTCCTTTTTTGGATTTGAAGATAATAAATAATAATAAATTGGATTTTGGTATTTATAGGAAATCCACTCATATCGATAATTGCATAAAAAATAAAAGTTTTAACCCTTTTCCACATAAATCTGCTGTTTTTAATAGTTTGATTTATAGATTAATAAATATATTCCTGAATAAAGAGGAACTTAATAAAGAATATAAACATATTATTAATACTGCTTTAATTAATGGTTTTAATAAAGACTTTATGCAAAAGAAGATTGAAAAATTTAGATATCAAAAAACTGTTAATGATATTTCTACCCTTAAAAAAAATAAAAGATGATTATAATTTTAAAAAGTATACTTACCATCCTTGGTTTAATAAACAATTTCAAAAAGTTTTTAAAGAGTTTGGTACAACTTTGGTTCCTCAAAACAAATATAGTATTAGAATTACTTTCTTGGAAGTGTTGAAAACAGTGTTGTTATGATAAATTAACTTTAAAGAGAGTCGATTAAAGACACTAGACAACACTTACTTTTAAATTTTTCCGGAACTAGTTTCAGAGGCTTTGCCTCTATCATCGGACGGCTCTCGACTGAGTCGAGAGCCGGCCGATGATAGAGGCAAAGCCTCTGAAACTAGTTCCGGAAAAATTTAAAAGTAAGTGTTGTCTAGTGTCTTTAATCGACTCTCTTTAAAGTTAATAGTATTAGAAATTTACTACATTTCTCTAAAAAGATGAAATTCCTAATAATAAAAAATCTGGTATTTATCAATTTGATTGTTTAGATTGTGATCAGGTTTACATTGGTAGGATGAAACGTAATTTGGAAACCAGAACGAAAGATCATTTTCATAACATTAAGTATAAACAAATTGATAAATCGGCCTTAGCAGATCATTTTTGGTTATTTAACCATAATATAAATCCTGAAGTTAAATTATTAAAACAATTAAATGTCCCAATAGATTTAATAGTTTGGAAACATATATTTATTTAAAAAAATAAACATTGTGTAATGAATTTTGAAATACCAGCAGTTGATTCTGTTCTTAAGTTTGTTGCGTTTTCAGATTTTGGTAATACTGAAAAAATATAACAACGTAGTAACTTCTTTAACAACAAATTTGTTTTCTCCTGTGATTTTCTTTGATTGAAGACGCGGACAAGAGTTTGTGAAATCGTTTTCAATTAGAAAGAAGAATTGACATTAAGTGAAGTTTTTGTTACAAATTGTTATATTTGTATAATATTCATTGCTTCACTGTAGCTAGCTTCATTTTCTACGTAATCATTTGCTAATTTTGTTATAGGTGCAAGGGGAATATGAGAATAAAGTAGGCTTTAAGCGACAGTTAATTTTTTTAAGAACGGTGGTTGTGATGCCAAAATTGACATAAAGTGTGTGTCTGAATGAGATCTATTTTTTGTGCAGTAAGATTTTGTCTATCTCTTACAGTTTACCAGATAGATATATAAAAATAATTCAGATTGAAGAGACTCTTGAGGACATTCCCACAAAATTAAGATAAACATTTTATATGACTTGAATATATTTTAAAACATATTTTAATCAAAATCATTAAGAGCCATTTTTGAGAACATCAAAATTTTAAAAAAAGTGATTCATGTAAAGGTTTGAAAAGCTTCCTGTCACATTCTTGGAAGATCTGAACTTCAATACCATGTTTGTTAAAAATTAAAATTATACTATGATATAGCCAGATTAAAAGAACACTTTAGGAACATCAAGCAAAAAGAAACAGATAAATCTGTAGTAGCGGCACTGGATCATAACTATAATATAGAACATAAAACTCAACTACTAAAATCAAGAATTAAACTCCTGGGAAAACATTTATATAAAGAAATTTGAAACACTTTTAATGAATTTTGACATATATTAAAATATTTTACTTAACTTCGTTGGATCATTGGCAGATGTCTCGTCTCTGGAGAACATGATCAGCTGGAACACCAAAGTTCTAGCCAGTTGACAATTTCTTGATAATGCCTTCAAGTGGAGGCAAATTGCATTGAAACAAAATTTTTGGTATGTGAAGTACATAGTATAATTTCAATTATTATATTACTTTCAGCGTTAATTCCAATTTATCTTTTCAAATTACCATGTTTGTTGTTTAACCAAATTTTTGTTTTTGAGTTATGTGTTCTCTTTCTTGCATTTAAAAAGATTTAAAACTTGTATTTTCAGTTAAATCTCAATATTGAATTTAAGGATGGAGTAAGTACTTTTATAAGTAAGTAGAATAGAAAGTAAAAAGCAAAAAAATGTCACATGGTAATATAAAGATGCAGAGGCCATAAAGAATAATTACTGATTTAACACATTCAAAATAAAAAGAAACAGTGTGACCATTGAAAAAACTATTTTTAGTTGGTTTTTAACACTCCTTCACTCTGTGTCCATGTTAGGCAAAATCAAACAAATTAATTCATTCATTCATTCTTTATTCATCCTTTTAAAACTTATACATGTTTTTGGACACGTCATGGTTACAAAGTATATGTACAAAACAAAGAAATAAAATGGTACAAGTTATTTACTATAGTACATCAATAATCATACATTAGTATTTATAAATTTACTGTATTTACAATTCTTTGTTTAAAAATTCATTTATTGAGTAGAAACATCCATTTATACAATTTTTTTAAGTTCCTTTTTGAAGATGTTATGGTTTTGGATGCTTTTTAGGTATGGTGGAAGTTTATTGTAAAGTTCACATGCTGATGCTATTGGTTTAGTTTTATATAATTCTAATGAATGCATATTTAATTATGAATGAATATTTAATTATTCCATATGTAGGGGAGAGTGAGGTGATGACAAACAGGTAGCCAATGCCGAACACCTGTTTTCAAAATGTTCCATTAGAACTACAGGATTGTTGACTAGCGCTGCGGTCTCGCAATGTCCTTCGGAATTTTCTGGAACAAAATCAACCATTTTGAACAAAATGTTCTCTGTGTTGAGTCACATTTATCATTTTGTTATAATGGTGCTTGCAAAAAGCAACTGAAAGTACATGTTAGTTACATAAGCTTTTTTGTCTTCTACAGTATGTATTGCTAAAACTGACCATTTTGCATTTTATGTGTAAACATTTTTGGAAATTAATTGTTCTTTCACACTGGCCGTGTGTAAGCTAAAGTACTTAAAGAACTTACATGTTGTAAGTCGCCATTAAGTTAGTTGTCTCATGTGTTTATGAGAACTCCTAAGTGGTTTACCGGAAAAACACGAGTCAGTTGGAGAATTTAATGTCATGTTGACACGTTGGCCATAGTAGCTCAAGGGTTAGAGCGGCTGGATGGCAACCAGAAGATCCGTGGTTCAAATCCCGGCTATGGCATTGAATTTTTCAGTCTTACTCTATCTTTCCATAAATTATTTTTGTTAGCATGTTTTCACAGTTGTTTATTACAGTGTTTCTATGATGTCATCATGGGCCATTGGCAAACAGTGTTTTGTGATTGCCCTCCCAGTGTTAGCTGTGCCTTAGCCCTTAATAAATCGTTAATGCTATGCTTAAATCTACTCCTATGAAAGAAAAGCGAATTAGAATAAAAAGCAACAAGTAAATTAGTTATTGGACAAAACTTTCAAAATGACCAAGAAGAGAGCTTGAAAAACAGCAAACAGGAAAGTTGACTTCAGTTCTCCAGAAGAAGCGAAAAGAGAAGTTGATATACTCAAGATACCGATGATGATTGCGACAAACTTGATGTGTAAAAATTTATTAAGAATAACTCTGACATTTACTCTGCATGTGGAGATTTTGGAAAAAATAACGAGCTCTGGTACAAGTGCTTTAAATTCTCAAACTGGATTCCTGCAACTTGCATGGTTGGGAAACAAAAGCATCTGCTTGTGTTTGTGATGTTTGTACCTAAGAACAATTCCAATATCCAAATTTGGTAGTTATTTGTTGATATTGTGACTTAGGGTTCGTAGAATTAAAAGTCCGAGTTGCAGAAATTAAAAATGTTCTTTATTTGCATAGAAATACACTTTGTACACCAGCAGAATTACGTAACATACACAATTACAATCTTCCAAGGTCGTTGACTCACTTTCAAAACATGCCAGTTCTAATTACAACTCTCGTTACGACTCTGTTTATGACTGCTATGCTGGCGTGTCATGATCTCTTATATATACCTCCATTGATAATTCGAGACTGTTCTAAAACAAGAAATCGAATGTTCTGTAAGATGTCACCAGACAAAACACGAATGTTTCAGACGTCTAACTTTCTCTGTCGGCAAGTCTTTTATCTCTTTTTGCACGCTCTTTATCTCCACACTGCACTATCTGTTATTGCTCTGTGCCGAATCCTTTGTGTGCATACACCGCCAGTCGTAATAATGGATTCGTGACTATCATTTACTATCTTTCATAGTGGTGGTGTGACTGAAATCACATTTCTGACATAAAAAATATTTGTATAGGTGATTTCATAAATAATAAGTCCCTGATTCATGAATTTCTTATCTGCATTTTAGCATTTTAATATAATACATAAATAACATTTTGTATAATCATTTTTCTATCAAACATAAATTGATAAAATGGTTTCCTTTGTCATTTCATAGAACAACTATAAATAGGAGCAGTTGTTTGCCATTGCCTTCCAAGGGTAGGCAAGGTAAGCATTGCTTAGTTTCCATTTTTTTTTTTTTGAGACGATAGTAAATAAAAGCAAAATTATAGATTATAAGACAAATAAATAGACTACATTTTAAATAAATTAGATTTTATGGTAGGTTCATTATATTCACAGAACAGAGAGATAAAGCTTAAGCATTCAATACTTCACTCTCCCTTACCACTAAAGATGAAGTGACAAGAAAATATGTGAAAGTGTAGTAACTGGCAATTTACAGCACATTCTATTTGGAAGTGTACTACTACATGGCAAAGTGTTGAAGCATATTGGCCTTCACTTACAAGTGCTGCACTTGTTAACTTGTTTACTAGAAAAGCGAAATGTTAGTAACCTGGGGTACAGTAGGTGACGAAATACAAATAAAGCACTTGGGAGCTGTGTGTCTGATATGAAAGGTTAGCCAATTATTATATGCAAATGTAAATTGTCATTGCAACTGCCAGTTTTGTCACTTAAAGGGATTTTGATTTCCTCTTCTTTCTCCTTGTCTTAATATTCAAACATGTTATATATGATTTCTTGTGCCTGTCGGTGTATAAAATTGCTATTCAGAAGACATGATTGCATCTGAACAGTGTGTACATACATGTATTCTCTATTTGTGTGTGATAGGCTTGCATAAACAACTCTGTTGTTTCACATATTGTCCAATATGTTTTCAAGCTTTGCCATGTAGTAAATATTTATAAACAGCTTTGTTTTAGAACTATTCCCCAATGCATTGGTCGGTAATTGGAAAAGCCACCAACATCTGAATGAACAGAGCAAGAAAAGAAAACTCATATGCTCTACAAATTACAGTGTAAAAACTGAGAGACCTAAGTGGCAAAGCATATCTGAGAAATATTTTTTATAAGTTAAGGAGTGAATGTGGAACAATGATAGTTCATAGCATAGTACCTGTAAAGCTAAATCCAGTGATCCAGGATCACACAAAAAGAAAGTAAATCTATTTTCAAATAATTGGTAATATATGTATAAATTGGTAACAAGCATGTAAACGTTTCTGTTTTCACGGAACTCACTACTACTTGTGGATAGTACCTACTCTGCATATGCCTCTTGTAACAAAATGGAGGACTTTAAAATTATTATGATTAAAAGCATTGTTAAAAGTTAATCTAGTTTAATAATAGAAGACTTCTAACAATGAGTCATATTAAAACTTCACTTACATCAATATTAAAACAGGTATGTTTTTTAACCATTCCGACCCCATCATCACACTGATTAGCATTTCAAGTGTTAATAAATGACTTGTTTTTAGAAGTCTTTTATTACATAATACTTTGTTGGCATTTGTGATTTATTCCTATGTAAGAAAGTATCCTAAAAAGGGAGGTTGTTAGGTTGAGCCATCTGCTTTTTAAAATGTGTATATATGGTTTCTCTTTTTAAAAACATCTTTCTTCCACATTTACATAGGAGGGGGCTTGTATATATGAAACTGTCACCTTTATAAAGTAAGGTTTTCTGGGCCTATCATATAGAAATTGTCTTAGAATTTAAGATATTTTATAACTTAACATTCACAGTAACAAGTGCAAAATGAAAGTTTTAATTTTGTATATAAATTGAGGATAATGTTTTGTGTCATGGTGGACATTTCATGAACTCTAACTTCTTGTTTAAAATTTTTATCACTAAATTTTATAGATTTTTTGAGCTTTCTGACATTGAGCCCAAATGACTAGCTGTCCAGGTCCTTAAATCCTACATACTCACCCCCTTTCACAAACTGTAATGTGCATATTCACAACTGCAACCAACATTAGGTTTGTTTCGTCTTCAGATGTTGGTAATACGTAAATACATGGTATCCTTGACAACGAAGTGTGTTGACTGAAGATGTGGGCAAATGTCCATGAGATTAATTTCGTAGAAAGAAGATAGAAGTATTGTCATCAACTTCTTAAGATGGAAAATAATTACTAAATATTTTTATTTGTATAATTATTTGTTTTTACAAAAGATTCAGGGCAAATTAATGCTGAAACAGTGGCATTTCACCTGGGTATCAAACATGTCATTATCACATACGCTTCACACGATACCTTTTTCTCAACTGGTTTTAACAATTAATATAATTTTGAGTGGAACTAATAACCAATGCTTCACTTATTGCTAGTGTTTACCTAGAACGTGTTTCGTTAGGATCTTCCTAACATCATCAGTTGTTGTCGTCATTGTATCATAGTCCTTACACATTGGTTTTGACAAGTTTCACTGGCTGCATCTGCAGCTGCCTTACACATGATGGTCACATGTGTCAAACCTCCGGCTTGACACTCATTTCTTGGCAGGAAGGTAGTAATTTAATTGTAGCCAAAAACATAATATATGAATGTAATCATGTAACAGTTGCAAATAAAGCAATATGCCATAATATTAAAATGGGCCGGTTTTATGTGCTGCACCCTGTAGTGTTCCCTTATGTTGTAAACAGCACGCATGAGCTAGAGCATTCTCTATTCTTTTTTAAATCTTAATATGTTGGTTTTCACACTAATATCAGGACTGAAGAGAGACCAATATATACATAAATGGCAGAGTAACAGGGACATTTTTGATAAATATATAAGGAGTTACAGGGCCTGTGGAAGTCATTTCTGTGTCTAGTATTGTGGCTGTGTGCCAGTGAATTAAATTTAAAAATGCTATAGTTTTCAAAAATAGTAGTCAATAACATGCTACAGCTCACCAATATAAGTAGGACCACCTCTTTTTTTTTTTTTTGGTAATGTATGTCCTCCAACATTAAGTCATATCGAACGATGAATGGAATGATTGAAATGATGCTCAAATGAGCCCAGGGTCCATAGAGCTCAGAGTTACCCGACATTCGTCTTTCAGGATAAGGGAAAACCCCAGAAAAGACCTTATCCAGGTAACTCACTTTGACCGAGATTCAAACTCGGGACCTCTTGAACATGAGGCAGACATGCTACCATCACGCTACAAGGCGGGTAGGGCCACCTCAGGAATAATACTTTGCAATATATAAATAATCAGTTAAAATGGCAGGAACATATACAGTACATAGTTAAAAGATTAAACTCTTATTTTTTGAATTACCGACTCATTACTTTCAAAATATTAAACTCTGCCTGTTTTAATATGTTCTGCCTGTCCCAAATTACGAACTTGGAGACTAGGAAAGTAGTTTATTTTAGCTACTTTCATTCCGTCTTGAAGTACGGAATAATTCTCTGGGGTCATCAACAAGCTGGAATCACTATTCAAAACTGAAAAGAAAATAATCTGTATAATAATACACACAGGCCAAAAAGAATCTTGTACTCCTCTATTCATAAACCTAGAAGTATTAACTTCCCATTGCAATATATAATGGAACTTTGGAAATATATACATGTAAATTTTGACAACCTAATAGTACTCAAAAACAACACGGCTATCAGACCAGAACCATTGGCAGTTTAAAGCTGCTAGAATATGAATC
Source organism: Mantis religiosa (assembly GCA_030765055.1). NCBI lineage: Eukaryota > Metazoa > Arthropoda > Insecta > Mantodea > Mantidae > Mantis > Mantis religiosa. The sequence goes on along the minus strand of CM060955.1, from coordinate 11,176,998 downwards.
AACATTATTTGAAAAAAGCCCACTTTATGCAGGAATAAAAATGTATAATAAATTACCCACCAAAATAAGACAAAAGATACAATAGCATTTAGTAAGACCATCAAAAACATGCTTGTAAAATAGTCATACTAGATGGTAAGGGAATATTTGGAAGATAGTTTATAAAACTTAATTGTATTCTTTCCATTTTGTAAAGGCTTTTGCCTAAATATTATACATTGTCAAATGTATAAACACTTGTATAAATGTATATAATATTTATCATCTATTTAATTGATGTTTCACCTGCGCTTTTGATCACTTTGTAAATGTCTGTGATAAAGTTGTTATCATCATCAACTACATAACACGCAAGTCAATATATGTATTGACCTGTGGATGTCAGAATACCCATTTGCTTCCACAACCTGTATAACTGACAAGTTCCACCCTTTAAAATATGTAGTGCTCTTTTTTTTTAAGATAAAGATCTTTTTACTACGTACTGAATTACTTCATAAAACAATACCATAGTTTATGACCTGTGCCCAGATTTTGATGATTATGTCTACTTTTTTTTTTAATTCTTTATACAATGTGCATTGCTTTTTAAGTATTAAAATCCGGAACATGAAATTCTGGTAATGAAAATATTAATTTTATTGGAAATTTTTTCAATCATATTTTCTGTCTTTGAAGTTTTAGGCCACTTTTTCAAATTTTACATCCTTTTGGTCTTTTTCTTTTTTTACTTCCTCTTCTGGAATTTTTTCTTTCCTGTTTGCAAGAAATTAGATTAAATAAAATCATTAAATTATTTAACATTTATTTTTAATTTAAGAAAATTAATGGAATATTTGATCAGTGCATTGACAGTGTAAATGTGGAAAGTCGATTTCTTATCAAACTGTACATTGTTCCAGCAAACAATTCTATACCCAAGGTGCTGCTCAAGAATGTGCAAGTTCATAGGCAAATGTTTATTTAATATCATTTTGAGTCAAACTAGTACTCAATGCTCCACTTATTGCTAGTATGTACCTGGAACATATATTGTTAGGATCTTCCTAACATCATCAGCTGTTATCGACTACTAGATGTTGGTTTTGTGAACTCCTTGGAGGTGATAGGTGCATCACCAAACCAACATCTAGTAGTCGACAACAGTTGATAATGTTACGAAGGTCCTAACGAAACGCATTCTAGGTAAATACCAGCAATAAATGGAGCATTGAGTACTAGTTCGACTCAAAATTATATTAATTTTGTACTTCATTGTATCATAGTCCTTACACATTGGAAATGTTTATTTATTATTTTCACTGTCACAGATTATCTGAGAGGAAGGTTTGGTGTTCAGTTTAGTTTTCGTAGTTTCATTCAATCATGCCTAAAATAAAGATCTCTAATCTTGCCATTTAAAACAGATTAAGTCTGAATTCGGAGATGATGTTTTCTTTGTGGACAGACTATGTTATTTTGTAAGATGTGCTAAACAAAAGAAAAGGGTCACAATAAGCATATACGCACAGGGCAGCTTACAAGTAATAAAAAATCTATGCACCTTTTACTATAACAAAGTGTATCCATGAAGGAGAATAAATCATCAGATTTTTACAAATACTTTTGTGATGCCGTAGTTTTTTAAACATCCCATTTTGGGTATTGAACAATGCTAGGTTAAAGAGTTTTTTAGAACTGCATTTCAGATGTCCTAGTCCAGATGAATCAATTCTTTGGAAGAACTACCTGTCACAATGTTACAACACTATTAGCAGATATGTGAAAAAGTAGATGGAAAGAAAATTTTTCATATCAATTAATGAAACGAGTGATGTAAAAAATTATGTGACTAATAGAATCTTTAGTATATTGGAGATTTGTGGACCAGGTGAAGTGTTTCTGCTTACAATGAGGTATTAGAAACTCTTAATTACTCCACAGTTTGTAGACTCTTTGAAAAGTGCATGTTTTTATTATGGCCGGAGGGTGCCAGAAATGATGAAGCCTTACTTTTATGACAGATGCAGCTACGTACATTGTGAAAGCAGCAAAGTCAATACAAGCTTTTTACCCAAAATTGGTACACATTACTTGCTTAGCACATGCTATGCATAGAGTGGCAGAGGAAGTTCAGTTTAAAATGTTCGCTGTAAGAATAAAGTAAATGTCAAAGAAGTATGTGGTGGAAATGAAACGCATTGGCAGGTGGGTTTTAATACTTTTGTGTTCTTTCACAATATAGTTCCGCAGTTTATAAGCATCTTGCTCTACCTGCTTTCAATTAACCATTCAAGTTGTTACAATACAGAATTAACATTATAAAGTAATTACAGTAAGAACAATGACTCTCAAAATTTCAAAAATGCACTGGTCGAGTAACAATAAAGATTGCAATAAAATTCTGGTGACAGCATTGCTGTTTAGGTGCGCATGCACAGATGTTACGTATAAACAATGATGTACTAAAAGGCGGAGCTCACTGCAGAATGCAGAGTAATACTTTACTTTATTCTAACATCAAACAGATTATAGTGACAGAGATGAAAAAAAAAATTGTTGTCGAGGCTTCCTCTTGTAAACTACTTTTCAAGTGTATGGTTCCCAGTATTCCACTCCTACCAGAATATGTCATCATCTGATGTGGTACTTGGATAGAATTAGCAATTTATTACTGTGATCATCTCCAAATTGTGGCATTTGTTATTGAAACATTGAATCTTGATGAAGCTGCTGCAATTGATGTGGCTAAAACACATTTTCATACAGCGAAACTGAAGGGCAATTAGCCTTCAAAACAGAAAATCTCAGTTACTTAATACAAGGAATCATACGAGCATAGAAGAAAGCTGCAAGTCTGAAAAGTACTCTAATACGTTGATAGAGTCAACATGAAAAATTCAATGTCACGGCCGGTATTTGAACTACGGATCTACTGGTTTCCATCTAGTCACTCTGACCCATTGAGCTACCATGGCCAATTTGCCATCATGACATTAAATTCTCCAATCGACTCATATATTTCCCCGGTGAACCACTAGGGGCTCTCGCATCTGAGATTCACTGCTTGTGGCAACTTACTATTGTAATACTTGAGTCCCAGGCTTCATCATTTAACTCTTATTATTTTAGTTAATTGATGGAAATTATTCATTTCTTCACACTAGCCGTATACAGACTAAAGTATTAGATTGATAGAGTTGATATGAAAAATTCAGTGTCGTGAATGGTATTTGAACCACGGATCTACTGGTTTCCATCCAGTCACTCTGACCCATTGAGCCACCATGACCAATTTGACATCATGACATTAAATTCTCCAATCAACTCATGTTAATTAAGTTAATTTATGGAAATTATTCATTTCTTCACACTAGCCATATACAGGCTAATATATTGGATTGATAGAGTCAACATGAAAAATTCAATGCCATGACCGGGATTTGAACCATGGATCTACTGGTTTCTGTCCAGTCGCTCTGACCCACTGAGCTACCATGGCTAATTTGCCGTCATGACATTAAATTCACTAATCGACCCATATGTCATGACGACAAATTGGCCAAGGTAGCTCAGTGGGTCAGGGTGACTGAACGGAAACCAGTAGATCCGTGGTTCAAATCCCAGTTGTGGCATTGAATTTTTCATGTTAACTCTATCAATCCAATACCTTAGCCTGTATACGGCTAGTGTGAAGAAATGAATAATTTCCATCAATTAACGTAAATAATAAGAGTTAAATGATGAAGCCTCGGACTCAAGTACTTACAATAGTAAGTCGCCACAAGCGGTGTATCTCAGACGCGAGAGCCCCTAGTGGTTTACCGGGGAAATATATGAGTCAATTGGAGAATTTAATATCATGATGGCAAATTGGCCATGGTAGCTCAATGGGTTAGAGCGACTGGACAGAAACCAGTAGATCCCTGTTTCAAATCCCAGCCATGGCATTGAATTTTTCATGTCAACTCTAGCAATCTAATACCTTAGCCTGTATACAGCTAGTGTGAAGAAATGAGTAATTTCCATCAATTAACTTAAAAAAAAGGTACTCTAATACTTAACTTTAAAGAGAGTCGATTAATGACACTAAACAACACTTACTTTTAAATTTTTCCGGAACATGGCCGGCTGAGGATAGAGGCAAAGCCTCTGAAACATGTTCCGGAAAAATTTAAAAGTGTTGTTTAGTGTCATTAATTGACTCTCTTTAAAGTTAATTTATCATAACAACACTGTTTTCAACACTTCCAAGAAAGGAATTACTCTAATACTTGTTAACAAAGCTGCATCTGATTTGAAAACTGTATGAGGGAGAAGCTGAAAGACGAGTATCTAAGAAGGTGGAGAGAGTTCTTGATTATATGGATACAAAATTTTGAGTAGCATTTCTCAAGTGCTAACTGGTGAAACATTTGATAGTTCCTCCATTGAAACTGAGAGGGGTGGCTCAGGCGGATTTGTCTATGGTCCACATTCGGGAGGTTTGGGTTTGATTCCCATGGCTGATCTACCTTATGCATAGGTTTGTTTGGGGGTTTTCCCAGGTACCAGGTGAATGCTGTGTAGGTTAATTACATCCCCCAAATTTCCTATCCCTCCATTTCGTCTCCATTATAGGTACATTTAGAGTACATGCATTGTTACAAAAAATAAATAAATATATATATATATATATATATATATATATATATATATATATATATATATATATATATATATATATAATTTGCTCATCTTTTGTCTTAGCTTCTAGATTCTATACCAAGACATACATTTTTAATCACAATTTTGTTTCTTTTACATAAATATACAAAATAAGTCTGTGCAGATACAGACTACAAACTAACAGAAATGCTACTTCTAAGGCTACTGTAAAGAAGTAGCCGCTTATAACTAACATAATAATTTTACATTTTCGTTTTCATTGTGTAACAAGTTATCTAACAAAACAGTTTTTATATTTTATTTAATCTTGTGAAAAATGCTGTCTTCATCTCTGTGCTGCACCTGCCTGGCCCATGGAAACCCAATATTGCTTTCTACGATTAATCCTGGATTCTTCCTCTTCTGGTTGTTCTTGTGCCGAATTCTCATAATCTTGTTGAGTTGTTCTGGTCTGTTGTATCCTTTGGAATCTTCTAGGTGTGACTTGAATATTGTCGCAGCGACTCGCACAAAAGGTTTGGTGCAGAGAGATAATGGACGGATAGTGTATCACGGAGATAAACAGCTTGCCTAAGCAGATAAACATAGCGCAGAGATAAAAGGCATGCACTATGTTTATCTGCTTAGGCAAGATGTTTATCTCTGTGACTATCTGTCTGTTATCTCTCTGCGCCGAACAGAACCTTCTGTGCGCGTCACCGCGACAATATGCGCGGCTAACGAAATAGACCGGCTTCGGCGCGACAGGGAAATTTTCGTGTGACGTCACACAGGCAGTCTGAGAGAGTGGACAGCGTAGCGTAGAAGTTATATTGTTTTGTTAGTGAACTGAATGATTATAAATAAACAGTATTTCACATATGTTCATCATTCTAGACAATTATACTTTAATTAACATAATTATATAAGTAATATTATATTAGAAGGGATTTTATGTCTTGGAACTGATTTTTGGTATGCTCGTACTACTAAGCTATATTACGTTTCTTATAATTACTTACGTGTTTATAATATACACCACTTATGTTATTATGCTTTTTAGATCTATAAAGATGATACTTTAAAGAATAAAGAAATAATGTATAAATGATAAAATACAGTATATCACTCACCTTCAAATAAAGTTTTCAGAAGACACTTTGAATCCCTTTTTCCTAAAAAAATTACTTATATTTCTCGCACAATAATTTCAATTAAATTTCGAATCAGGAACTATGAATGTAAAATATTAGGATAATACCTAGAAAAAAAAAGGTGAGGTAATGAAATAAAAAATGAGCGTTATTTGCAATTACACCACTATATGGAGATATTTATACGTACCAAACGTATGAGGTGATCCTTGTATTCTGCCAAACTCCATACTTAAGCATAATTATTTTTACAGATATTAGTGATAAATCCACAGGTTTAACACTGATAGGGTCTTCTTATGTAAACATTTACATTCAGTACCAGTATTCTGTACATCTGATCTCAGAAGTTCAATTTTACAAATTTTCTGAGCTACAGAGAGCTGTTTCGCAGAGGTTAAGAAATTTTGAGAGTCTCTTGCTAATAATGACATTGTATGCCATGCCAAACCAACAGTAAATACTACATTGTCTGTGGGTAATGTTAATTTTCCTCTGTCCAAGTCCTTTACAAAGTCATATGAAGAATCGACTTCCACTGGTTTATTTAATTGGAGCCATGAACTGCATATATTACACTTAGATTTACGTAACACTTGTCTAGATGCAAATCCCCCCAAATATGTCAGTATTGGCACTGTATCATTAGGAATTACTTGCATTTCAAACTCTTCATCCAGAATATCAGAAAAACCATTCAGGTCAATATCATTATCATAATTTTGTTGAGTAGGTAGCAGTTCTTTCAAATTTACACTGCCATTATGAGCAGCAAACAACACAGTATTTTTAAATCTTAATTTCCTCTCATTTTCCAATACCTGTAAGTAAGTTATATAGTAATTTGCACCACTTAGCTGTCTGTATGATCCAAAACGACCCTCCAAATTATCACTCTGAAATTTGCTTAGCAAAATGTAATCTATGTTGTATTTCTCAAATAGATATGGAATGATTTCCAGGAAAGTATCCAGCTTAGTAATCAAGGACTGAAATGTCTGCGGAGTTAAAGCATTTACTGATGGAACAGACACCCTCCAAATTTTTAGCCAATGACACATTTCACTTAGAAATTCAAATTGCATATGTCTTTGGCTTTTAATGGCCTCTCGGTATGGATCATTGAATCGTTTCCCTTCGAACACACTTTTAACATCAACTATTTTCCACCAGTTAATAATGATATTTAAGAAATTTGCAGTCTCATCAATATCTTCAGAAACACCAAGATCTTATGTGAAAGATTTCAAGGCCACAATGTTATTGTCATTGAAAATTTTCAATGCAAAGCTCACATTCTGCTTCTGAATTGACAATGGATATAACACTTTGGCGGAAAGTGTGTGCCCATACTTAACTAGGTTTTTCTTTTCTTTTTCATACATCAACTCTAAGTGCCTGTATTGAGCTGAAAGTATATTGGAGTGATGATTGAAATCAGGAAAATATAAGGTCTTATTTGCATTTCTTTTGGTCTCCCAATTATTTCTGATACATTTTTAAATGTGGATGGTGTCAAATATAAAGAAAAGCCTTCCTGATGAGTCTAGTGGGTGAGTAATGCTAGGCTGCAAAATTTTATTTGGGGTCATAACTTCATATGCTTTTCTGTTCACAATATTATTGTCTGCAATTAAACTAATAACTGTAAAGCCAATTATTTCCAACATACCCAGAACTTCTATAATGTATGTCTTCAGCTGTTCACTTGTTAAATTGATAACTGGTATAATGGAAATGACATCAACATATTTAGAAAGTAGTGAGGATAGCATGAAGACTTGAGCAGTTTTTGCATGTTTCTGAGAATCAGTTGCACTACTGCGATAAATCACACCTCCTTTAAATGACAGTTGTGGCTGAATATATATTTCATCCATCACGAGAGATACTAAGTGTTCATGACTATTTAAATGTTTAAATCTGTTTTCCAAGTAAGAACTACTTTCCAAGGACAATTTATAGAATGAAATTAGTTTCTGCAGTGTACATGGGTGTGGCAAAATCAACATATCACATTTTCTTAGTGCATTTTAGGCGGATGATGAATGGACATACAGAGTGGAAGCAAGAATCATGCATTTGTTGCCCTAACACCTGTTATTCTTTGGAGTCTGAGACAGATTTAATTGCTCTACAATAAACTTCATATGCTCATTCTCATCATGGTTTAGTAGGGACTGTAGCAGCTGGATAGCAGATTCTATTTTATCTCTAACTGTGGGTAATATTTCACCATTTTCAATTTGTGTTATAATACTATCCAAAACATTTAATGAATTCAATTTTTTCACATTATTAGTACTAGAAGCATTGATGCAAACGTTTTCCAATACAACAGTATAAGTTAAATCATCTTTGACTGTTATAAAAGAAATGACACTAGGTGTGCCATTATTTATACCCATTAAACAAATATAAATTGTTCCCTCGTCCTTAATTACTGTCCAATTAGCCTTACTGGAATTGATTGTTCTTATATCTACAAAAGAAATAATGCTATCTACATTATTTATTAAATCCCTTTCCACGTGCTGTTTATTTGATTGAATGCTGTCTCGAAATGCCTGGACCAAATTTTCGTCTTCTTTATCAGCAACACGTTTTATTTTGGGAATAGTTTTAGAACATTAAGAGGGTGTATTAGGAAATATTGTTGGTACAGCATTTTCTGTGAGTTTAGGGATTTTCCTTTCATATTCTATCAACTCTCCCTTTGAAGTAGAAATCCTGTCTATTCTTACAAACACACGACTCCTCAAAATGCTTTATGCACACAAAATGATTTTTTAATTTCGAAAAATCCGTCGGAATATGCCGTAGCCAGAACTTACGAAGATTTTCGTCTTTTGGCAGTGAAAATGTTGTACTTTTTCACTTTCTGTGTCATAATTTGATCTACACCCAAAGGCACTACAACGTCGAGTCATTTTTTACAACTCTGAGTACCTAAAAAGGAAAATAATAGTAATAATAACATTAACTTGTATCCACCATGTGTTGAACGCAGAAGTTATTTCGTTCAATAATGGAGATCATTTTTCTGTACATTTAAACACAAGATAGAACTATGTAATATCACACGTATAATAAAAGAATAAGCAGAATTTACTAAAATAAATGCTTCAATCTAGATTCAAATGAGAAGATGCAGTATGGCATCGAAGCCGTTAGAACGTTCCCAGAGGTTAACTTACAGCCTACTTGAAAACACTACTAAATACATAAAATTTACGAACAAACTGGAATATGTGTTAACTACATGATAATATAACACTTTTTCACTAACCTGAACCACTAAATATTATTAATTTCACTAGTTAAAAAAGTAAAACAAACGTAATATCACACAGACCACACGAACGACATACAGTTCAAAGCCTATACTGTACAGGTTAGGACTGCTGTTATCAGCTGATTCAAACGCACCATAGCCTGTCTCTTTCGTTAGCCTCGGACAATATGTAGTTCCCTTCTCCCTCTAGGTTGGTGTTCTTGCATTTGTTGTTGTTTATACATGCATTGTTACAGTAATACACCCACCACCGCCACCACAAACAATAGACTTGCCTCCCCCTTTTTTTAATCTTATATTATGTATGTCCTATGCCATGGCATAGTGTGCTAGGGCATTGTACTTTGGTTCTCTCTATGTAATGCGCCCAGGGTGACAATTATGGCGGCAGCGTGTGGAATGGTTACGAGAAGCAGGGTGCAAAAAACGAGTGAATATACTGGTGAAAATAGTGAAAATGTGGTAAAGGAAAGAACTGGCTTAAAAATAGTTGAAAAAGTAAGTTGTGAAAATAAAGGCAACGTAAATGGAAATCCTGAAACGGAAAGAAACCGAAATGAAATTATGGCGCGTAAACCAACGTCACGTGAAGCCGAGGTGATAGCGTCGCTTCAAGTAATTGTCGACATGTTAAACAAAGACTTGAAAAGAGCACAGGAAGAAATCTTATCACTGAAACAAGAAAATGAACAACTGAAAATGGAAGTAACAAAACATCACCAGGATATAGAAACGTACGCATTAGTTACGGGAAGAAGATCAAACAAAGCTGCAAGAAAAACGGAGCCACATGGGTACGAAATCGAGCGAGCAAAATGATGGAAGCCCTGAGAATTATAGAAATTGGTCGGAAAAGGAACCGCAGTGCATCAAGAAGGTAAATACAAATATAAACAAGGTGATGGTATTCGGGGACTCAATCCTAAAATTTGCCGGGGAAACGTGTAGAAAAGCTGGATACGAGGTCTGCTGCTATCCAGGAATTCGTGTGGAAGAACTGGGCCGAGAATTAAAAAAAAGCAAACTTAAAGGACTTAAAACCAGATGTTGTGGCCATACACGTGGGTACAAATAACATAAGAAGAGGGGTAATGGCAGAAGAAATTATGGGCGACACCATGCATATAGTAGACCAAATACGAGCCGAAACGCCGAAAACAAAAATTGTGATAAGTGGAATATTGTGTAGAAGAGATGTAACGAAACAAAAAGGGCGAAGAATAAATGAAGAGTTGAACTGGCTGTGTCAAACACGAAAATGCATGATGCTAGACCAGGCACGTATTTATAAGTCAGTTTCCGGGGTAGGGGGGGGGGGGTCCAAAAGGTATATGGTGAACAGGCAGTATTTAGAGGTCAGTTTCAGGGGGAGTGGTCCAAAAATCTATGTTGAATTATTTGCTTTTAATAAATAATTAATCAGGAATGTGTTTTTATCATGTTTGTAAAAAAAATAAAACCACGTGTAATATATTATATTCACATTACTTTCTCCACCCAAGCTTCTACAAATTGTTCTTAGAAAAGTTTGTTTTTGTCTTGTTTCTTTGGATAAATTCGACAGAAAGGCTTTGCACATTGCACATCTTTTGTTCTTATACCTACCTAGGATAAAGTGATATAAGCAGTAATCAGATATTTAAAAAGCGAACCATTGATTTATGCATTTGAAGTATTAGTTCTTCTTGAATGAAAAAGGGGAATAGGAATTTAGAAGTTAAAAGTTACATACCTTTAAGTAAGTATCTGGGAATTCTAATCAACAAATTATAATATATCGGAATTGGTTAACTTCGCAGTACATTATTGTAATTGACATTATTTGTGTATTTCAAAGAGTTCTACAGCTGCTGTGCAGTAACTTTCCATTTATCTCTTAAATAACTTCATGTTTTCCTGACAGTGAATAGAGATTTTAAGATGAGAAGCTTGAACAAACTTTTTCGATTTATTTTAAACCAAGTTTTACTTCAACTATTTATTAAAAGTTTGAAATGATAATTTATTTGGGGAGGGTCCGGACCCCCTGGACACCCCCCTTAAATACGTCCCTGTGCTAGACGGAAATTGGCGAATAGGAGAGGAGGATAAAGCGATGGATGGTGTACACCGAAACAGAAGAGGATCTGCGAAATTCGGAAAGCTTCTGTATGATGCAATCAACAGGTGCCAGGGAAACTTGTAAAGCAGATGGTGGATGCAGTATCAGTGGACAAACAAATCTCCAGGAATCCTAAACACAGCTTCCATCAAGGGGAGATGCAGAAAATTAACTGAAATGCAAACCAATGCATGTAAGGTAAAGGATTGTATAAATCTGTGTTTAGAGGGAAATCGAGGAGTAAACAGGGGGCAAGATAATCCAAACTTAAACAATAAAAAATATCTTAGTATTTTTCATCAAAATATTCAGTACATCACAAACAAAAGAGCAACAATTGAGCAACTGATCCTGTATTTACAACCAAATATTATAGTATTTTCAGAACATGGGTTAAAAGATAGTGAAATGAATGCAAACTGCTATGAAAATTACGTCCTAGCCACTAGTTACTGCAGAGAAACTCATAAGAGTGGGAGGGGGGGGGTTGTAATATATACTAAGAAAAATACAAACTTTAACAAAGTTGACTGTAAGAAATACTGTGAGGAAATGTGTTGTGAACTGTCAACAATTGAAATTATTCTAAGAACAACGAAACTTATCATACTAGGGGTTTACAGTCCGCCAAGAGCCGACAAAAATTTTTTTTTTACAAAAGCTTGAAACGTGCCTAAGTGACGTTATAAAAAATAATAAAATCAGTGTAATAGGAGATTTTAATATAGACATCTTAACAGAAAGTAAAAAGAAAACATCACTGTTAGAGCTAATGGAAAGGTGTAATTTGAACCTAATAGAATCAGGACCAACTAGAGTTACTCAACATACATCCACTTATATTGACCGCATATATACTAACATATATAAGGAAGACTTATACTTATCACTAACAAATAGAGGTATCAGTGACCATTTTGGACAATTAATAGAAAGTAAAACCTTAAACAAGCAAACTTTAAAATTCAAACAATTGAGTGAAGTAAAAAGAATTCTAAATAAAGATACATTAACAATATTAAAAAACAACCTTAAACTAGCACTGTTCAGAAATGTACATGAAGCTAAAAAAATAGATGAAAAATTTGAAATCTTTATGAATACTTTAACAATGTGTTTAGAGCAGTCAGCACCACTATGCAAGGTGGTATGTGACAAGCATAAACTTACAAATTGGTCTACCAAAGGGATAAATAAATCAATGAAAAGAATGAAATTCTTAAACAGTTTAAAAGCTTTCAAACTAAATGAAAAATCTCACAGATATATAGATAATTATAGAAATATCTTAAATACACTAATTAATGAAGCAAAAAAGCTTCACAACAAAAGACTTCTATAAAATGCCGAAAATAAAATTAAAAAGACGTGGAGTATTATTAAATCTGTTCATAAAGAAAGCACATCAAAATGGGTAGAAAATTTACAAATTGTAAAAGATAACTGTCAGATCCTGGACCCAATAAGTGTAAGTAATGCGTTTAATGACTACTATATAAATGTATCCAATATGGGAATTAAGAAAATAAATGACCAAACAACAAATGAAGGAAGTATATGTAACTCCATGGTAGTGAGAGAAATAACAAATGAGCAGATCATTAAACAGATAAATATACTAAAATGTAAAAAATCTAGTGGGTTAGATGAATACTCTAATCAAATGATAAAACATTGTAAATCTGAAATTGTTGACACCTTTACTCACATAATAAATGAAAGTTTCAACCAAGGCACATTCCCAAGTAAACTAAAACAAATAGTAGTTAGACCTATATACTAAAAGAAAGGCTCCAAACAACTAATGGAAAACTATCGTCCTATATCCCTCTGCTCAGTATTTTCAAAAATCATGGAAGGCCTTTTCCTAGAACAACTACAAAGTTTTTGCAATAAATTTAATATCATCTCAGAAAATCAGTTTGGTTTTCAAAAAACTAAATCTACAATACATGCAATTAGCAAAGGAAATGATATAATCGTTCGTGCATTAGATAAGAAAGAGATAATGGTAGCAATCTTTCTTGACCTATCCAAAGCTTTTGATTGTGTTAACATAAAAAATCTAGTCTCAAAATTAGAAAACTATGGGATAAGAGGCACCCATTAGAATGGATAAGTTCATACCTCCACAACAGACAGCAATGCATAGAGATAATATATAACATAGAAGGAAACTTGAAAAAAATTAAATCAATGTTTAAACCGATAACACATGGTGTCCCGCAGGGGTCTAAATTGGGGCCAAATCTATTTATACTGTACATAAATTACTTGTTCAAAAAAATACAGGATGCAGGAGGATTAGCTATTGGGTATGCGGATGATACTACCATAGTGGTAACAGGAAAAGCAGCAGCAGAGGTCCAAAATAAAGCAAACAGGTTATTAGAGGTAGTTAGAATATATTTATCACAGCTAGGAATGTTGCTAAACACAAATAAAACAGAATGGATGCAAATTGGAGTAAATAATAAAATGCAGACAAACATAACTTTAGTAATCCAAAATGAGCAAATTCAACAAGTAATGCAAACAAACTTTTTAGGACTAGTTATTGATAGTAATTTAAAATGGAATAAACATATTGAAAAAATTTGCAACAAAATAAATAAGGGCATATATGTGTTAAAGCAAGTAATACAAATCATGGATGACAGTAGTGCCCTGAAAGTATATTATGCTTTTATACACACACATCTAAATTATGGGATTATCTTATGGGGAGCAGCAGGAAAGAAACAGAGGTTAAGAATATTTAGGTTACAGAAACGAGCCATAAGATTAATTAAAAAAATTCCAAGAAGAAACTTATGTAAAAGTAGTTTTAAAAATCCTGGAATACTTACACTACCCTGCTTATATATATATATATATACAGGGGCGGCTTCTGAGGTAGTGCCGCTGTGCCATGGCACCATCTGTATGAAAACTAAAGAAAGAGAAGTGTATAAGAATTGCGCAAAAGGAATTGTTTAGGAATAGTTGCTCCCTCGTTTGAATAGGCGCGTTGAACGCCAGCGCTCTCTCTTGGTTGTTTTCCGTAGCTTGGTGCCGATTCCAGAACGGCACCGTCTACGTTCATAAACGCCTGTGTTAGGGCTAGGGGGCGCTAAGATCTCTGCTTATACATGGCTTCTTATGGAAGAAGGTCAGAGAAGGTAGTGCCGGAATTTCTCTGGCGCATAACTTACGCTTTGCCCGTTAGAGTGCAGTAAAACACGGGACTTCAGAGAACCACGATCCTGCCACCTAGCGAAAGACAATGGTAAGAATACATTTCGCGCTAAACCTTCCTTTAATGCAGTGTCACCATCTACTGTAAGTTAATGCTGAGGAACTTCAAAACGCAAATTAATGCATAATGAAATCAGTTGCAGAAACACAACACATTAGATATCCTGATAAATAATTGGGTTTCAATGTGAATATAGTATTAGATTTTAAAATTTAGAGACAGTATTTCAACATGTGCATATTTAACAGCAGCAGTTTTGTTGGTAGAACATAAAACCCGCGCGTCCAGCATGTGTTGGACACATGTTTTCTAAAGCAATGGTAGAGCAGTTCTGTATGTGCTCCTGTAATGCTGTAGTTCATCGTGAGTACGGATTTTTAAAACAACAGCCATAACAAACAAGTAGACAAGAACAGGTATATATTGAACTTAATTATAAACTGTATTCAGTTCTGTGGTGCTTTGGAGCTGGCTCTTAGGGGACACGACGAATCTGACGCCTCTCAAAATAAGGGTGTTTTTCGTGAGCTCATTCAGTTTAGTGCGGAGTTGGATAAAGAACTTCAAGTGCATCTCAGTCGGACATTAGTATTCAAAGGCATTTCTAAGACTGTTCAAAACGAACTCCTGCAGTGAACGTTGGTAGTGTATCACGAGGAAGTTTGCAAAGAAATAAAGCGTGCGGATTATGTTGCAATAATCGCGGATGAAACCACTGATGTGTCTTGCAAATTTCAGTTGGTTATTGTTTCGCGATACATCGTTTAAGGAACCCCGTTGAAAGATTTTGGAATTTTGTTAATCCAGAAGGTCAGAATGCTCAGTCTATCTCGGAGTGTATTCTGAAAGAAATCGAACCCTTAATTGGAGATGACCGTAACAAGAGTACGGATGTAATAAATATCTATTTCTGTTTCCCTGTACGTTTTGTATGGTACAGTATATTATAGAATAGTTTGGATTATTGATAAGATTACCTAAATCGTTCATAATTGAAGAGTATAAAATATCACATGTCAATAGTAGTTAGTCATGCAATATAAAGATTTATAGTACTAATGTATGTAAATTATTGTACATTTCTTATTTATGTTTAATGTATTACTGACGAAGCCTTGTAAACATTTTTTGCAAATGGTGAATAAAATCTGAATCTGAATTCTTGTGGGGGGGGGGGGGGTGCAAATTTTAAGTTTCGGGTATAGGACCGGTGCCCATTCAGCATCTTGAGGAAATTGACGGGCCACACTAGGTAGCAAATCCTGATCAGGAAAGCCAAAATGCCCGCCTTGGTAGCGTGGTGGTAGCGTGTCTGCCTCACGTTCAAGAGGTCCCGAGTTCGAATCTCGGTCATGGTGGATAAGTTTTTCTCCAGGGTTTTCCCTTACCCTGAAAGATGAATGTTGGGTAACTCTAAGCTCTATGGACGCTGGGCTCATTTGAGCATCATTTCACCCATTCCATTCATCATTTGATATGACTTAACGTTGGAGGATGTAAATTTTTTTAAAAAAAGAAAGAAAAGCCAACATTCTGTTTGGGATGCTGTGATGGTGACCACATCTGCTCTCTGTATTGGCTGAATGAATGAGGCCGGCAGCTCTGGCCCGCTTGTGTTACGCCATGATTATTTATTACTACATTGTGTATGACATATGATGTAAACCATCACCATTCAAGCATCAACCTCAAAACATGCGTTACAATAGGTTAACAATAATATAAATCATAAAATCATTTTGACATGCAATCTGTTCCAAGTACTGAAAATTCACTAAATGGGACATCAAAAATTCTTCCACATTATGTGGGGAGTGAGTAAATAAAAATGACTAAACGTTTCTTGACAGCACAATAAGCCTTAAGGCTACAGTGCATTTGGAGCTTAGCAGATGGGCCCTTTAGAAAGGGATGGGGGAAACGTTTCTTGAAGATATTTTATGTTTATTAGGATTACCTAGTAGTAGTGCAGGAGGTTATTGTAAATTCTTATTGCAGAATAGTAACATCCTTTCTGGAACACTTATAAGCTATTTGCTGGCCTATACAGATTGCCCGCATTTCTCATACTGTGGTCGTGATAGCAAGTTTTGTTTTAAGTTATAATTATGAATAAGACAGCTTAACAGAGAATATATGCACCTATTCAGCAAGAATAAGAATTTTTAGGTTTTAAATAAGGGCCTTCAGGAATGACTTGGCTCAATACCACAAATAATACAAAAAGCCCTTTTTTTTGTAATAGGAAAACTTGCCTGCTGTCTGCTGAATTACCTGAAAAGATAATTCCATATCATAACAGGGAGTGGAAATATGCAAAATATGCTGCTCTTAAGGCATTTTGGTTAAGCATATTCTTTGTTTATTAATACAAAGCAAGCAGAGCTAAGCTTTGTTAGTATGATTCTTATTTGTTTTCTCCAATTGAGCTCTTCATCTATTTGGAGCCCAAGAAATGTTGTTATCAGTTATTTATAGTGTGATTGTTGTTATCTGATTGTTAAATCCATTACCCATTTATGCTTTGTTTTAAATTGAATAAAGTTTGTTTTATCATAGTTTAACAATAACTTATTTGCTTCAAACCAAATATTGAGTTGTACAAATGCTTTATTGACAGTGTTGCTTAGATGTTGTTTTGACTACTCAGATATACACGGACTTCCCTGAGAATCTAAAGGTCTCAAAAATTAAACCACTGTTTAAAAAGGGTTCTAAACCTGAGTGTGAAAATTATAGGCCAATATCTATTTTATCAGTTTTTTCTAAAGTAATTGAAAAGGTGGTGTACAATAGAGTCTTAGCATTTCTAAGTAAATATGATATTATATCGAAAGTGCAGTACGGGTTCCAGCAAAGGAAATCAACAAGCTCAGCACTACGAAATGTTATTGAAGATATACTAAAAAAATCTAGACAGCGGGAATCAATGCATGGCACTATTTCTTGATCAGTCAAAGTCTTTTTATCTAGTCGACCATGATATATTATTACACAAGTTGTATAATTATGGTATCAGAGGAGTTTCATTTGAGAGGTTTAAATCGTACCTAATAAATAGAAAGCAGTTAACGGAAATTGAATATGTAATAAATGATTCGAAGGAGGTTAAAAGTGCTCGCTCTAGTGTAAAAAATATTAAATATGGAGTTCCGCAGCGCTCGGTATTGGGTCCCTTATTGTTCCTATTGTATATTAATGAACTGGCCAAAAGCGGTAATCAATGCATGGCACTATTTCTTGATCAGTCAAAGGCTTTTGATCTAGTCGACCATGATATATTATTACACAAGTTGTATAATTATGGTATCAGAGGAGTTTCATTTGAAAGGTTTAAATCGTACCTAATAAATAGAAAGCAGTTAACGGAAATTGAATATGTAATAAATGGTTCGAAGGAGATTAAAAGTGCTCGCTCTAGTGTAAAAAACATTAAATATGGAGTTCCGCAGGGCTCGGTATTGGGTCCCTTATTGTTCCTATTGTATATTAATGAACTGGCCAAAAACAACCAATGCATTAATACTAAATTTACTCTGTTTGCTGATGATACCAGTGTTCTCATTTCTGGGAAAAACAAACAAGAACTCAAAGCAAACGTTGATGGGGTAACAGACTATGTTTTAAATTGGTTTAAAGACAATAAACTTATTATTAATAAGAGCAAAAGTATTGCTGTAGGTTTCCATCATAAAGTCAACAAAAATGCAAGTTTCCCTAATATATGCTTAGAGAATGAATCAGTAACTACGACAGATAAAATTAAAATTTCTTGGAGTTTGGGTAGATAGTAATCTAGATTGGGGAACTCACATTGATGCTTTATCCAAAAAACTATGTCAAACTTATTAAATTTTAGATGAGTCGCGTTTTTTACACATCTGCTTCACTTTCGTAGTACGAAAGTGAAGCAGATGTGTAAAAAACGCGACTCATCTAAAATTTAATAATTTTTCGCTTCACTGTGGTGTTCCAATACAGTTGAATCTCGATATATGTCAAACTTGTTTTGCACCATATACTTTAAGATCATCAGTCAATCTTGATGTGCTTAAAATAGCCTATTTTGTCTACTTTCACTCGCAGTTATCCTATGGCATAATATTCTGGGGAAAGACGAGCTATACGAAAAGAATGTTTATAATACAAAAGAGGGCCATACGTTTAATGATGAATCTTTCCAGTACCACAAGTTGTAGACCTTATTTCAGATCATTGAATATTCTGACAGTTCTATCTATATATCTCTATGAGGTGCTGGTGATCGCTCAAACAGTTAAATATTTTTGTCACAAATGCCGAAATACATAGTCACAACACTAGAGGTAAATCATATCTTCATGTTACAGGGCATAAGAGAACCCTATATGAAAAAAGTATACACTATAACTGTATTAAATTGTACAAGAAACTTTCTCAATATTCCAAAGAATTACCAAATTTAACAATATTTAAAAGGAAATTAAAGAAGTATCTAATACAAAGATGTTTTTATTCAGTAAATGAATACCTTGATGATGAACAGTGAATCAGTTTTGTTAGAAATATGTATTACATTCTAATAACCTGTTCCATTTTTTTTATATTGCAATTATAAATACTATCACCTTATTTGTTTATCTGTTCATGTGTTTACTGCTAATCTGTAATATAAAATTGTATTGTTGAAGCCGATATTTCTGTGATTGGAAATCTTATGGTGAACAAATTTGATTTGATTAATTGGAGAGACTTTGCATTTTACTATGGAGTGCTCTATAAAACAGGGTAGATTATGTGTATCAATCTCAAGGTACTCCTTGTGTTAAGCAAAAATCATTTGTTATGAATATCCATTTTAGAGATTGAAAATGTGGCTAAACTAAGGGCTTCCCCATTCAACCTTGTTTACATCATGAGTTTACAACACAAAAAGAATCGGACAGCACACATGAAATGCAGTACAAACGAGTAGCTGAAGTCTGTCAGTGGACAAAACAACATCATAGAAGTACACACAGACTAGTCAACATACCCATGGAAAAAGAAGAATATTTCAAGGAACAAAAAGCAATAATACACATAGCAGAAGAAAACGGATACAACAAAAGTTTGGTGTTGAAGAAAATTAGAAAATCTAAACTAAAGAAAACCATTAAGGAAGCAACCACATTTATTAAAGAAAAAGAAAGCAACAGCATATTCAGTTCATTCACATATCATCCAAAAACATTTAATAAATTTAAAAAGATATTCAAGGAACAAAATATCATCTTGGCACCTACTAATAGATACTCAATTTTAAAATTACTAAATTCAAAAACAAAAGATGAAATTCCTTCAGGTAACAAATCTGGAATATACCAAATAAATTGTAAGAATTGTGAAAAATGCTACATAGGTCAAACAAAAAGAAATTTAAAAACCAGAGTCAAAGAACACTTTAGAAACATCAGATTGAAACAAGAAGACAAGTCAGCAGTAGCATTTCATTTTTGGAATGAAAACCATGACATTGATCCAAATCCAAAATTATTAAAAGGAGTGATAAACCAAAATAGATTGACAACATGGGAGAACATATTCATCTGGAAAAATAAGGATCGCGTAATGAACTTTGAAATCCCGCCAGTAGATAATTTGACAAAAAAGTTCATAGTTCCACCACCGGAGAGAGCAGACAACAACAGATGCCAGTTGGAAAGAGATTGAAAATGGAGGCCAGGGCCTTTGAAACTAGTCTCTCATAAATATATGAAAAAGTAAGTGACGAGTGTCAATAAACCAACCACAAATAACTTTTATATCATAGAAGTATGTCAATTGTGGACCAAGAAGAAGCCAAGAGGGGCCCAGAGGTGAGCAGAGTACCTTTGAACAGGGACAGTTAGTGATCTATCACTATGAAAAGAACAAGACATACCGGGAAATAACAGAGATTGTGAATCTAGGCAAAAGTACAGTTAGTGACATAATTCACCGGTATAAGTATGAAGACAGAATTGAATCTCGAGCAAAGCCAGGGCGACCAAAACTTCTTAACGATAGGCAGGAGTCTTTAACTATGCGGAAGGTAAAACGGAATCCGCGTATGAATGCTCCGGTGATTTGTGCTGAGATTCAGGAAGAACTGGGACTGACAGTTAGCCCTGAAACGGTCAGAAGGGCTATGCGAAAACAAGATTTTAATGGTCACGTAGCTAGAAAAAAGCCACACATTTCCAGCAAGAATAAAAGGAAGTAATTACAATTTTCCAAAGAGTTTGTTAACAAGACAACCGATTGGTGGGACCAAGTTATTTTTTGTGACGAAAGCAAATACAATCTTGCTGGTTCCGATGGCAGGGTGGTTGTGTGGAGGAAACAAAACACGGAGCTGGAAAAGCACAAGTCATAGTCAAGGCACAGTCAAACACGGCAGAGGGAGTAATGGTATGGGGCTGTATTTAGCCTAGTTTTTTGTATCCTGTTCAATAAGTAAGACCTGAATCAGTTTATAGAGATCTCATTGAATCTGTAAAGTTTTAACTTATGCAGCAAGAGATTTATGATCTATAGGTACTGTCAGATGCCTTAACCAGATCAAAGTATTCCTAATGGTAGTTGTTTTTTTATTCAAATCTATTTATAAATCATAATTTATTGGCTTTGAAACAAACTGTAAATGTAGCTGTAACTATGTTTAAGATGTCTTCTGATGACATCTCACAAGTACACTGGTGTCATCTGCAGAAAAATATTGTTTTGCAATGTTCATTGAAATTAAAAGATAAATTATTTATGAAAATAAGAGAAAGCAATTGATCCGTTATTGATCCCTGAGGAACTCAAACTTTGATTTAACTGGATCCTATTCTTTATTAACAGCAGTTTTTATGTTGTTTGTTAAATAGAATTCAAAACAGATAACTAAAACGTTTGTTCTAGTTATTCATTGGTAGGTCTACATATTGCATTGTCCCCTATTACTCCTTATCAACTCAGAATTAAATATACCTATGATTCTCAAACTTTAGTAGCTAGTACACATACGAAACTGATAACCTACGTTATATCTATTATATTTCGAAACTAAATTAACATTTACGCATTAGGGGTTAATTGCCTAGCAGCTAAAGAATGTCCAAGTTTCAATTTACAAGTTACAAATAATAGGCAACGATAAATAATTGGACTTTTGTTGTATATTCGAATTCAAATTCACACATAATGTTGGGTTAAAAATCATTTTCTACATAAAGTAGAAAAT
Organism: Mantis religiosa; assembly: GCA_030765055.1. Classification (NCBI taxonomy): domain Eukaryota; kingdom Metazoa; phylum Arthropoda; class Insecta; order Mantodea; family Mantidae; genus Mantis; species Mantis religiosa. The sequence goes on along the minus strand of CM060955.1, from coordinate 11,155,356 downwards.
ATTGAATTAAATATTTTTTGGAATTACCATAACAGCTGGGCAAATTCATAGGAATAATAAAAGAAATTTAAACCATGCTTATACGATTGTGGTACTTTAAGTCCTTCAATTTAGTAATATGCTTTGCCGGGTTGATTTGTTTATTTTTCCACGTGTAATTAACATTTATTGAATAAGCAAGATTTTGATTTTTAAAATTCTCCCAGACATTCGGGTAAATATTAAAATTACATAGGGAATTTATCATTGCTTACACTGTCAAAGCTGCAAGTGTTCACATTTTCAGTCAATTGTTTTGTTCCAAATTCATGTCGTTACAGGTTTTTAGGATAGCTGCTTTCGCGCTGAAAATGGCGATAAGTTTGAACAGAGTCACCACAAAAATGTTAAAGAATTTGACATTGGAGAATGTTATGTGTCCTGTATGTAGAGGTATATTTATAGAACCTGTTACAATGCCTTGTCAGCATGGTTTATGTCTTCAGTGTTTTGAACGTTCTGTCGAAGAAACAAGTTTCTCTTGTCCTATGTGTAGAAAAAGAATTGGCAGCTGGTTAAGAACTAAGAAAAAAGAGCAAAACCTGGTAAATTTAGAATTGTGGTCTTTTATTCAGAAGCGTTTTCCTCAGCAAGTACAAGCGAAGCTAAATGGTGAAGATGATGGTGTCGAACGTATGTATTTCTTGTTGATCTTTACACTGTGGATTCTAACCTCACTCTGTCAAAGGTATGTGAGAGAAAAATGTTTGTGACATCGTTCATCGTATTTGTTTCAGAAATCGTTTGTCGAGTGGAAACTCCGCGTTTTAGTTCTGCTGGAGAAATTAAAGAAGAATTCCAACTACATCTTCAAAAGTTAGAAAATGAAGTGAAGAAGAAGCAAGAGGAAGAACAAAAAGCTAGTGAAGAACTCATAAGAAAAATTCAGGTATTTATACATGCAGATGTAAAATGTTAGTAAAGAGTTGCATTTCATTTTCCCATAGATTAATGTCAAAGAAGGGAATAATAGTTTAGGTATTAGGGTATAAAATAACAATTACATTTTTAATGTTGGAGTCTTGGTTGTAATTATTAAATGTTCCAAATTGCAACCAAGCCGCTGTTATTATGAGAAATATGTTTATAATGCATATTTAGAATTATACTCAAAAGTAAACATATGTATAGGTAGTCAAATAATGTAATAGTAAGTTTTTTTATTGATATTTGCTAAAATAGTGTATTCTAACGTTTTGTGGAGTTCATATATTCTATAATTATAGGAAATGTCAAAACTTCCAGTAATGAAATATAAAATTGAGTTTTTATACATTAGTTTAGTCAAGATTAATGAATACATTGCATTGCATTTTTGGTGGGAAACAGAGCTTAGCATTAAATAATGTTGTATCAATTTTAGTGCCCAGTTATTGTACTAACTAGTGATTTAGCATTTTTTGGGAAAGGATTTGTTCTTTTTTTAAAAATTCAGTTAATAACTATTTGTTAAATATTTAGGTAGTATATAGTTGGTAAATAACTGAGATAGTTTTAGTTTCATATAGTTCATAGCATTCAGTTTTGTATAGTTCACTGTTAATAAAACTTGAGAAAGATTTACATTAGTAATTCAAGATAGGTGCATATCAACCCTGAGTTAATAAAGAGTTATTGGGGAACATTGGAGTTAAGCTATTCTGTTTTGGCTGAGCTTTCCTTTCCACACTCCACTTTGCTTATATAAACAATCCCTCAGGTACACTTTGTGACTTAAGATTGTCAATACATTGGCTACACTTTGCAGCTTAGAGTCCTCAGTATGTATCACTATGCATTACTACTCGTGAAAGTTCTACCATGGCACTTTGGATGATACAGAACATTAACCAGTTAAGCTATAAAACTGATGGATATTCAAAGGTGTGTTAATTTGAGTTATAGTTTTGTTTTTCCAATTTAATAGCAGATAATACTTACTATATTGTCGTATCAACCTTATTAAAGATTATGGCTGATTTGAGGAATTAAAACAGGGATGTAAAAATTAATTGAAGAAAGTATTTGTAGTTGGCTTTTAACACTTCATCACTTACTTTTTTATGTAATTGAAGAACTAGTTTCAGAAGCCATTGCATTCACTTTCAACCTCAAAGGTCTGATTGTCTGTTGTCATCTGCTCTCTTCTCTTGGGTTATGGACCTATGAACTTCTTTATGAGATTCACTGGTGGGATTTCATAGTTCATTACTCAATCCTTATTTTTCCATATTAATACGTTTTCCCATGTTATCAGTTTGTTTTAGTTTATCACCCCTTGGTTTACCCAAAATTACTAAAAGAGGTGACAAACCAAAATAAACTGACAATTCCATATTAATATGGAAAAATGACTGAGTAATGAACTTTGATATGCCACTAGTCGATAATTTCATAAAGAAGTTCATAGTTGTATCAACAGAGGGAAGAGAGCAGATGGCAACAGCAGATGATAATCAAACCTTTGAGGTTGAAAATGGATACAACGGCTTCCGATACTAATCCCTCAATAATATAAAAACGTAAGTGAAGTGTTAAAAACTGACTACAAATAGTTTTTGCAACTTATTAAAGGTGTTTAGATATAAGTGTATATAGGTGTTTGGTATAAGTTTACATGAAATCACGATCCTGGAGAATTTATAAGAATTATCATCATTTCTTATCAGATAAGTGAAGTTTTAAGTTACAAATTATATATATATATAAAATGTGTGTGTGTGTATGTGAGTTTAGATATTTTGGGGGACTACTGACATACAAAAATTGCCAGGAAAAACAGCAGAGGCCCAATTTAGAATGGAAACTGGCTATGTTTGTCTTGCAGAACACCTTTATCAAATACACTGCGTACCTACACCCAAGTGTAGAAGAGTGTAAAGAGAAGGTCATCATGAACAAACATCATAAAAACATAGTGGCAGTAGAACAGAAGAGCCTATGGGCCTCAGGTATCACACCTTTATGAAAACACATACCTATTGTAATAACAATGGCAGTAGGGATAGGGAAAAGATCCAAGGAACCCAAAGACAACAGGAACAGACTGTCAAGTACAGTGGATCCACAAAGAATAAGGAAGAACCAGGAGGCCATAAAGGAAGTGAGAGAAAGAATACAGAACAGACTCTTGGAAATGTAAATATGTAAAATATGAAACTATTAACAATGAAGCAAACAAATATATACAAATATAATAATTTGTAACTTAAAAGCTTCACTTATCTTATAAAAAGTGATGAATGTTTTTTTATAAATTGATTAGGATCACAATTTTGTGAACATTTTATTCACATCCTCAGCTAGAGCCTTCAACAATCTCGTTGTCAATGTTACAGTTGCTAGATGTCACTATGTTTTTGTCAGTACTACCAAAATCTGAAAATGAAACAAATTTAAAAACAGAATTGACTGCTGGTATTTCAAAATTCATTATGCAATGTTTGTTTTTTAAAATAAAATCTTTTCCCAAACCATTAAATCTATTGAACCATTTAATTGTTTTAATAATTTAACTTCTGGATTTATTTACGGAGCGATGATATGGGGATCTTTGCCTAAAACTTCCTTCATGCAGATCTTCTTGCTCCAAAAAAGAGCTGTAAGAGCTGTGGCTAAAGTTAGCAGATTGCAGTCTTGCAGGCCATACTTTAAGCAACTTAAAATACTTCCTTTATTTTGTATACATGTATTTTTCATTATTTTGTATGTTGAAACATCAAGTGAATCGCCTCAACTAAACAAAGATGTACATTTCCTTTCTTGGAAGTGTTGAAAACAGTGTTGTTATGATAAATTAACTTTAAAGAGAGTTGATTAAAGACACTAAACAACACTTTTAAATTTTTCCGGAACATGTTTCTGAGGCTTTGCCTCTATCATCAGCCGGCTCTCGACTGGTTCTCATTGGTGTAGCTGATGATATTTTGTCACAGGTCTCCTCTGGTGGCAGTTCAAGGAACTTGCTGAACAAATCTTTCTGGGGGATGTCGAAATTGAATACTTTGTTCCTATTTTTTGAAATGAAGATTTGTTCCCATGTGGATAGTTCTTGTTTTCCTGATGTATGTTTTAGTAGTTTTGGTTCTGGATTTATGTTGTGGTTTTTTTCTGAAGCTGTAGTTTCTCAGCGTAGTTTCTCAGCTACAGAAACTAATATGATTTTCAAAAAATTCACTTACCATCCATCGGCCTATGATAAATTGAAAAAAGTCTTCAAAAAACAAAACATTCAACTAGCACCAGTCAACCATTTCTCCTTAAAAAACCTAATTTGCTCAAACATCAAAGATGCCATTCCATCTAACAAAAAATCTGGTATATATCAAATTGAATGCAATGACTGTAGTCAAATTTATATTGGAAAAACAAAAAGAAGTTTAGAAACAAGAGCAAAGGAACACTTTAGAAACATAAAATATAAACAATTAGAAAAATCAGCAGTTGCCACACATTTTTGGGAAAAAAACCACAACATAAATCCAGAACCTAAACTACTAAAACATACATCAGGAAAACAAGAACTATCCACATGGGAACAAATCTTCATTTCAAAAAATAGGAACAAAGTATTCAATTTCGGCATCCCCCAGAAAGATTTGTTCAGCAAGTTCCTTGAACCGCCACCAGAGGAGACCTGTGACAAAATATCGTCAGCTACACCAACGAGAACCAGTCGAGAGCCGGCTGATGATAGAGGCAAAGCCTCAGAAACATGTTCCGGAAAAATTTAAAAGTAAGTGTTGTTTAGTGTCTTTAATCAACTCTCTTTAAAGTTAATAAAGATGTACATACTTATTCTACTCGGAGACAAAATGAATTTTTTCTGAGTTCATACAGTGGTACCTTTGGTAATAAAAATATCATTAATGCAGGTTCTAAATATTTTAATGTACTACCAACAGATCTAAAGGGATTAACTGATATAAAACTGTTTAAGAAAGGACTCAAGAAATATCTACTAACACACTGCTTTTACAATTCTCAGGAAGTTTTAAACAACTGTACTAATTAGTCTTAAACACATTAACGAAGATGTAGTTATGCTACACATTTAAATTGTCATTTTTGTTTTGAAATGGTAATAACTTGCATAAATTTAGAAGTATCCTACTTTTGTAGTTTTCTTGTTTGTTAACTGGTTGTTTTGTTATCAGTGATGCACAACAATTGTTTGTATTCAGTAATATGTTCTGTATAACTTACACCTGGTTTTGTGTGCATCATTTTAAATAATTATTATTATTATCATAATTGTTAATTACCATTTATTAATATTGATGTGTCTATTACCACTAATTGTATCATTGTAATTATTTGTATCTTATCCATTATAATTGCTTCTGACGTGATCTTCAATAACACCAACTGTGTATATAAATAAACTAAACTAATTTCATGGTTAAATGACAAATGATCTGCTATGGCCGATTTATCAGTTTGTGTACACTTAATATTATAAAAATGCTCTTTCGTTCTGTTTTCCAAATTATGTTTTGTCTTTCCAATATAAACTTTGTCACAATCAAAACAATTAAATTGATGAACTCTAGATTTTTTATTATTAGGAATTTTATCCTTTTTATAGAAATGCAGTAAATATTTAATACTATATTTATTTTGAGGAACTTAAGTTATAAACACTTAATTTTTTTTTTTTTGAAATTGTTGATTAACCCAAGGATGGTAAGTAAATTTTTTAAAATTATAACCGTCTTTTATTTTTTTAAGGGTAGAAATATCATTAACAGTTTTTTGATATTTAAATATTTTTCAATTTTTTATGTATAAAGTTTTTATTAAAACTATTAATTAAAGCAGTATTAATAATATGTTTATATTGTTTATTAAATTCCTCTTTATTTATTGGTATATTTATTAATCTGTAAATCAAACTATTAAAAACAAAATTTATGTGAAAAAGGGTTAAAATGTAGACGAGATTGTTGAAGGCTCTAGCTGAAAATGTGAATAAAATGTTCATGAAATCGCGATCCTAATCAGTTTATAAGAAAACATTCATCATTCTTATAAGATAAGTGAAGCTTTTATGTTACAAAATATTATATGTGTATATACCTGGAAATGTACTTGATATGATGAACAACATAATTAAAAATGCATGCAGGCCAGCATCACGTAGACATGTACAACCATGGTTTGACAGGACCTGCTACAAGGAACGTAAAGATGCGCTACAAGCCCTAAGCCTTGCAAAAATTACCAGAAGAATAGAGGACATAAAGGAGTACACCAGGAAAAGAAGAAAATACAAAAGGCTACAAGAGAAAACTACATGGAGGGATAAGCATGGTGGATGGCACAAGAAGCAGAAAAGAACCCCTACTTACCTCTTAAAAGAAAAGCAGAGCACACCATGGAAGAAACTCTAATAGAAAATTGATATTGATATGATATTTATTTGTACAGTTTCCATTACATTTTCACTACAATGACTTTGTTATCTAACAATCACTATTATACATCCTGTACAAATACATGAAATTGCTGACCTAAGATTTACTGGCTAACTCAGGTCCGCTGGCCATAAGCCTTTGGTTTTCCTGAGCAGCTTGGTGTCATTTCTTCCTGACCTTCGCTTCTTTTACCCTAATCCACTTTTTCATTAGAATTCTCCTATACATCTATTTTTCTTTTCACTCATCCCTGTTAACATGCGTAATGCCACTACATCTTTGCTTACGCTGTCCCACTTCTTATCCCATATTTTTCTCCTATAATTTGTTAACTCCTTACATTCTATCAGGTAATGAACAGTGCTCTCTTCATCTCCACAAAATTCACATATCCCTACCTCATTACTTCTCAACCCTTTTAGATATATTATTCCTACTCTCATCCATGCTCTGCCTTCTCTTCCAGGTTTGCCACATTGATCTATATATTTCCCCCTACCCCATTCTGTCTTTAATTGCTTATAAAATTTCAAAGATTTCTTTTCTTCTATACTTTCCCATATCTCCTGCTTATCTATGTCTTGTACTCTAGTTCTCACTTCCTTCCAAAAACCGCTACGATTTGGTTCCTCTGCTCTCCATAGATCTCCCATGCCTATCTTCGATACCATTCTTTTCAATTCTGACCACCAACTATTTGTGTTCTTAAAGCTTTTCTGTTGCTTCATGCACAGATTCAATAATTCCCCTTTCTGCCCTTTAATACACTTATACTAGAACTTCAGTATTCTATTATTCCTCTCCTTTTTGTATTACCCAACTCTAATAATGCCACCTCTCTTGGTGCCGATTTTGGCAGCCCTAGTAGTTCTTTGTAAAACAATCCATACATCTGGTCTAATTTTGTACCTATCTCTGATGTGCCCCATACCTCCACTGCATACATTGTTTTGGATTCAACGACCGCTTCATACATACTTTCTAACCATCTAACTGATATCTCCAGTTTATGTTTACATATTCTTACCCCTGACGTTGCCGCCCTGCCATTAGCTATCACTTTTCTGGCTTTTGCGGCCCACCCTCCACTGCTACAGATCCTTGCACCTAAATGGTCATATTCCTTAATAGAAAATTGGAAAAGTCATTTTTCATGGATACTGAACAAAGATACCTGAAGTGAAGTCTATCACATAGATAAACAGGAGAAGACGGAGGTAGGGGAAAACATAAAGGAAATAACAAAGGAAGAAGTGTCTATATGCATCAGAGAAGCAAAAATCAAAAAAGCAACTGGGTCAAACCAAATAGCAAATGAACATCTAACAACTATGACAACAATATGGACTGAGCTATTTAACAAATGTCTGAGCTGATGCAGCATCCCTGAGAGATGGAAAAGGGCAACCTGAAAATACTACCAATAATTTTTGTTGTTGTAATTTACGTCCTCCAACGTTAAGTCATATTGGACGATGAATGGAATTGGTGAAATGATGCTCGAATGAGTCTAGGGTCCTTAGAGCTTAGAGTTACTCGACATTTGTCTTTCAGGATAAGGGAAAACCCTGGAAGAAACCTTATCCAAGTAACTCACCCTGACCAAGATTCGAACTCGGCACCTCTTGCACGTGAGGCAGACATGCTACCACCATGCTACCGAGGCAGGCACTACCAATATGAACTCATTACAGAGGAGTGCACTAGAAAATGCATCCTACAGACTGTTTATAAAAATAATCACAAATAAACTGACAAACCTCACCCAATAATACATATCAGAATCACAACTTGGATTCAGAAAAGGTAAGTCCACACTGCAAGCAGCAACAGCACTACTACTAGAAATTGAGGAAAATAAAGGAAATATTACACAATATTCATAGACTGCCAGAAAGCCGTCTACTACATAAACAGAGGAAAACTAATTCAGAAACTGAAAGACATGATTGGCACCCACCCCCTAACAGCAATATTATGAGATGTCATGAGACACAATGCGCTCCAGATAACCAACCAGGGCCTGTTAACTCAGATAGGAAACCAGGAGACACATTAAGGTTCGCGAAACACCCAGGGTCTACAGATACATTTTGAGCACTGCATGCGCCGGATTCAATGCTGCCAGTATAATTATTTTGGCTGCCGTGTTGCATACTAACTATTATATAAAATAACTTCTGCTTAGTTCAAAATTTAATAGTTATTGTATTATTTTACTACTTCTGAAGTAATTTTCGTAATATTATTGGCCTATTATCGACCTTATTTGAGCTCAATGTACGATATGAATAAGACACTACATTGGCTAACCTGTAAATATTTGAATTAAAGCTTTAACGGCAAGGAGGCCAAGCCAAATTAAGTTCTGAATACAATTTTCATCGATTTGTGAAATTGTAAAAATTTGAAAGAACTACGAGGACGTGTGGGCAGCAGGAAGAACGAGAATAGATTTTCACAAAGACCTATTGGTAAGTAAGATTTAGCATGTAGCTAAATACCGACAATTAATATGACATAACCTGAAATGTGCCTTAATACATATTCATGCATAGTTAAATTCTCTAGATTAATGTAGCACCTTATAATGGAAAAAGTGTGTTGTTTTACATACAAAAGCATTAGTTTCATTAACCTTGTTACTTTATTACTGCAATAATGGGATTTTCTGTTTTTTGTCTTTCAGGGGTCATCCATCATCTCAGGCTACCAGGAATACGATGGCAGAAATCAGAGTGCAGGATTATTGGATATTGTGTATGTTTCTTGTTTTGGTGATGTGCATTGATCTTCAGGAACTTAAGTAATGTAGCACAAAGCATTCTTTCCCGCGTATACAGCAATTTAATGTGGCATATCAAATATTTCTGAAAGTTTGAGTTTCATTTCATATCAGTGGAAAATTTAACAAAAACTTTGAGGAATACTGTGGCCAACAAGGAAAAGTGAAAAGTGAAGTTATTTTAGACAGTTGATTGGGTGTATTAGTTTTTGTGTTTGTACTTGTAGTTTTAAATTTAAAATATATGTAATATATAAGTCCATGTAAGGTAAGTAATATGCAGTTTAAATTACTGAAAAAATAGCTGTGAATTTTCAGATATACCAAAATTAGCATCATCTGTGTTTACGTATAATCTAGGTGGCTTAAATTAAAATATTTGGGCGAGATGCTTGATATGAATTTTATAAACTTTTTCTTTAAAGTGCAATGATAAGTATTTTGAAGAACTAAGTTCTCTTAACCTTACTCATCAGTGTATATCTACATCATTGATCAAGAATGTCACAGCTTTTAACAGCAATTAAAAGTATGATCTGAGATTCCATAAACCTAATTTGTTCTATATTTAATGCAGTAGTCACTATGCAATATTATTGTACACACTACACTAAATTATTTACCTGAATAACCATCTTTGAAGAGATCTGATGGGATTAGAATTTATTTGAAAAAGCTTTACAAGTTTTTAGGTGTAATTGTGCATTGCAAGAAATGATTAAAATGTCATTGTGTCATCATCATTATATGCCACTTTTAATTTTATTTCTAATATTCCAGTTATTCTTAAAACATGCACAATGTCAGCTAGCTAGGACCTAAACACAGTGTGGCTTGATCTCAAATTAGTAAAACTTCATAATAAATAATAGGTTATAAATCCTCTTCCTTGTTAACACACACACACACACACACAAATGGGTTCAGAAAAATAAGTTAAAGTGATATTTGCACAGCATTTATGTATTCTGTGGTACATTTGTTCTCAGCATGTACTTGCCACCATTTATGAGTAATATTGGTACACAATTTCTGTAATGCTAACCATTTTAAGGGTGATATAACATTTCTAGCGTGACCCACAGAAATGTTACATGTCACATGAAACTACACTGTTAAACATCCTCTCATTGTTCTAAGTTGGAATGAAAATCTCAATCTTTGGCATGGGAAAAAGATGTTTAACCTAATATATGAACCATTCGTTACATGCAGTGATGTGAAGCCACATAATAATTTTGAAAAGTAGATAAAACTGCACATTATTTTGCTATATAATGCACTTGTTTCTTTGTAGTGAACACATAAGGGAATTATGGACTGTCAAAAGAAATAATGGTTAGATGTGTGAGCAAATAAATTACATTACTAAATTATTTTCTATTAACTACTCAAACATACAGTTCCATCACTTTCACTTCTTAAGTAAAACTACAAACAGCATTAATAGTTCATAGTGTAATCTTTCATTGAGTTATTTATTTGACACACATTCAGTTGTATATCATGGACTGAGAGGTTTACACTATGCAGAGAGCTCCATTTGCCATCTTAGTCATAAAGTACATTGCTTAAAGTCTTATCAAGTTAAAGCAAGCCATTTATCCAAACAATTGTTCTGCACATTAAGCAAATTATACTTCACAGTCAGATAACTACATGAAATAATCTCTTATTGGAAGATACACTGTGCATTAAATTTTATTTTTAAAACTGCACATTTTCTTCTTCAGCATTCATTACTGTGCATATGCATGCCATTGAAGCATTTAAAAATTCAACGCTTGTTGTATTCTTGTGTTGTGAGGACAGAGTTAAGCTTAGGACAATTTTAAATGAATGATACAGCTTTAATGTAATTATTATTTTTCATAATTTATTCTGCACTTGTGAATGTTAATTCAACCAAAGTGATTAGAAGTATATAAAATAGTGCCATTTATGAAATTAATGTCACCAGTTGCCAATACTGACTTCTGTACTAATTTGACATTATTAATCTTATATGAATCGATCACAAATTTCAGTATAAAAATTATTTGTGGTTGGTTTATTGACACTCGTCACTTACTTTTTCATATATTTATGAGAGACTAGTTTCAAAGGCCCTGGCCTCAATTTTCAATCTCTTCCCAACTGGCATCTGTTGTTATCTGCTCTCTCTGGTGGTGGAACTATGAACTTTTTTGTCAAATTATCTACTGGCGGGATTTCAAAGTTCATTACGCGATCCTTATTTTTCCAGTAAAAAACAAATGCTCCAAAATAGTAGAAGAGATTAAAAATGAAAAGAAAAAGAATTTTAGTAACCAAATCATAAAAGCTCTTAAAAAGAAACCGGTTATTTATACTAAAGCAGACAAGGGAAATAAATTAGTAATTCTGGAAAAAGAAGAATACACAAAGAGGATGGAAGATTTGTTAGAAGACAGTAATTACCAAAAAGTAGAAACTAATCCATTAAAGTACTGCATTGAAACCACAAATAAAACGCTAAAAGAGAGCAAAATAATCAACAAAAAAGAATTGCACAAAATTAAAGTAGATAATCCAACATTACCAAGAGTATATGGGCTGCCAAAAATTCATAAAACAGGGAAGGGCATGAGACCTATTACTAGTAGCATAAATGCCCCCACATATAATTTGGCCAAATGGTTACTAAGTAAATTTAATAGTTTTCCAAAATTTGAAAGTGCAAATTTAAGAAACTCTTTAGATTTAGTAGAAAAAATCAAAGATATAAATTTGGACAAAAATGACAGACTGGTTTCATTTGATGTCACATCTTTATTTCCAAGCATACCAACAGAAAAAGTGCAGACTGTGTTAAAAAAATGGCTAGCTACAATTGATATGGAAGCAATAGAAGCAGAAGAATATATTTCTCTAACAAAAATATGCATTGAACAAAACTTCTTCAGTTTTAATGGAAAACACTACAAGCAGAAATCAGGATTATCAATGGGCAATCCACTTTCACCTTTTTTGGCTAACTTATTTATGAGTGCATTTGAAACACAAATTAAAAAGTCCTTCCCATTGATCTTCAAGGTTTGGTATAGATATGTTGACGACATCTTTGCAATTGTACCAAGTAAACATTTAGATGATGCATTAAAATTACTCAATCTGCAAGAAAGGACTATCAAATTCACAATAGAAAAGGAAATCAATGGACAACTACCTTTCTTGGATGTAAATATCATCAGGAATGATACAAAAATAAAATTTGGAATTTACAGGAAGCCAACACATTCAGAAAATTATATAAAAAATAATAGCCACAACCCAATTACACATAAACATGCAATAATAAACAGCCTTACACACAGACTAGTCAACATACCCATGGAAAAAGAAGAATATTTCAAGGAACAAAAAGCAATAATACACATAGCAGAAGAAAATGGATACAACAAAAGTTTGGTGTTGAAGAAAATTAGAAAATCTAAACTAAAGAAAACCATTAAGGAAGCAACCACATTTATTAAAGAAAAAGAAAGCAACAGCATATTCAGTTCATTCACATATCCAAAAACATTTAATACATTTAAAAAGATATTCAAGGAACAAAATATCATCTTGGTACCTACTAATAAATACTCAATTTTAAAATTACTAAATTCAAAAACAAAAGATGAAATTCCTTCAGGTAACAAATCTGGAATATACCAAATAAATTGTAAGAATTGTGAAAAATGCTACATAGGTCAAACAAAAAGAAATTTAAAAACCAGAGTCAAAGAACACTTTAGAAACATCAGATTGAAACAAGAAGACAAGTCAGCAGTAGCGTTTCATTTTTGGAATGAAAACCATGACATTGATCCAAATCCAAAATTATTAAAAGGAGTGATAAACCAAAATAGATTGACAACATGGGAGAACAAATTCATCTGGAAAAATAAGGATCGCGTAATGAACTTTGAAATCCCGCCAGTAGATAATTTGACAAAAAAGTTCATAGTTCCACCACCAGAGAGAGCAGATAACAACAGATGCCAGTTGGGAAGAGATTGAAAATGGAGGCCAGGGCCTTTGAAACTAGTCTCTCATAAATATATGAAAAAGTAAGTGACGAGTGTCAATAAACCAACCACAAATAATTTTTATATTAATTTTGACGTCACTGTTACTAAATTCCTCCAAACACACATCACAAATTTCAGGTTTTTCTCTGAATATACTTTAGTATACTTATGCTGAAAATAATGTATGTACTATTGAGCTTTTAAAATTCTTATTAAATATAACCATTAACAGAGCTGCTTTGTTGTCATTTTAAAGAAATAGTGCTATTTTTTGTACATAGTTGTTGTTATCATTTCAAATTTATATAAATATTTCTTTAGGTTTTTTTTTTTTTTTTCTCACTGTTATTCCAGGGAATTTTTCAACATTCTGTGTACAAAGAAATTGCATTACATATAACGTTATGGTATCCTTACCTGTTTTCCTGTATCTACAGAATCATTATTTTAGTGTTAAGTTATCTTTATTTTAAGTATTACACTAAGAAGCTTGAGGGAAAGGGGATACAGATTTCTTGTATAATCTCAACAGCATCTTAAGTGATCTCACTCTCTTGTTTTTAAAATTTTAATTGTTTTTAAAGGCAAAATTATCAATTTGCAACAGGAATAAAGATATAATGCTTTGTGGAAGTCAATTATTCATATTTAACAGGAAAAGTTCAAGTGGATTCTTCCAATTTTTTTCAAAAATTGGACAACTTCTTTCGAAGTCACATTTCGCACACTGATGAATAGTTTATCGCACATTTCCTCAGCATATTTGACGCGTATTATCCTAATATGAAATAGTTGATATGTGCCGTAAACTATTCATGTGTGACGAGAAGCGATTTCGAAAGAAGTTGGATTCCATCAGTCAGTGAAAATGGGAGCCGAAGGGAAGGGGAAGTGAATGCACCATAGCTCGGTCGCAATAGAAGCTTACTACCTCACCGGCCGTAGTTTCCAAGGTCGCCGGGGTCTAAAGATTTAGGAAAGAGCACCCTATGCGTCTTCAGTTTTTAACACGGAGTTGAGCATCTGGTATTAATCTGTGTAACCAACGAAGTGGTAGCATCAGAAGATATAATACAAACAAATTGAGTCTGCGAGGTGACCCAGTAAGTCCACTGCTCTTCGACATAATGGCAGCAGACATTGGAGATAAACTCAACGGGTATCCACGCTCATAATGTGTGCGGACAACATCTAGGATCAGATATTATCCAACAATGGGCAATGATTTCCATATAAACAGAAACAAAACGATGCAGATGGTATTCAGGAGAGAAGGAAGAACGCTGAAGGTGCGCATCCTGAAATTAGATAACGAAGAAATGGAAATTTAGATACATGGGAATCACAATACAGGCCACTGCTTAATCATTCAGCACACACATACAAGAAAGAACTACAGCAGCCATCAGAGCAATATGCAACATCAAGAACATTACCTCGCTAAAATAAGAACCAGCAGTGAGATTATTTGAAACAACAAGAGCTCCAATCGCCACAAATGGGCTTGAACTCATATGGCATAAACTGAAGGTCATTGAAAAAACTAGAAAATTTAGAGGCGAGATACATAAAAAGGGCCTTAGGGGCAAGCAATTATGCACCGAACAGAATGGTGTACGTGCTCGTGAGAGAAACATTCTTTCTGTGGGATATAAGGACAAAGATGTTACTATCCGGTGCAGAACCATATAAAGAAGTACTAACAGTAAGGAAATACAAAGAAAAAGAAATAGACAATTTCTTCACTATGGATGCCATGACAAATAGGCAGTTAACAAGCTGCAACCAAACGCAGAGACATGCAATTGTAGGACTTGGCAATTCACGGATTCCACCATAAAATGTGTACCAATGAGAAATACCACATTGCCAAGGAGCAATGCATATGCAAAATATGCAGAGGTAAGTGCGAACAGTGCCACTTCAACAAGTGTAATAAAAAGACACAGACCCTAAATGAACTCAAAAAGATCTGTAATGATCTTTTAAGTGCACCTTTGTATTACTATTATATTATATTAACTGTTTCTGAAATATTTCATTATTGCTAAATTTTTGGAGTTCGAATTGACATGACATCTGAGAGTCAGAAACCTTCAAATCTGCTGCATGCAGGGTGTTAGGTCAGGGAACTGAGAGCCCCATAAATCTCTACTAATAATTCTGTCCTGAAACACACTTTCAATTGGATAGAGTCAGACTGAAAAATTCAATGCTATAGCCAGGATTTGAACCATGGATCTCCCGTTCTCCGTCCATTTGCTTGTAACCATTGAGGTACCATGCCCAACATGCCAGCTATGACACTAAATTCTACATCTGGCTAGTATTTTACCCGGTAAATCAGTAGGGGTTCTCGTATATAATGAGATACACACCGTTTGTGGTGACTTACTGTGCTGTAAGTATTTAAGTCCCATGCTTCATAGTTATGGAGATCTAGTTCAGTCACTGATAATACATGTTTTGAAGCTTCCTGAACAGAAAACAAGAATATTTGTAGAAAAAAATCTGTATGTGCATGCGCACACATGTGCATGAGTGTGTGCATGTACATGCATATGTGGATGCATGGAACGTAACTCAAAAATGAAAAGTTGATTAAATAACAATCACCCCATTTTACCAAGAATGTATGCTTTACCGAAGATTCACAAACCCGGAAAAAAGATGAGACCGATAGTCAACAATATTGATTCACCCACCTACAAATGCCCACCTCGGTAGGGTAGTGTTAGCGTGTCTGCCTCATGTTCAAGAGGTCCCAAGTTCGAATCTTATCAGGGTGAGTTTCCTGGATAAGGTTTCTTCCGGAGTTTTCCCTTATCCTGCAAGACGAATGTCGGGTAACTCTAACATCTATGGACCTTGGGCTCATCATTGAGCATCATTTCACCCATTCCATTCATCGTCTGATATGACTTAACGTTGGATGACGTAAATAAAAAAAAAATGCAAACTAGCAAAATGGTTAGTACAAAGATTCTCTTCATTGCCTAGATTCGACAGTTTAGCATTAGAAGCTCCATAGACGTAATAGTAAAGATCAAATTGTTGGAAATCAAACCAGGGGATAGACTGGCTTCTTTTGATGTTACTGCATTGTTTCCAAGTACATCAAGAGATCAATTCTGATGCCAACTAAAAATGACCATTCATGAGTACAAAATAGAAGACCTTTTAAAATTAAGGAACTTGTGCATCACACAGAATAGCTTTAGTTTCAATCGGAAAATTTACCAACAAATAACAGGTCTAATAACAGGAAATCCATTATGTGCCTTGCAGAATTATATACGAGCTACCTAGAAATACAAATAAATTCCTTCCCATACATTTTAAAAATTTGGTACCAATGATGCAATTTTTGTAGTCCCCTACCGGTTCATAGAGGACTCCATTAAATTATTTAACTTACAAAATTGTTCAGTAAAATTCTCTGTGGAAGTGGAAGAAGAAGGCATGTTAACATTCTTAGATATAAAAATAATCAGAGTACAAAAAATACACCCTTTGGTAAATACAGGAAACCTTCGCATTCAGATAATTACATAAAGAACAACTCTTCTGACAAGAGTTGTAAGCCCTATCGCAAGGACGGCAAGGATGTGGGAAGGAGGACAATGTACCATTGTCACTAATTTATTCCTGGTCTCCCTAAGAAATCCCTATTGTACAGTCTGTGCAAAAATAAAATGGAACATTTTCTTAAGTTTGTGTTAGTGCAGTAGTATAATTTAAGTTAGCAATTCATAGATTTTTTTTTAAGGATGCTTGTCCAGATTAAGCGAAATTTGGTTTAAAGGGGTCCGGATTAACAAGTTATTACTATATAGGTTTTCTATCAAATAAAAGCTACAGAAACTTAAATGTACATTTCATTTCTTTTATAGAGGCACAAATTATATGTAGAACCTCCAAGTCAGTAACAAAATCTATAGAGAAGCATACAAAATACAATGCATTTTTCCCTTTTTGTTATATACTTATGGTAGTTAGAGGATGTATTATATTCCTCCTGAAAATTTGATGCTGAGAGTTCACTGTTAATACACGTTTTGAAGCCCTCTGAACAGAAAACAAAAATATTTGTAGAATAAAGCCTGTCTGTGTGTGTGGAGCGCAACTAAAAAATGAGTTAAAATTTGGTTAAATATCAAATTTAATATTTAAGTTCATCTTTCAAGGATGAGACATAGATCTTTCAAGAAAATATTCCTGCTCCACACTAACATTTATATAGAAAAGGTTTAAGATATTTTGATTTTCTCAAAACTGGCTGTAATGGTTTTGATTTAAACATTGAATGTTTAAGATTTTTTCGCGACATTCAAGAATTGTCTTTGAATTACTTTTGCATAACTGGAAAACTGCAAGAGTGAGACAAATTTTTATTATATAAGAAGTATAGATGTTAAAGTAAGGAAGTTATATTGTAAGGTGCATTCAAAAAGAAAGGAGCCAGAGAAATAATTACAGAAACTAGTACCTGTATTAACTTTAAAGAGAGTCGATTAAAGACACTAGACAACACTTACTTTTAAATTTTTCCGGAACATGTTTCAGAGGCTTTGCCTCTATCATCGGCCGGCTCTCGACTGGTTCTCGTTGGTGTAGCTGACGATATTTTGTCACAGGTCTCCTCTGCTAACTGACAATGAATATGAAACCATTAACAAAATTCCTCTAAAAACTTGCATACAGTCATTTGAAAAAACAATAGCAAAATCAAGCATAATACCAAACAAATATACAGTTAAACCGGATAACCTAACCTTACCTAGACTTTATGGCTTACCCAAAATACACAAACCATCCATAACAATGAGACCTATAGTTAGCAGTATAAATTCACCAACATACAAACTTGCAAAGTGGCTAACAAACAAATTCAATTCATTTCCAAAATTCGACAGCCTAAGCATCAAAAACACCTATGAACTTATAGAACACATTAAGGATACTGAACTAAAAGAAGAGGACACACTAGTCTCATTTGATGTTAAATCACTGTTTTCCAGCATACCAGTTAATCAACTCCCACCGTTGATAGAAAAATGGCTCAAATCACTTGGAATGGCATCATCTGAAATTTCAGACTACATTGAACTAACCAAATTATGCATAGAACAAAATTTCTTCCAGTTTCAAACAAAATATTATCGCCAAACTTCAGGGTTAGCAATGGGCAACCCCCTATCACCCTTACTGGCCGATCTGTACATCAGTGCATTAGAAATAAGGATCAACAAAGGTTTCCCTTGGATGTTCAAACTCTGGCAACGATATGTAGATGACATCTTTGCAATAGTACCAAAAAAACACCTCAGTGATGCACTAAAACTTTTAAATATCCAAGAAAAAAGCATCAAATTCACTGTAGAAATAGAAAAAGATGAGCATTTACCATTTTTGGATCTAAAAATAATGAGGAATAAAAACAGACTAAACTTTGGCATTTACAGAAAACCAACACAGACAGACAACTACATAAAAGCTAATGGCTACAACCCAAGATCCCACAAATAGTTTAGCACACAGACTGGTCAACATCCCTCTCACAGCAGAAGAATACAAAACAGAATACAACAAAATAATTGAAATAGCACAAAAGTGACTTTCCCAAATCATTAGTGGACAAAAAAGTGAGCTTAGCAAAAAAGAAGCTACTAAAGGAAACCACAACTCTCAGCTACAGAAACTAATATGATTTTCAAAAAATTCACTTACCATCCATGGGCCTATGATAAATTCAAAAAAGTCTTCAAAAAACAAAATATTCAACTAGCACCAGTCAACCATTTCTCCTTAAAAAACCTAATTTGCTCAAACATCAAAGATGCCATTCCATCTAACAAAAAATCTGGTATATATCAAATTGAATGCAATGACTGTAGTCAAATTTATATTGGAAAAACAAAAAGAAATTTAGAAACAAGAGCAAAGGAACACTTTAGAAACATAAAATATAAACAATTAGAAAAATCAGCAGTTGCCACACATTTTTGGGAAAAAAACCACAACATAAATCCAGAACCAAAACTACTAAAACATACATCAGGAAAACAAGAACTATCCACATGGGAACAAATCTTCATTTCAAAAAATAGGAACAAAGTATTCAATTTCGACATCCCCCAGAAAGATTTGTTCAGCAAGTTCCTTGAACTGCCACCAGAGGAGACCTGTGACAAAATATCATCAGCTACACCAATGAGAACCAGTCGAGAGCCGGCTGATGATAGAGGCAAAGCCTCAGAAACATGTTCCGGAAAAATTTAAAAGTGTTGTTTAGTGTCTTTAATCAACTCTCTTTAAAGTTAATTTATCATAACAACACTGTTTTCAACACTTCCAAGAAAGGAATTGTAGTACCTGTATGTTAGAAGTATTGGCCCTTGCTGTTGAGACACTTGTCCCACTGTGACCCAAGGCGGTGAATGGCTGTCTCATAAAAGTCCCAGGGCTGCGATATGAGCCAGTTCCACACGTACAGCTAGACATCGTTGTCAGAGCTGAATCGTTTGCCCCTCAGAGCCTTTTTAAGGGGACAGAAAATGGCGTAATCACAGGGAGAAAGGTCTGGACTGTATGGAGGGTGACCATTTGAATTTCTGCAGAAGTGCCGCGACTGTGTTGGCCATATGAGGCTTTGCATTGTCGTGGAGCAGAATGACCTCACGGGTGAGATTGCCTGGTCGTTTTGATTTGATCGCTTGGCGAAGGTTGGTCAAGGATTGTGAGTAATGCTGGGCATTTACTATTGTCCTGTGCTGCAGGAAGTATATCAGAAGAGGGCCATCTTGGTCAAAGAAGGTCAGCATAACCTTTTCTGCACTTGTGTGGATGACCTTGGCTTTTTTTGGTGGTGGTGACCCTGGATATTTCCCTTGGAGGATTTGTCGTTTTGATTCTGGTTTGAAGTGATGACACCATGACTCATCTCCAGCCACCACTCGTGCCAGGAACACATTCCCTTCCCTAGCATAGCACTGCAGATGACCAAGACAGTGGGCCATTCGACACGCTTTCTGGTGTGGTTGAAGACTGTGGGGCACCCATTGGGCACACACTTTGTGCAAGAGCAGTCGTTCCTTCATGATGGTGTGAACACTTCCGACGCTCAATCCGACCTCGATGGCTATGACTTTCACTGTCACTCGGCAGTCCTAGGTAATGAGTGCATCAACCAGCTGGATGTCATCGGTAATGCAGTGGGGTGCTCCAGACCGTGCATCATCGGCTAACGACACCCATCCTCCGTTGAAGTGCTTGTGCCATGCCTTGACCCTTGCAAGGGACATGCAGTGTTTGTCATACATTTGTGACATTCATCAATGAATGTCTGTTCCCCCTACTCCTTCTGCTGTCAGAAAACGAACAACAACTCTTTGCTCTTCTTTTGATGCCTCCATTTCACTGTTAGCAATGTGACTGGCAGCATTGGACGATTGATGCATGCTGCTGCTAGCTTTGTATAGTCACGTGACATGCACACTTGCCCTCTAGTGACGGGCTGTGAACTTCCACTTTCTGGTTGGAACTACATTTCGTTACACACACCACAATATTACCATCCTGTCACCGGTTTGTGCATACCAGACTCCAGCTTGTTTCTTTTTGAATGCCCCTTACTTTTTGTGTGGAAATAATGGTTTTAAATATATTCGTTATTAGTTGTTTGACTTTTTAAATACTTATAATTTTCTCCAGTGGAAAATTGCTATTTGTCTTTTCTTGTGTTTGTGCAGAGAATGAAATTTCAAAGGTGATTCAATCTTAAAAGATTTGACTGTAACTTAAGCCTACTGTAATTCCTTGTAACTACAAAGTAATGTGTAACAACACTATTTCTGCAAATATTTATGTAGATTAATATGAAGTAGATAGAAGAATAAACCCTTTAAAGAGTAGTTTATTGAAGAGTTGTTAAAGAAAACCATGTGGAGGACAATTTTTTTTTTTTTTCAGTTTAAAGTGTGAGAAAGTAATACTACTATTTTTAATATATTTTTGATTTCTGGAAATCTGCAAGAAAAAGATTTGAAGACATAGAAGTGCAGAAAATATTTAGTGAAATAGCTGAGAAGAGGTCTTTTGTTTTTTTTATATACCAATGAAGGGGGCTTGGGGAAGGGAAAACTCGTACATAGACATGTCAAATAAAGAGAAGAGAGAAGGTGATGGCAATTAAAAGGTATGAGGAAGGGTATTCCACAAAATTACTGTCCTATATGTAGGGGAAATGAGAGCTTAGAACATATATATGTTTTGAGTGTAAAGGGACAGAAATTTGAAGGAAAGAGTTTATTAATAAGAAATGGTTTAAGTTAAATAGGAATATAGCTATAGCTATGTTTGTTAAAGATAGTAAGATTGTTAAAAAAAAGTGGTTATGGACAGTGAACAGAACTAATAAGGAACCTGCATTGTTATAATTGTTTAGAAATAAGGGTTTATTGTAAAAGTGAGTATGGCTGGTACAGAACCAGGGCTGAACATCTGTCACACTCTATTGTACTGGCTTAGTTAAAATAAATAAATATATTTTTGAGTCAAAACTAGTACTCCATGCCGCATATTTTGCTAGTGTTTACCAAGGATATGTTTTGTTAGGACTTTCATAATATCCTCAGCTAATGTTGACTCAAAATTATATTTTGTACTTAATTATATCATAGTCCACACTTATAAAGAATACTATAATTTTTGTTTTTCCTTCAGGAAGAGGAAGAGAAGCAGTTACAGTCAATGAGGGAACAGTTGTTCAACCAGTCTGTCGAGGATGAGAAGATAGCAAAAGAATTACAAGAAAGCGAGGTGAGTATTTATTACATTTTTTTGTATTTGTATTTATTTCTCATCTTTCTTCTACATACAACTTCATTGATACATTGACATTTGTAACATTTTTTCACACAATAACAAAATGATTTATTCACGTCTAACATACCCTTCATACCTGCTTGCCCCAAGTCTTGGTCTCAATACACATAAACCCTGGTTTTCCGTGTATTGATGACCCTCCTCTCCCTTGTATCCCTCGTTCTAGTTTTCCAGCCCTTAATTGTTATTTATTCTTCATCAATCTTAACCATTTTTCTCTAACTTTCCCCAGATATTCGCCTATATTTCTTACATTCTTTTCTCCATTTACCAATAACATTTTCTTTATTATTAATACCTCCCCTCCCATCCCTAAAACTGTTCCACTTTTGTTGCAAAATTTGTTCTCTCCATATCTTTGTTTGTTTGCAATAAAGTATACTATGCCAATCTGTATCCTCTTCTCCACACATTGGGCATTTCCCTGTAACCTTTTCATATCTAATACCTTTCAAATTTTTAACTCCTGTCCTTGCCCAGGTAAATCATTTATGACATAGAAAATGGTGACTCATACTAATAGGAAATCCAGAGCAGAGGTCTGTATGTGCTTGTGGCCTGGCTTTGGGCTTACATTGTGTTTGCATTGGGCTGAATTACAATGCAAAACAAATTTCAAAATTAATGTGTGGCATTGTTTCAAACTATAAATTACAATTTTGGAAACAAAGTATCAGCTGCAAGACACATAATCAATGATAGATTCTTCCCGGCTGATAAGCTGTGGTCTGCTGGCATTTTGAAGTCCAGATGTTTCATCTACATCTTCAGTGAACATCGTCTGTGGTGTGGTCTCAGACTTCTTGACAAAGGTCCGGACATGACTGACTCGTTGGGTGGATGTGCAGCGGTATCTATGGGCGAGTGTGGTGCAAGGGGCTTGGATTCTTCAGTGTTGCTGATTGGTTGGCATGTGTTTAGTGTGTTCAAGTATTGAAAGCCAAGCTTTGTTCATTTTGAGTGCTTCTTCTTTTCTATTGAAGTTGTTTGGGTGTTTGTAGATTTTTATGGCTTCAGTTTGCAGTGGTTTATTTTGGATCATGAAGGTGTTTGGTGATGGGATTCTCACCTTTGGTGAAGTTCTTGCAGAATTATTGTTCACCACGGCTGCTGTCAAGCGATGATCTCTGCACTCAGGGTCATAGTCTCGGAACGGAGAAATAATATAATCTTTTGGGATAATGAAATACTTACTCTTCATTCGATTTATTTCCTTTGGAAACTGATGTTTTAATTATAACAAAATATTTTGAAATTATTGAGGACACTTTACAAAATAATTTTTCTTTTAGTCGATACAATTCCGTTTTCAATTAAAATTACTGAATCAGCTTTCTCGTATTCTTTACAAATAATCGTAAAGTTGTCCGTTCTTAAAGAATGTCTGATGCATTAGCTATTTAATATACTCGCGAACACATGCAAACCATTACTGCATCAATGAAAACTCTGAAAGATTTCGGACAGACACTTACACACGTCTGTATTCAGCGATGATTACATGCAGAAGAATTTTATATTACACTGCCGCTCATTTGTTTAGCATAGCAAGAACGTAGTCTTTGCAAGTCGTTTGTTTAGAAGAACGTTAATGCAAGCAATAGTATTTTATAAGGTCAGGTGATTTTTTACTCTATGGATGTTTTGAATGTTGCATCCAAACCATCACACCGAAGCACATGCTAGCAGATGCCACAAGAACAACTTAAAGTATCAGCTACAAGTTGAAGTCCGGCACGATAGTGTTATGCGGAGGAAAGAACCGCCATCTTCATTCACAGGAATACCTTATTTTTGCAGTTTGATATGTAAGGCCACCATCCAATGCAGTGTCAATATGCGACTCCAAGGACACAAAAGATGCTGTTGTCTAGGACAGCCAGATAAGTCTGAGGTCACAGAGCATGGTTTATGTACAGATAATGAATATATAATCCAATATAATGCAGTTAGTTGCAACCACAATGTGTGGAAAACTTGCAAAAGAGAAGAATTGTCTTATTTTATGAACACTCATAGCCATTTGTGGGCATGTTTTATACACCTTGCTCTTAATTTTTAAAGTGCTCTAACAATGCAATGAAAATTGCAACCAGCAGTCATATGGAGAGCATTTAGATGACCTGCAACTACTTGAAATGTTCCAGTATGAAACACTTGCAGGGCACATAACAATAGCAGTTTGGGTTACACAGCTTAATTCTTGTTTCGAATTAAGTTATCAGTGCTCTCCAAATAGATTCAAAAGAAATATAAAAGTCTTTTACCATAACAAAATGTTCCTTGAACTCTCTCTCCCTCTCCCATATAAGTATTATTTGGATCTTGTCTTTTTTGTACTGTATGCACTATTACACTGTCTTTTTCATTGAGATCGTCAATGTATTCTAAATAGTGTTTATTCATTGAAATCTCCAATTTAATTTAAATAATGTGCCACCAATCTATACCTTGTTTCACGTAAGCTTGCCCAGGATCTCTTAACGGTCACGTGACCTAATCACCTCTCATTGGTTGCTGTTGTGGTAATGACTGTCGTGCGGTAAAAATTAGTTCGTTATTTAACATGGTGATATATCATTATATGTTGGAAGAGAATTGTCAAATTTATATTTTCGTAACTGTTTTAATTAAATATATTACGCAACAGAGTTGATTTATCTGAAATGCATGTTAATTCTTAAACAAAGTAAAGAGGAGGTTCCTTTGCTCTCAAGCACATGGCACGATAGCATGTGATTTAGCGGTAGTGATGACATATTTGTTTATATGACTTTTATTACTGACCTTGTTTTGAACTGGATTAGTCATGCATCGCCATTCGAAAGTGCGGGAGCTAAATTATTTTATTGATCGTTTATTGCGCATGTATTATATGTATAATGGCAGAGTCTACCGCCAGTTTTTCGCTTAAGTATCGCAAGGATAATTATTTACAAACAGGCGAAAAAAGAATTGTGTTGCATGTGTTTAATGCACTCACAGAGAAGAATCCGTCTTTGTCAGTGAGAGAAGTCGAACAGCTGGACTCTGAAGTTACAGGTGTGAGTGTTAGATCCGTAGGAACATCGCGACATGAAATTGAGGAAACAGGAAAACTTACCACTCCAGGCAAAAGCAGGAATAAACAAAAGTGCGCGCTCGGAGAAAATACGTGAAAAGTGTTGTGCGTCTTCATATGTGTAGTTTTTCTTTAGAAACGAACTCCCTAACATAAGTAACATTTCGTCTGCTGTAAATGAGGATGCAGATTTACCAAATTTCAGCAGATTGCTTATACAGCTGGGATTTGTGAATGAAAAAAGAGGCAAGAAAAATGTGCTAAAAGACAGAGGTGATATTGCTGTGTGGCGAAGACGCTATTTGACAACCACACTGCACCGAGATACAAATCGCTAAATATACACGAAGAAGTAAAGTATGGTGTGACACGACTTTTAAGACTGAAAGACAAGCATTTTTGAAAGGTATGTGTGCTGGTTTAAAAAATTCCAGTGGAAAAGGCCGAAGGCCTTTCATTATAAACTCTTTCAGTTTCATTGCTCAGCCATTCTGTTTCAATTTGCTCAGTTCATTATAAACTTGTATTTTTGCATGCCTTCATATCCTTATTTGTATGATTTTTGTATGATTTTATTTATCTTCCCGGCAATTATTACGAAATGTGACGGGAAGGCACCGCCTATGACGTATGACGCGAAAGCATTAGCCAATTAGGGCGAGGGGGAGGGTTGTTGAACGCGGAGTGATACATTTCAGCCGGGCAAGGTTATATGAAACAGAGAATAGAGTATGTTCTACTTCCATATTAAATTACTGTTAAAGTCAACTCTTGTGACTTTCATATGACTTCCATAAACTACTTCCAAAATATTTGACCCTTTTCAGATACTCCCAAAGTAAATGTTGAAGAGCACATTTGTGATTTGAAGTGCAATACTGTATCATGCTCAATTTCTTCTCGGACAGCAAGCCAGATGAAAAGATGATAAATATAAATATCCTGATGATGGGAGAGATGAACACTCCTGAAACGTTGATTTCTAATCGTCTTTTCACCTGGCTTGCTGCCCGAGAAGAAATTGATTATATTCGTCGCCAGAAAAGCTTCAGGTCTTATAATACTGTATCATATATGGCAGGAAGATGTTTTGAGTGATCATGGACTACTTGGGTGGCGCATTAAAGAGCTTCCATGGCCAGTTGTTTTCATTCATGCTAATTGTTTTCATTCTTGTATAAAACCTCATTCATATTTTATATTTTTATACTACTTAACAACTAACATTTAAGTTAATTGATGGACATTAATCATTTCTTCACACTAGCCATATATAGGCTAAGGTTTTTGATAGAGTCAACATGAAAAATCCAATGGCAGGGCCGGGATTTGAACCTCAGATTTCCTGGTTTCCGTCCAGTCTCTCTAACCCATTGAGCTACCATGGCCAACTTGCCGTCACGACATTAAATTCTCCATTTGACTCATATTTCCCTGGTAGACCACTAGGGGCTCTCGCATCCGAGATACACCGTTTGTTGCAACTTACTATCGTAAGTACTTAAATTCCAGGCTTCATCATTTAACTCTTATTATTTTAGTTAGTTGATGGAAATGAATCATTTCTTCACACTAGCTGTATATAGGCTAAGGTTTTTGATAAGAGTTAAATGATGAAGCCTGGGACTCAAGTACTTACAATAGTAAGTCGCCATAAATGGTGTATCTCGGATGCGAGAGCCCCTAGTGATCTACCAGGGAAATATGAGTCAAATGACAGCAAGTTGGCCATGATAGCTTAATGGGTTAGAGTGACTGGATGGAAACTAGGAGATCCGTGGTTCAAATCCCGGCCATGGCATTGGATTTTTCATGTTGACTCTAGCATTTAAGTGTTTCATGCACATATTATATTTCTTACCCATAGTGTAAAAATATCCAAATTAAAAGAATGTTGGTATCATACAACTTGTTGTCCTCTGTGGTCTGTGGTTAACTTGGTAGCCTGGTTCCTAAGGTTTTGGGTTCAAATCCGGTGGAGAGTGATGGAGTTTGTCGCATGTAAAGATTATTAGCATGGCCTCCTTCAGAAAGAAAGTAAAGCTGGTGGTTTCAAGTCCTAGATTTGCAGCATGTAAAAGAACCTGAAGCCTGCTAAAGGGGCCTCTAAGCAAATTAAGCAGTTTTCATACCCAGTATAGAGTGGGACGTTGAGAACCACAGAAGTTAAAGGGCATGCATGAATAAGAACTCAATTATTATACACAACGGAAATTTATTCGTTCTTCCACACTAGCAGTGTGTAGGCTAATAGTGGTAACTATAAAGCCTGGGACTTAAGTACTTACAGCATAGGTAAGTTGCCACAAAAGATGTGTATCTCATTGCAAATATGACAACCCCTAGTAGTATACCAGAAAACACATGTCACTTGGAGAATTAAATGTCATGGTGGCATGTTGGCCATGCTAGCTCAATGTTAAGAGCAACCGGACAGAGACCGGGAGATTGTGGTTCAAATCCTGGCCATAGCATTGAATTTTTCAGTCTGACTATCCAAATTACACAAAATACTTAACTTCCCTTTTCCTAGCCAGTGAATAAGTTGAATTAAAAAGGCAGTGTAGTATTAACAATTAGTTTTCTCTTTGGATATTTAAGATAAGTGCTAGGAATACAAACAAAACAGTATATAATATTAACATTGTGTATTTGGCAAATATTAGCCATTTTCTCCAGAAATTTTTAACTACACAAGTAAATACTTCCTCCCCATTTACACCACTTTTTTCCCGGGTCCCTTAAAAAGTGTAAAACAGGGTTAATACTGTATAGTATTACATGATCAATTTTTTTCTAAGCTTACAAATTCACTGAGAGTTTTTAATATTGATGGCTGCTAAACAAATATTAAACAATGTAATATCATCAAATATCAAACATCTAACTTAAATAGAGTCAAAATGAAAAATTCAATGCCATGGCCGGGATTTGAACCACAAATCTCCTGGTTTCCGTCCAGTTGCTCTAACCCATTGAGCTACCATGGCCAACTTGCCCTCATGAAGTAAAAAGTGTTTCAGAAGGTAAGGACGCCCCTCCTGCTGTTTTGTATGAAAGAAAAACAGCGATAATAATGGGGGACTCCATGGTGCGACATGTTGGGAAATACATAGAAGCTGATGCCATAGTGTACTGCTATCCTGGATCCAGAATACAGCATCTTGAAAGGAAGCTACAAGAAAACAGAGATGACCCGGATATTGTAATATTACATTCAGGTACAAATAATCTAAATTCATCCAGTTCCCAAGAAGAAATCATGGACAAAATGGATCACATCGTGGAAGTGACAAAGGATTTATATTCCAAGGCAAAAGTGTGTGTTAGTGGAGTGTTACGCAGAAGAGACCAGGACTTACGATATGTGGACGCTGTGAACTCTACACTAGACTGGGTATGCCAAAAAAATAACTGCATATTTGTAGATGGTAATGCATGGATCGGGGAGTATGATATTGGGTGGGATGGTTTGCATTTAAACAGAAAGGGAACTGAGAAATTTGGTAGACTACTGAATAGGGTGATACAACATATTGAATCAAAAAACTAGGTTCAAATTACAGCGGTAGATTAAAATCAGGTGAGACAGTAACAAATACAATATCTCCTAGCATAAATTGTCCCTTTGTAATACCACACTCTAGTATGCCACTACATGCAAATGAGGGAATTAAATTATTGCATCAAAATGTACAACACATCAGTAATAAAGTACATAGTGTAGAGTTAGTTTTGAATGAAGTTAATCCGCATGTAGCAATTCTAACTGAACATAGTCTAGTGGAAAATAATGTAAATATGTACAAAATTAAAAACTATAATCTAGCAAGCAGATTCTGCAGAAAAAATCACAAGGGTGGGGGTGTGGCCATATATGCCAAAAATGGAGTCATATACAAGGAAATGCCTAAGATTTGTAATATGAGCATTGAGATGGTTATGGAATTGGCTGTTATTAATGTATGTTGTAATGTACCTATGTAATTCTAGGAGTGTACAGATCTCCAGGCACTTCAGTGACACACTTTATTGAATCCTTTGATGGTGTACTAAATAGTGTACTGCAGTCCAATGTAAATTTGATTGTATTAGGTGACATAAATATTGTGACTTTGTGGTTTCGTGAAATGAAAAGTCCAATTACACAAACTCAACAATGTTCTTTATTTCCACCGACTTATAGTTGAACACTTGCCAATTACACAAAATTACGTAATGCACACAATTACGATTCACCAGTTCGTCCGTTACCGTTCAGATGCACGTACACAATTATGCACAGTGTTCTCGTTCATTAGCACGTCAAACACTAGCACTGCATTCTTACACCAAGAACTGACGCCTAACTCACTCCTCTTGCACGACGTGTAGCTTATATAGGGTACGCTTGCCGCTCTGGAAGGTTCTCCAGTAGATGAAATATCCCATAATTTCAAGAACACAGGTGGAACAGAAACAGACGGCACAATGATGTTTTTTCTCCCAGCCACCGCCTGTCACCACTATAAGACAAACGAGGGGGGGGGGGCGTGGCTAACACGGACCTCCCCTGCTTTCCGCTCTCAGCTGCTTCTATAGGGTGTTCCAACGCTCGGGTGACACTGCTCCCTCCTCAAAGCTGGTCGTCTCGAACAGCACCATCGTAGCGTGCCAGGCGGTCCAGGTGCACCACCAGCATCTGCTCGGAGTCTCAGCCAGCAGTAGCGCTGCCGAAGTTTGTCAATCGTTTGGTTCGCTCCCAGGTGTCCTTCTGAAGTACCAGCGTGCACTTCCTCCAAGACTTCCGGGACCTTACTCCGGGGAAGTGCCAACTGCTCTCTCTGCGTCTTCCCATCGGGTGACTCCCATACCCGGAACAGCATGCCCTCTCTGGTCTTCAACGAGTCCCATTGGGCCCAGTACGACTTGTAGGTGGCGCTCCTCGGTGCGATGTCCTCCCAGGTTGGTCTCATCCCTGCCTCCACTTCCCTCAAGAGTGGCCCCAAGTCTGCGTTCGCCAGCTGCTCCCTCCTCAGGCCTGCACTATCCCAGCCTTCAGCAGGCACTGCCACAACTACTCGGACTGCTGCGGCACGCTCCTTCTCTTCCACTCTTGTGCACTGGCCGCACTCTTCTGGACAGGGTCTTCGGGACATGGCGTCTGCGTTACTGTGGCTCTTCCCTCTACGATGTTCCGAGGTGAAGTTGTACTCCTGCAGCCTCTGGACCCAACGTGCTGCCTGGCCTTCCAGGTTCTTAAAGCTCAATAGCCAGGTTAGGGCGGAATGGTCAGTCCTCAGGTGGAATGGCTGACCGTACAGGTGCTTATGGAAGTGCTCCAAGGTCTTTACTACCGCCAATAATTCTCGTCGGGTGACGCAGTAGTTCTTCTCTGCCTTGTCTAGCGTCTTGCTGTAGTAGGCTATCACCCGCTCATGGCCGTCCTGGATCTGCGATAGGACACCTCCAATGCAATGGTCGCTAGCGTCGGTGTCCACAATGAAGGCGCCACCCGGTTGTGGGAAACCCAAAATTGGAGCACTGCACAGGGTCTCCTTTAGGTGCTGGAAAGCGTTTTCGGCGTCCTCTGTCCACACATAAGGCCGGTGTTCCTCCGTCAGGCGGGTGAGGGGTTTTGCGATGTTGTTGGCCTTTTCCTCTAAATCATTAAGGCGGTCGTCTACTTGACCCATCCGCTTGCCCAGATTCGTGACGTCATCCCTCACGCCGGCCAACCGTTCCTCAAACTTGGCGGCGAGGACCTCGTTCGCCTCCCTGATCTCCGTTGTCAGTTCGGCCATCTTTGCGGTCATTGTCGTGGCCAAGTTGTTGTTTGCCGTTTCCATCTTCGCAGTTAATTCGGCCTTCATTTCTTCCGTCTTCGCTGTTAATTCGGCCTTCATTTCTTCCATCTTCCCGGTGATGTTGTTGTTGGCCGTCTTCATTTGTTTCAACTCTGCGGCCAGGTTGTCATTTGCCGCTTCTGTTTTTGTTGTTAACTCGTTCATCTTCGCGGCCAAGCTGTTATTTGCCGCTTCCGTCTTCTCTGTTAATTCGGCCTTCATTTCCATCATCTTCTCCAAAATTTTTTCCAATGCCGCGTCCATGGTTGTAATGTTCGGTGATGTTATCGTCCCGCTTCCTGACACCAGTGTGACTTTGTGGGTTCGTGAAATGAAAAGTCCAATTACACAAACTCAACAATGTTCTTTATTTCCACCGACTTACAGTTGAACACTTGCCAATTACACAAAATTACGTAATGCACACAATTACGATTCACCAGTTCGTCCGTTACCGTTCAGATGCACGTACACAATTACGCACAGTCTTCTCGTTCATTAGCATGTCAAACACTAGCACTGCATTCTTACACCAAGAACTGACTCCTAACTCACTCCTCTTGCACGACGTGTAGCTTATATAGGGTACGCTTGCCGATCTGGAAGGTTCTCCAGTAGATGAAATGTCCCGTAATTTCGAGAACACAGGTGGAACAGAAACAGACGGCTCAATGATGTTTTTTCTCCCAGCCACCGCCTGTCACCACTATAAGACAAACGAGGGGGGGCGTGGCTAACACGGACCTCCCCTGCTTTCCGCTCTCAGCTGCTTCTATGGGGTGTTCCAACGCTCGGGTGACAGTATTAACTCAGCCACTGAAAATAGGGATTATGTACATTTAATGGACTGCTTAAAAACATATGATCTAAAAGACGTGATAAGCACTCCAACTTGGTTACATCCCACTGTTCTACTATTATTGATCATATATTTACCAACATAAAAACTGGGTATTCATCAGAAGTTGGTAACTATCATCTATCAGATCATTATGCACAAATCATTCAAATAGATATCACTGCCAATCAATTGAACAAAATAGGTTTTTTAGCTACTGCAGTACAAATGATCAAAATGTTACTAAACTCAAACATGCATTAGAACATGAAACATGGTAGATGATGTACTCAATGGAAGGAGTTAACTCAAAGTGGGAAAATTTTTATGATGCTTTTAACATACATTTTAATGAAGCGTGTCCAATTATTAAAAAAAGGGAGAATGCTTGTAAAAGTACAAAGGTAAAGCTAAAAGCTGAGGGAGTGAACTTGAGAAATAGAATGAAGGATGCATATGAATGGTACAAATCAACAGGATGGGAACATTATAAAAATAAATACAAAAAAGGGAAAGAGGATTTTCGTAGATATTTAGTAGAAATCCAAACTTTGCAATATAAACAACAACTAGATGCTTGCAATAATATTACTAAGGGTGCCTGGAATATCATAAATAAGGTAAAATTAAAACCAAAAAAGCATGAAAATATTGTAATAAATAATCATGGTAAAATTGAGAAAAATCCAGATGTTATATGCAGTATTCTTAATGAACACTTTTTAAATAACAAGAACTCCCAAACCAAACAATGTTTTGCCAATTAACAATAAAGGACAAAGTGTAAGAGATAGCATATATTTAAAACCAACTGATGAAAAGGAAATAATAGAAATTATTAATAAATTCAATAACAAGCAATCTAGTGGTTGGGATGGTATAACACCTAAATGTCTAAAACAATGTAAACAAGAAATAACAATGCCACTGCTACATTTGATAAATTACTCTATAGCAAATGGGGAGTTTCCAAACTGTTTGAAAACAAGTATAGTGCGCCCTATATTAAAAAAAGGAGATAAAACACAAGTAACAAATTATCGTCCGATCACGTTAACATCCACATTGGCCAAGCTGTTTGAAAAAGTATTGCTAGTTAGGCTAAATAAGTTTCTAGCTGACAATAACGTTGTTAGATCTACACAGCATGGTTTTCGAAAGAACTGCTCAACTGTAACTGCTGCAACTGAATTTCTTAGAGATATTATAACTAGACTAGAAGATAAGAATAAAGTAGCTGGTATTTTCCTGGACCTTACGAAAGCTTTCGACTGCGTTGATCACCAAATATTACTGCTGAAGCTGAACAACTATGGAATAAGGGGATTGGCAGAACAATTAATTTCATCCTATTTAACAGATCGAGGGCAGTGTACAGAAATTCCAAGTTATAATGGTAATTGCAAACGCATGTATAAGTCAAAGGAGGGAATTGTGCAATATAGAGTCCCGCAGGGTTCGGTACTTGGGCCTTTGCTTTTTATATTATATATTAATGATATTCCTAGTATCTTAAACTCAAAATTGTTATCTTATGCTGATGACACAACTGTGTTATGTTGGCATACATCAATAGATGATCTCGCTATAAAAATAAAAGTGGACGCAGCCCAGCTGCTGAGCTATTTCAATTCCAACAAGTTAGGATGTAATATAAGTAAGACTAAAATATTAAATTTTACCCTTTCTCACAGACAAAGTGAACAGTTAATAACCAAAGTAGCTAATGAGCATATTGCTGAAAGTGATCAGACCTCTTTTCTGGGCATAATATTCGACAAACACCTAACATGGGATAGACAGTACAAAATTGAATCGAGAATATATTGACACATTGCTTCACTCACA
This sequence comes from Mantis religiosa, assembly GCA_030765055.1. Taxonomy (NCBI): domain Eukaryota; kingdom Metazoa; phylum Arthropoda; class Insecta; order Mantodea; family Mantidae; genus Mantis; species Mantis religiosa. The sequence goes on along the minus strand of CM060955.1, from coordinate 11,121,645 downwards.
CTGTTTATTCACAGGACATGTTTCAAGAGCTCTTGCTCCTATCCTCAGCTGATACTCGACTAGTGCAAGTTGTAGTGGTTTCTTCTTTCTCCGTATTGTCAATAGATGGCGTGATGTACTTGTCAAAGATGTCCGGTGGTGGAGTTTCAAAATTCATGACTCTATGACGATTTTTGTTAATGAAGATTTTTTCCCATACGGAAAGGTCTATGGGGTGATTAACGTATTTTATTAGAGATGTTTCCAAATTGATGTCATGTCTAGTATTCACCACCACTCCACCACCGGACATCTTTGACAAGTACATCACGCCATCTATTGACAATACGGAGAAAGAAGAAACCACGGAATGCCGAAGAGATTCTGGGTAACATGTACAATCTTATACGTGCGACCAAGAAGAAGTTTTCAAATGCTAAACTATTAGTGAACAGTATAGTGAGAAGGCGTGACTTAGGTGATAGGTATATAAATAGTGTTAATGAAAATATTAGATGGGCATGCCATGCTCTAAGAGCTATTTATGTGGACCTAGATAAGAAGCTGGACTACTCGTGCCTTGGCAAGGATGGTCTACATCTAAACAGAAAAGGGTCGTTTACACTGAGTGAAGCTATAAAAGATGTAATAGGTGTAGTATGTAAAAGTCGGGTAAATTAGAAACGTATGAAGAAGGTGAAAAGCATGTAGGCTTTGATAGCAATCCTCCTGAGAAAACAAATACTGGTGTAAATACTAGCTGTAAAATTAGTAACAATAGTAAATTCAACCTATCAATCTTCCACCAAAACATCCAAAGCTTAAGGAACAAAAAGTGTAATATTGAAGTACTATTAACATCTGCTTTAAAAAACTCTACAGCAATTTGTTTAACGGAACATTGGTTGGGAGAAGATGAAACTGAGTATTTTAATATACCTAACTATGTGCTAGCATCTTCCTTCTGTAGGTCAAACAAGAAAAATGGTGGATCATGTATATATGTAAATGAATCAGTTAAATTTAGGGAGATTGTTATGTTTAAATACTTAAACCAGGAGGAACACTTTGAAGCCAGCATGTGTGAACTATTAAACAGCAAACTAATTCTTATTTGTGTGTACCGAAATCCCACAAGCAATACCAAAATTTTCCTTCAAAATTTAGAAATCATTTTAGACTTCTTTAAAAAGACAAAAAAATCTGTAATTATAGTAGGGGACGTGAATATAAACTATTTAACAGAAAACGGAAATAAAAAGCAGCTACAAAATGTCTTTAATATGTATGGAATGGAAAACATAGTTAAATTACCAACCCGTGTCTCGAATTCGTCTTATTCTGCGATTGACCAAGTAGTGCTGAATATAAATAAGTGGAAATATGAAATTCAGATTTTTGACACAGCCCTGTCAGATCATTACGCACAAATGTTAAAATTAGTTGTCCCAGTAGATCAACATAACCCAAAACAGAATGCAAAAAAAATATTCAAAAAGGTTAAACTTGCTAATGATGACAATCTAAGCTATCTAAATTTTCTATTAAGTAAAGCATCTTGGGAAAGCGTGTACACTGAGCGAAATCTAAACGATGCCATGAATGCATTTTTGGACACATTTGATTTTCACTTTGTAACAGCCATACCAATAGTTAAAGTAGCAATAAACAAGCTAGGTAATAAGTGGATCACAACAGGAATCCGCAAATCTGGTGATAGATTAAAATTGTTGAGCAAATTCATGAAGGAAAACAAGACTACACCGGATTTTAAGGCCTATTATGTAAAATATCGAAATATATATAATAAAGTTATAAGAGCAGCCAAAAAGTTACATAACGATGAAACAATAAAAAAAGCAGTTAATAAAACTAAATCCATATGGCAAGTAATTAAGCACGAAACAAAAAATGGACCCAAATTGAAAGAAAATTACCATCTAGAAATTAATGGCCAAAAAGTAAGTGATCCTAAACAAATTTCGGAATTATTCAACCAGTTTTATTCAACTGTAGCGGAGAAACTGTTAAATACTCATTCACTAGGAAAGAAGGAAAGATTAAGTGTAAAGAAAAATGAACATAGCATGTTTTTAATTCCAGTAACAGTTGAGGAAGTTAAAGATGTTATAAAAAAATTGATGAATAAGAAATCAGTAGGAATAGATGGTTACTCTAACTACGTCATAAAGCGTTGCTCCTTATTCCTAATTGAACCACTGACGTACTTGATAAATCTTTCACTTTCAAGTGGGACGTTCCCCAACAGGTTAAAAAAAGGTAAAGTGAAACCCATCTTTAAAAAAGGTAACAAAGGGGAGGTAGGAAATTACAGGCCAATTTCCATAATTTCAACTTTTGCAAAGATCTTCGAACAAATAATGTATAAAAGAGTAACAAGCTTTTTGGAAAAATTTAAAGTAATTAATGACAATCAAAATGGTTTTCGAAAAAATAAATCAACAAGTTCTGCACTGATGAATTTCATTGAACAAGCGTATGAAACACTAGATAGTAAACAACTAGGGATAGGCATTTTTTTAGATCTTACAAAGGCGTTTGACCTGGTTGATCACAAACTTTTACTAGAAAAATTATCCTCATATGGCATAAGGGGGTTAGCTTTAGATTGGTTCAGATCTTATCTGGAGAATAGAGAGCAATCGGTGGAAATAGAGTATTTTGATAGCGAAACGAGTGAAGTTAAAACTCAGATTTCAAGTAGCGCTATAATGAAATATGGGCTCCCTCAAGGTTCGGTGCTTGGACCTCTTTTATTTATAGTGTACATTAATGATTTGGCAGATAATGTAGAAAACAGAACCAATATAAATGTTACACTTTTTGCAGATGATACAAATATTTTTATCAAAGGGGTGAATAAGGAAGGGGCAGATGTACATATTGAAAATAATCTAAAATATATTCAAAAATGGTTTAGTGCCAATATGTTAATATTGAGTAAGGAGAAAACAGCAGCCCTAAGCTTCTATAATAAAATGAGTGGAAGTCAATTGTATCCAAAATTAATGCTGGGACAAGACCAAATACATTACGTACAAACTATCAAATTTCTGGGACTAATACTAGATGAAAATTTAAAGTGGGAAACTCACATAGAGGCATTGACGAAAAAGCTTAGTAAAATGTGTTTCTTAATGAGGGCGATTACAGGCATGTCAAGCTTGAAAGTTCAGAGAATAGTGTACTTTTCATATATACACAGTTTGTTGGCATATGGTATAATTTTTGGGGGAAATTCTAAAGACAGTATAAAAGTATTCAGATACCAAAAGAAAATAATTAGAATCATAGCAGATGTCTCAAGCACAACTAGTTGTAAGCCATACTTCAGTAAATTAGGTATCTTACCACTGCCAAGTATATACATATATGAAACTCTTGTACATATGAAAGCAAGCCTAAGTTTATTCAAAACAAATTCTGAAATTCATACTCACAACACTAGAACAAAGAATAATTTATTTGTGAAGTCACACAAAACAAAGATATATGAAAATAGTTTCACATATGCTGGCTTACATCTTTACAATAAGCTACCTGAATCTATAAAAAAGATTGAATCACAACATCAATTTAAGAAATTGTTATTAAACTTCCTTAGAGCCAATAGCTTCTACAGCGTGGATGAATTTTTAAATTTGTAAATATTTAGTTAGCTACCTTAATTATAAATATTGTACTTAGTTTTTAGTTTTTAGTTCTTAGTTTTTAATTTGACGTGTCCTATAACATGTACATGTTTTAATGGATGAATCAATAAATCAAATCAAATCAAATCAAATCACTACAACTTGCACTAGTCGAGTATCAGCTGAGGATAGGAGCAAGAGCTCTTGAAACATGTCCTGTGAATAAACAGTGTGAGTGAAGCAATGTGTCAATATATTCTCGATTCAATTTTGTACTAATTTGTGCTTCACTGTCCCTATGCTTCTTTCAAGTTTATACTTTGGATGGGACAGACCCATTGATCAAGTCTGTAATAACATCAGTAAAGGAGGATATCTATTAAGATACTTCTCTAGATACAAAAACCTAAGTATATTACGCACAATTTATTATGGTGTAATATATCCTCATTTGTTGTATGGTATAGAACTCTGGGGTGGTGCTGCAAGAGTGCATATGAATAGAGTGTTAACATTGCAAAAAAAGTGTATAAGGATAATTTCAGATGTAAGATATGACCATCCATGCAGAGAGTTATTTATTAAAAATGAAATTCTCACACTTCTGTCACTGTTTGTATATCGTGTACTACTTTTAATACATGGATCCAAAGACATCCCAAGACATTGTGAGGTGCACAAGCACAATACAAGAGGTCAGAGTAATGTATATAGATCAGTACACACAAACAAGTTTTCTGACAAAGATCCATTAAATATAGGAGCCACTTTATGTAATAAACTTCCAATAGAATTTAAAACTTTACGAATTAAGGCCTTTAAGGCCAAGCTAAAGAAATATCTTGTAAATAAGCCGCTGTATAGACTGGAAGAATTCTAAGCAAAGGTGTGTGTGTGTGTGTGTGTGTGTGTGTGTGTGTGTGTGTGTGTGTGTGTGTGTGTGTGTGTGTGAATGCGTGCGTGTGTGTGTGAATGCGTGCGTGTGTGTGTGTGTGTGTGTGAATGCGTGCGTGCGTGTGTGCGTGCGTGCATGTGTGCATGCGTGCGTGTGTGCGTGCGTGCATGCGTGTGTGTGGGTGGGTGGGTGGGGGTGTGGGTGGGTGGGGGTGTGGGGGTGTGGGCGCGTGGGCGTGTTGTAATAATTGCACTATAATGTAATTGAAATTAATAACTAACTGTATTGTAATAATTGCAGTATAATGTGATTGTAATTAATAACTGTATTGTAATACTTGCACTATAATGTAATTGTAAATAGTGACCTGACCATGCTTATAACTTGTAATTTCAAGTACACAGGCAATAAAGAAATTTATTATTATTATGACACTAAATTCTCCATTTGACTCATACTTCCCCGGTAAACCACTAGGGGCTCTCACATCTGAGATACACCGCCGGTGGCGACTTACTATCGTAAGTACTTAAGGTCCAGGCTTCATCATTTAACTTTTATTATTTTAGTTAATTTAGTCAAATGGAGAATTTAATGTCATGACCTCAAGTTGGCCATGTTAGCTCAATGGGTTAGAGCGACTGGACGGAAACCAGGAGATCTGTGGTTCAAATCCCAGCCATGGCATTGAATTTTTCATGTTGAGTCTATCAGAAACCTTAGCCTATATATGGCTAGTGTGAAGAACTGATTAATTTCCATCGATTAACTAAAATCTAACTTAAACTTTTTAAAGTTATTTTCTGCTATAGTAATTTTGCAAAATACAACCACAATTTATATTTCAGACCACATAATTCTAGGACCACTCTATTATTTCATATAGATCAAGATAAACCTTGAAAGAAATAATTGCATTTCATACTTTGTTAAAGGTGCATAGGATAAAGGAAACCAAATTGATATATCAAAGTTCTAAGGCTTTCGCAGCTGGTGTAAGCACTAGGTATAGTATAATCTGGGCTTGTGGGCCATGGTCTACTGGGCTCCTCTTTCTTCCCAGACACTTTGTCTGTGACTGCGGCAGACATCTTCAATGGCAGTAGTGAGGTAGAAGTACTCTGGTGGAGGTTTCAACAGCGACTATGCTGGTAACACCTTAGGCTGCAGAATTTATATTAATGGCTGGAGGGGTGGTCTGTTGTAATTGGTCCAGGTGGGCAGCAGGCTGGACTGTCGGCAGTGTGTTGTGATCTGTTGGCATCTGATTGGCTCGAGTGGAGTTCTTGACTTTGACTTTTGTCAGTATTGTTTGCCATATTCCATTCAGTTTAAGGCCTTCTTCTTTGCGATTAATGTTGTTTTTATGCTTTTGTATTTCAATGGCTTCAGGGAATAAGTATAAATAATGAGATGCTATTGCCAAAATATCTGTATTTTCATATTGGATGATGTGTTCCCCTTCTTTAAGTTTGGCATGTTTTGCAATTGCTGATTTTTCTGTCTGACCCATATGACAATTTCTTCTGTATATTGAAGTTTAACTGTTCTGGAACACCACAGTGAAGTGAAACAATTATTAAATTATAGATAATTTGTATTTATTACACATAAGCTTCACTTACGTACCTATATTGAGGACATGTTTCCCAAACTATCGTTTGCATCATCGGCTCTAATGCGACTAAAGCTTGATCAAGTTTTAGTCGCTTCAGAGCCGATGATGAAACGATAGTTTGTGAAACATGTCCTCAATATAGGTATGTAAGTAAAGCTTATGTATAATAAATACGACTCATCTATAATTTAATAATTTCTTCTGTGTTTGTTAATTTGAGTTTTTATGCTTTGCTGTGGGGCTACAATGTCACTTTTCCATGTGAACATGGTATTCTGTATACTTCTGGTGTGGATAGAGGATCTGTAGGGTCTTTGGTTGATGGGAGTATATTGCAGATTTGTTTTGTTGGCTTGAAGATGTCAGTTTTGTGGCATTTGAGTAATTTCCCAATGCAGTCTGTAACTGATCTGATGTATGGCAAAAATGCCTTGCCATTTCTATTATTTGTAGCTATTGTGTGATGGAGGTACCCCATAAGGTGGTTTGAATCATCATTACCATGTTACTCTATCTCTGGTAAAGAGTGGAGAGGTCCCACTAAAACAAATGGATTGACATGTGGCTTATGGGAATCTTTTAGGATTGTACAAAATACATATTTTGCATTTATATAAAATATTGCCATTTTTATTTTAACCTATGTTAATACCAACCGATTTAAAGATAACGTGGTAGTATGTACTGATTAAGATATAAAATTATTGAAAGTTAAAGCTTAAAGGATTGAAGTTGTGATTTTGTACACCAAGCACTTTGAAGATATGAAGTCATTGCTGGAGAACTTTTCTTCTGATCAAGCAGTCAGTATCTGTGAGTGAATCCTTGTTAGCATTCAACAGTTCTAAAGTGCTCTGTTAAGTTTCATATGTTGCAAGTCACTTCAACTGGCTTCCCGACAATATCAAGAAACTGAAAACTTACGTATGCATCTTCAAGAAGGTGTGGAAATAATGGAAAATGCAAGTTCAGGAGGTGAGTGTTGTGCCAGGTGAAATGGGTAGTGTAGTTTCCACTAAACTGCAATCTGTGCTGAATAAGAACCCTGGATATTCAAAACTTGTTTTTTTGTCTCACTTATTTAATGGTGAAGATGTGGAACCCCTGATAATATTATTCCTAGCACAATAACAAATAACCCATGGTATGACAGCCCATAGAAGGCCAATGCCTGCCAACCCGACTGCCTGCCTCATGCCCATATATGCAAGGTAGAGGTGGGCGATTATCCAACCGATACGGGGAGGAGATGTGGTCAGCATCTTGGCACCCTCAGCCAGAAAGTTGGCTTTCTTGACCAGGGCCGTTTGCCTATCATAAGCTCCTCACTTTCCTCACGATGCTGAGTGGGCAGTGGTCCTATACCAGGGACCTAAAATCTGCACCCTCAGGGGTGGGATCGATCCAATGTTGCATTCCGAGGCAGGGAACCAAAGCATGCTGCATTAGCCCACTATGCCACGGTGCAGACATTCCTAGCACAGTCCCTCAGTACAAATGTGTTCCATTGACTTCTTGTGAAGCTGAGTAATCTTTCTCACTTTATAAAAATATATTGTCAGACAGAAGACTTTGCAAGACAACAGAACATTCAGAAAAGTATATTTTAACTAATTGTATATACCGTTCTAATGTGACTAAAAGCTTGGATGGGAGAACCTGTACTTGGTAGTAAAAGTGAACTGATTGACAATAAACATAGAGATTTGACTAGCCTTCTGGTGAGTTTATATTTTATAGTAAAGAAATAAAACTTTGGGTGTTACATATAATTGCTTCATTACATATTCATTTACATATTTCAGCAATTTTGGTTACATATTTATGTACATATTTCTTAATCTCATATTACAAAAAATGGGTACCCTAGTAATAAGTTTATAGGTTGAAGTGTTGCCCAGAAAACAGACAAGCCAAAACAATCTGTGTATGTGTTTACAGGCATTGGAGGCAGAGTCCAGTTTCCTGCACTGCAGTCAGAACAAGCAGAGCCATACTACAGCAGTGAAAGGTCCTATGGATGCCTTTGTGTTCGCTCATGAGAAGAAACCCTTTGCCCTTCAGCAGAACACCTCTAAGAAAGGTAAATATACAAAGTTCTCAAATTGTGGGAGTTGTGCATGGAGGCATAGAATTGTGTAAAGTAAAAAAGTAGGCTGTGAAACAAAAGTTTGAGACTATTTACTATTTGATATTTTTGATATTTTATTTGTACATAAGAAAATAATTACACAATTATATTACAGAGAACCTTATTATTTACATACTATTCTTCCTTAACCTATGTACAAGAATTGAGCGACTACCTACTTTCACCCCTCAGCCAGCTTGGCATAACAACCTTATGCTTCACTGAGGGATTACCTGTATCCCTTACTTTTCCCTACAAAATCCTTCCTCCGCCCCTACTTCCTTCCCCCCTTCATAACTTTTGCTTCTAACTATCCTCAACCATTTATCTTTCATTTTACCAAGAAATCTTCATACATTTTTATTCCTATTCCGTTGCTTCCCTGTTAGCATTCTTACTGTTACAATTTTGCCCTCAACTTTGTCCCATTTTTTCTCCCATGCCTCCTTCCTCCACTTCTCAACTTCTTCACATCTTACTACATAATGTTCTACACTTTCTTCCCCACCACATAATTCACATATTCCTACCTCACTCCACCTTAATCCTTTCATAAATATTGCACCTGTTCTCATCCATGCTAATCCCTCCCTTTCAATCCTACTACAGTTATACAGTTATACAGTTATAAACTTCTCTTCCCCAGTCCCTTTTCAAAATCCTATAAAACTTCAATGAACTTTTGTTTTCCATACTTCCCCATATCTCTTGCCTTTCTATGTCTTCCATTCTTGTCCTTACCTTTTTCCAAAATCCTCTCTCATTACCTGCACCTGCTCTCCATATGTCCCCCATTCCTATTTTGTCCATAGTTCTCTCTAGCACTTTCCACCAACTGTTCTTATTTACTAATGTTCTCTGTTGTTCTATGCATACCTTTAAAATATTTCCATCCTCCTTACTCAAACAACTAAACCAAAATTTCACTATTCTCTCCAAGATTATTCCTTTTCTCCTGGCCCTCCCCATTTCAAGAAGTGCTACTTCACCTGGAGCTGTCCTTGTCAATCCGAGAGCCTCTTTACAGAATAACTTGTACATATTGTCAACCTTGCTACTTATCTCTGAGCCTCCCCAAATCTCTACTGCATATATCATTTTTGTCTCTACCATTGTCTCATATAGCCTCTTTAACCATTTTGTCGGCATGTCTAACTTATCTTTACAGGTTCTCAATCCTACCTATGCTGCCTTCCCCTTAGCAATTATTTTCCTTCCCCACTACCCATTGCTACTCAGCCTTACTCCCAAATATTCAAATTCCTTCACTACCTCAAGCTCTTTCCCCCTCAAGAACCATTTCTCATACTTTTTTAATTTTGCCCCTTTTTTCAAACCATAATCTTGGATTTATTAATATTTATTCTTATTCCCCACTCCGTGCAAAATCTTTGTACTTCATCAATTGCCTTTTGCAGTCCTATTACAGTTATGGATCCGATCACCAGGTCATCTGCATATAATAAGCCTGGAATCTCCTTATTACACTATTTACTACAGATCATCTGAGTCCAACCTAAGTAGCCAGGATTAAATGTGAAATTTTACAGATCAGATTTTACATTTTCTAATTTCAAAACTAATCTATAAATGTTAGATGAAAGTTCCTTCACTGTAACTACATATAGGCAGTAAGCTAAAGATCTGCTCGAGAACAAAACTTATAAATAATAAGGATATACAATCTAACAATAAAGTTATGGCTTTAGAGGAAGAACCATAACATTCAATTTTTGTAGCGTGATTTAACTTTACAAATGCATAAAACAAATTTAGATATGGTAACATGCAATATTTCATTTCATTCTATGCCAAGTTAATTTTGCTTTTTGTACCACATGCACTGTAGGTAGAGAAGGTTTTGTATCCATTTAAAAAAATTTGATATCAAGATTTCAGTGGAAGTAAATGTTTCAAAATGTCCTGAATCCAAAAAAGCATCTTTAGGAAAAGTGTGTGCATACTATGTACGTGTGAACAGTATAACTCAAAAACAAAAATTTGGTTGATTACGTAACTTATAGTTTGATTTTTAAAAGAAGATATGTGAATGTCATCTGTTTCTTTATGTGGAGAGCTGCATTGTTGCAGAGAAGCAGACAGCAAGATATGCATATCCCCCTCTTTACCCTCTCAATACTCGAAACATATAAAAAAAGTATTGAGATTTAACTGTATTGGAACACCACAGTGAAGTGAAATAATGATTAATTTTTAGATAAGTCGTATTTATTACACATCTGCTTCACCCTCAAAATAGGTACGAAAGTGAAGCAGATGTGTAATAAATACGACTCATCTAAAAATTAATAAATATAAAAAAGTATTTGAGTTTATATCACCTAAACGAAAACGTGCACATTTAATCTGTTTTAGCCTGCTGAGGAACAAAAATAAGTTATTCTCAGTACACATCACTGCATTGTAACATCTTAACAGGCATCAGTATTTTTTAAACTATTTATTAATGATTCTGTTAATTGACATGATCATATCAGTCCTGCTGGTGTGCTGGCATTTTGACCTGCAGGAGTTCATGGTCATGGTTCATATCTTTGTGTTTGTCCTCGTATTTTTTTTTCATTCTGAAGAGCAGGAGGGCATCATCAACAAAACCATGTGACGTACCGGCATGGCCAATAATAAAGCAGCCACATTTTCCTATAGGTCCTTTTGTGATACTTTCAAGTGTGCCGTCAGTCTAGCCCTTTTACACAGTATGGCTGGCTTTCACCCAGGTTTCATCCAACCACACTGTTATGCCCCTTCTTATTCAGCATTTCTCTTAAAAATAAAACCCTTAGTGCTACAATATCTGTTCTACAAGTATTAGTTTTCTATTATTTATTTTTTGACTTCAAATCCCAGATCATGGAGGACATTGATCAAAGAGATAAGGGTTCCTTCAAATAGCTCTGCTTCTTTAAGATACGAAAGAGGCTTTAGTATGGTAGGATGCTCCTTTTGGGTGTAATAGTCCTAGATGTGCCTTCTTATGGCATCTAATTGAAAACTATATACATGCTCTTGGTCTTTGTTGGGCAGGAGTTACAATTCGTGATGGACCCGGTTGTAGCTGCTTCCCTCTAGAGATTCTAGAAACAGTCACCTCATTTATATACAAATATAACAATTTGCAACTTAAAACTTCACTTATCTTATAAGAAATGATGGCACTATTCTTATAAATTGTCGTGGATCATGATTTCATGGAAATTCTTCCACATCAGCTGGAAACAACAAAGCTGTTGTCATCGTTACAAATGCTAGATGTTAATATGTTCTTGTTAGTACTACCAAAATCTGAAAATAAAACAAATTTAAAAACAGAATCGACTGCCGGTATTTAAAAATTCATTATGCAATGGTTTGTTTTTTTAAAATATATATCTTTTCGCAATACAACTATAACAATTTGTAACTTAAAACTTCACTTATCTTATAAGAAATGACACTTTTCTTATAAATTGTCCGGGATACTGGATATTTCAATTTTCCTACCTGTCTGAAGATCAGATTGAAATTACTTGGCAAACCAGTTTACTGTTGGGGGTTATTTCATTTACTTCACCTCTGCTTGGAGCACTTGCAAAACGTAAACACAAAGCTCTTCAATTCTGAAACAAACTGTAACTGTTAATATGTCGTAACTAATAATTTTAACCATGTCACATCTCTACTACCAAGGGTGTACTGATCTTAATACTGTGGAGAGACTAAAACTTCTTAATGCAATAAACACTTTGAGATGAACAGAAGAGTATCTGAAGCACTCATATTTCCTTAACTGTGTTTACCAGCTGCTGACTGTATACTCATTGAAGATGCAGAAAAAACTCGGACCACAAGTGTTTGCAGCACTGGGAGTCATGACAGCATTAAACCTGAGATGCATCACTTTAAGCCAATCAGAAGTGTTCCCCGGACACCGCCAAAGAAACTACCAGGTATTCATACAAAATTCCCATTATGTAATAATTTGAAAATCAGTTCCGTCAACAATTCATCTTTTAGTTCTATTTTGTACTTTAAATATTAATTTGTATAAGGGTGAGCTATTATGTGTTTCAAATGGGAAGGTGTTTGTCCTTGAGCGCTACTAGGTGAGCAACCAATCGGAGTCCTACGGTGTTGTCGTATTGTATTCCCGCTAAGTGGTGTGTGACAAGCGCCAACCTGATCAATCTCTAATAAATACTATTCACGCTACGACAAAAATTCAGATTTTGCCAAAATTGATTCATGTTGAAGGTAGAGAGTAATGTATCTAACATAGCCGTGAAAACCCCATATTTTTAGCTCAAATAGTTTTTATAATACAAATAAAGCACTATTACCTGTATTATAGCAATACATAATGACGTAAGTACTGTATGAATAGCATTATTGGCTGGTATGTATGCATGTATGTATATTTGTAATTACTCAGAACTGAAATGTTAATATTTGACATGACGTGATAAAAGAATTACTTTGAGTAAGCCAAGGTGTTAAGTTCGAGCGAGAGGAAACAATAAGTTTCCTGCTGCCCTGGCAGAAAGTGTCTGGTCACATATCTTTGTTTATGAATGGTTCGCAATCTCTATTTACTCTAGAGAGTTCAAAGTGGTTGGTGTGTATGTATGTATACTTTTAATTTTTCAGAACTGAAATTTAAACTACTGACATGGCATGATAAAAGAATTACCTTGAATAAGTCAAAGTGTTAAATTCGAGAAAGAGCAAACACTTCATTTCCTGTTAACCTGTGGAATGCTGTATGCTTATGTTTATGAATGAATGCTGGATAAGAAGTGTTTATTTACTCTGGGGAGTTCAGATCAATATTATTCAGTTCTTTACACAACAGTAGATTAAGAGTTAAATAGTGAATGGGTTCTTGCAGTGAATTTAATGGCGAGTCAAAAAGGCAAGTATTGTGAAGTCAGGATCGAAGTATTATTTTTAAGGTGTAAACGATCTTCAAAAAATTGGGCAATGAGGAATATAGAAATCAGATCAATTTCAAAAGTGCTCAACATCTTACTGCTGAAGCATGTGGTGTAGGTAAAACAAGTGTGTCCCGCATTTGTGGAGAGGCAAGAAAATTTGATCCCAGTGGTGCCCAGGTGTTTGTATTGCCCAGGAAACATGTTGGTCCTCCAACGAGGGTTACAAATTTAAGTGACTTTGACAAGGACGTTGTATGTAGAACTGTGTTCGAGTTTTATGACCAAGGTGAATTTCCAACTATACAGAAAATAACTTGCGCTCTTAGAACCAAAATTTCATACACTGGGTGAAAATCATCAAATTTCAGAATTCTGAGGGGATTAGGGTTTAGGTACAGAAGAACAAATGATGGGCGTCAATTTTTAATGGAGAGGAGTGACATTGTGGCGGCAAGATTAAAATTCTTACGCAAAATGCATGAAATTAGATATTCTGGTGATGCGACACCTATCTTTTACTTAGACGAGACATGGGTAATTAAAAACCACACTCAAAATTCCATCTGGCAAGACTCCTCAAAAAAGAGTGGCCTGAAGGTACCTGTTGGAAAAGGCAGTTGGCTCATCATTTTTCATGCTGGGTCTGCTAAGACAGGGTTCCTGCCAGAAAGCAAATGGGTTTTTCTCTCCAAAAGTACCTCAGACTATTACGAAGAGATGAAAGCTGATACATTTAAAGAATGGTTTCTTAACAGATTTTTAAATTATTTAGAGGAAGGAAGCATTAGTATAATGGATAATGCACCGTATCATTCAGTTACTGCAAATAAAAAACCAAATTTGGCCATTGGAAAAAACGAAATTGTTGAATGGTTATTAAAATGGGGGGGTTGAATTTTTGGAAACAGAAACTAAAAATGAGTTATTGCAAATAGTACTTCCGTTTAAAAAACAAAGAAAAAGTGTATCAGCTGGATCAACTTGCAATTGAAATGGGACACGAGGTAATACGCCTCCCACCTTACCACTGCCAATATAATCCAATTGAGTTGATGTGGGCTCAAATAAAAAGGGGGTGTTGCAAACAGAAATAATACTCAAAGTATAAACTTGAAAGAAGCGTAGGGACAGTGAAGCACAAATTAGTGCAGAAATAATACTTTTAAACTGACGGACTTTGAACGACTTGTTCATGAAGAAATTGACAAGGTAACACAACAGGACTGGGAAAACTGCATAAGGCATGCAGAAAACCTTCAAGAAGACGATTTTAAGAAAGAAATAGCACGTGACGAGATTTTGGAACCTATATCATAAATTTGCAAGACTCAGACGATGAAGACAGTGACAATGATGAATTGTCTCTTGACGTAAGTGACATTGACAGCGATATGGATGAGCCACTGGCAGTTCCATTGGATTATAAAAACAGGTAATTTATAAACTATTATTGTAGTTATAGTATTTAAAAATATACATAATTTGCAAAAATGCTTTTTAAATTTTGATTTTGGCAACTGCATCATTTTAAAAGTTTGTAAAATATAATTTGCTTACCCTTACCTCTGCGCAAAGCAGACCTACATGTTGTATGAGTGTGCAAGAGAGAGGGAAATATAAAAGGAGTGGGGTAACAAGCTGCCAAAGCTGAGTGTGATACGGCATCTGATTAGCTGGACTCCAGAACTCTTCCCATTTGAAACACATAATAGATCAACTATTAGATACATATACTGTAGTACAAAATTGAATCGAGAATATATTGACACATCGAGTATCAGCTGAGGATAGGAGCAAGAGCTCTTGAAACATGTCCTGTGAATAAACAGTGTGAGTGAAGCAATGTGTCAATATATTCTCGATTCAGAGTCGAGTATCAGCTGAGGATAGGAGCAAGAGCTCTTGAAACATGTCCTGTGAATAAACAGTGTGAGTGAAGCAATGTGTCAATATATTCTCGATTCAATTTTGTACTAGTTTGTGCTTCACTGTCCCTACGCTTCTTTCAAGTTTATACATATACTGTAGTTTTTACAATTGAAAGGTAAATGTTTTTTTCTGTACTAACAATGGATTTTGAACTAACACATTATCCGCTAGGTATATATTATTTGTATTATGTTGGTTATTTTACACCAAATATGTTTTGATTTTAGATTTGTAATGCAGGTTCACATTACATGTTTGTTTCCTTTAACTTTTTCTGTATTAAATACGTATTTTAGCATTAGTTTTATGAATGGATTACTATATGCACATGTTTTCTTGAGCATTAGTTTTACGGTATGGTGCAGCAGGGGGGAAGAAGCTAGAGCTAACTCTCTTTTGCTTCTGCAGTGTGGTCAACTTAGAAAAACACAATTCAGCAAAATAGCATGTAAAATAAGCAAAAATGTGAGATATGTGGACAAACAGTAAATTGAATTCAATCCGATAAGCTGTATGTTTATATGCTTACTATTTATGAAACACATAAAAATAGAAAACAAATATTATGACAGCCTTAAGTACTCATTTATTTGCTTTGCGATTCTTTGATTTCTGATTCCGGTGAATCACTTCATCACTGGTATCCTCTGATGTGTTAATGATAATTTCATCAGTTGCATTTTCTATTACACCATCGTTTTTCCAATACTGTATTTCCAGCTCTTGGACCTTCTTGCAATCTGTTGCTGTTATGGAAAAGAATGCTTCTATAGCAAGTTTCCGCAGATTTGTGGCTGACATATCACTAGTAACATTGCGTCCTCTGAAAACATTCTTTATTTTTCCCCATGCCAGTTCAATTACATTCAGATCACAGTTATATGAAGGTAGACGAATAATAGTGTGTCCCCTTATGAGAGCTATAACATGCGCTTATTGTAAACTGGTTACTTAATTAACCTCAAAATTGCTCAAAACAAAATATGGCGTACATGTGAAATCTTAGCATATTAGCCACTAGATGTCAGAGTGTATAGTGCATTTCATGTTTTAAAGTTGTCATCTGTGTTTATGGAGTCAGATGAAACCTACCGAATGAGGACTTGGCTTCCGAGTGCTCAAGTTATCATGCGCATATACAGTCACTGCAATGGAAATCTTTACATTTTAAACACAATGAAAATCTTTACATGCACTATGTGCTCAGTTTGTCCTTCCCCACCATTACACAAAAAGGTGGATGGAGCTGCAAATCATGTGATTCTTGAGTGCACAGCAGCAATTTCCTTTCATTAGCAGCCCAGGTCTCAGTCTGCCTTTGGTATTTGTGTACAGCAAGTTGTTTATTATTTGTTGTTGACATCTGATTTTTTATTTTGGTGCTGTTTTTGAAGGTGTGTATTTCTGAATCCAGTGCACAAAATGGGACACAAGGAGCTCACTTGTGAGGACAAGACTCATACTTTAACTCTGTTAGAAGTAGATACCTCTGTAATTCGCATAGCTCCTGATCTAAAGGTTTCAAGACAAGCCATTTACAACCTAAAAAATGCAGCAGCACCTTTGCCAAGTGGCACCACACCAACTCGAATGACATGCTCAGGTGGTAAAAGAAAGACTTCTCAAAGGACTGATGACCTTCTAAAACGTGAAGTGATAGCTAACCCATGGCTTACAACAGCAGGTTTAAAAAAAGAATCATCCAGAACTGTTCAAAAGTGTTGCAATCCAGACCATTCAGCATTCCCTTCAAAGAAACTTACGTTTACCAATCCGGTGTGCTGCCAAGAAGCCTCTTTTAACTGAAGCTATGATGAAGAAAAGAGTACATTTCTGCAAAACATATCAGCACTGGACATCAGAGGAAAGAAATGTTTTCTGATGAAAGCACTTTCAAATTGGTCAGAGGAAAGTCCAAAAAGTTGAGAAGGCCAAAAAATGTGTCACGATATGATCTAAAGTTTACGGTCGAAACTGTTAAACGTCCGGAAAGTGTGATGGTATTGTGTGCCTTTAGTGGTAACTGTGGTAGAGGTGGCTTGTACTGTCTCCCTAAAACTGTAACAATGAAGGGAAGTAACTATTTAGAAGTGTTGCTACAGCATTTGGTCACATTTTGGCCGATTTGTCAGTGTCAGTCCTTTATGCATGATGGTGCCCCTGCTCATTGAACAAAGACGGTTCAGAAGTTCCTAAAAGACAGTCCTATATGCATGATGGTGCGCCTGCTCACAGAAAAAAGATGGTTCAGAAGTTCCTAAAATACATTGCGGCCACTATAGTACATTGTCCTGTGACACTCTCCCTGTTTTGATAAAAATAGACTACTTATATGGAAGCAAACACACTAATCTAAAAAATGATAATATTTTCACATAACACATATCGTTTTTAAGAAATTTGATATTTTGTTTATTGGGCACTATTTATAATTGCAATTATATGTGTATATCTTTGCAGGAAAAATTGAATAATAATGTAACATATTTTGCATCTTCAGACTGTATATACACCTATAAACAAACCACCCCTTTAATGCTTTCATACCCCCTATCCCTCATCTTCTTAAGTGATGAGCTGATGACTGACGCAAGATAGTGAATCTGTCAAATGTTGCACAATAAACAGCCATTTATACTCACCCTTAAGGGGCTTGTGTGTCGTAACATCTCAGAACTGTAGATGCTTTCTATAACTCATGGTGATCCGTAATGTGGTTTTTGCAAAAAAATTTATCCTTGTTATTTTGTTTTTTAGTACGTGTGGTGATACACTGTTCACAGTGGCTTCCATCTTTTCTAGGAGAAAATAAATGAACAATTCAATAACTGCTGTTACAAATGCGGATCTTTCTGGTTGCGGAGACAGAAAACTAGCATTTCAGTTTCTGAAGAAAGTGTATTGTGACTTTGTGGGTTCATAGAATTAAAAATCCAATTTACAGAAATTCTAAATATTGTTTTTTTCCGTAGAAATACACTGATCAATTCTCACATAATATTACGTCACATACACACCACAATCTACCAAGTTCGATGACAATAACTCTCGTTACAACAACACTCTTGTTACACAACTCTTGTTTTACAACTGTCTGCTGGCGTGTCACAACCGCTTATATATCTCATTCATAAATTCGAGAGGTTTCTCGTACAAAGAAGAAACAACTTTTTCTCTGTCAATCAAGATATTACTAGAACCTTCCAAACATGAAATCCTATCTGGGCCGGCAAGTCACTTATCTCAAGCGCTATGTTTATCTGCCTTTGCCGCCTCTTTATTACCGTGAAACACTATATGCTGTCTGTTATCTATTTATGCCCGTTTCTGCGACAATATTTTGCACGTTTTAAGGTTAAGCTAGGAGATCAAAATCAAACATGGACTGGGCACAGTCTTTGCAAAGCATGTAATGAAGAGCTGAGGTAGTGGTACAATGGAAAATGGAAATCAATGGAGTTAACAAAAAAATTGACGTGAACAAACAAATTCACTGCAGCGATTGCTTACTTTTGCATGCGTGAAGTGTCAGGATACAATAAGACAAATGAAACAAAAATGAAATATCCAGTGGCCTTGCCACATGGAGTAAATGTCCCTATTCCTGTTCTGCCAGCTCAACTAGAGCATACAGAGAGTTCATTCTCTGGGTCAGTAGAAAATTCCAATACAGAGGCAGATTTTTCAGCACACATTGTTGAAGACAAGTCACAGCATTTTAGTCAAGATGATTTGAATGAGTTAGCATGAGACTTGTCTATTATCAGAGGGAAGAGCAAATTACTTGGATCAAAGTTGGAAGAGAAGAATATTAAATTAAATTTAAAGGGAGTCTATTAATGACTCGATTAATGAGAGGAATATGCTGACTTCAGACACCACATTTTCCTGGTAAAGGAATAGAGACAAAGAATTTACCAAGTTCTTTAACACTAGAAGGACCGCACCCATTATTTTGACGGATGCACTGCTTTGGAAGACTTATTTCTTGCTTATGCTTTCTTCTACGCTTCCCATGTTCTATGACTTTTAATAAATACTTATGACAAACACGTACACAAAGAATTAAGCATTTTGGACCTTTCTAAAAACTGGTACAAACAACTCCTACTAGAAGGACCGCCGTCCGTCATTTTGGCGGGTACGGAAGTGTGAACAATAGCCTTTGGATCTGTCCACATCTGTTGTTGTTTTCCTTCCTGATTGGTTTATGGCACTCTGCAGACCCTTTGTCAATGAGTAAGAAAGCTTTATTGCCCAAGTGGTGCAATTTGTGCTACCACTTATGTATTTACAAGGTGTTGGAGCAAAACACTTTCCGTTAAAGTTGTTATGGTTGAATACCTGGGACCACCATTTTTCAGGAACACAATGAGCAGAAACAAATTTGCTGATGGAATACTTTTACTGCCAATTCCTTGCAGTGTTACATTCCAAGTGAAAATTTCACTGTGGATGAGCAACTGTTTCCTTGCAAGGCTAGATGCTCTTTCATTCAATATATGAGCAATGAACCGGACAAATTGAGAATAAAGTTTTGCCTTGCAGTTGATGCAAATTCAAAGTATCTGGTGAATGGTTTTCCTCACCTAGGCAAAGACGATCACGCCCAACTGGAGTTCCTCTTGCAGAACATGTTGTAATTCGTCTTATACAGCCCTTTGTTTTTGCAGGAAGATTACATGTGACAATTTTTCCACAGCCAAATGCCTTGCAGAAAGTTTGAAGCATAAAAGTACAAGCATTGTGGGCACAGTAAAGAAATGTAGAAGGTAAATCCCTCAATCAGCAAAATGTGCTACAGCACCTTTGCACACAACTGTACTTTATAAGTCAGGTGACATAACTCTGACATGCTATCAGGGGAAAAAGAACAAAAATGTGCTTCTTTTTTCAATGCATGACACAATTACTATATATAAACAACATCCTAAAAAGCTACCAGAATCAATGGCGTACTACAATAATACCAAGTACGGCGTTGACGTCGTCGATCAAATGGCTCGACTGTACACAGTGAAATATGGATGCAGAAGGTAGCCTATGTATGTTTTTTCAATGTGTTGGCCTTGGCAGCTATTAATGCATGGGTACTTTATAAGGAAGTCACAGATGAAAAAGTAAGCAGACGTCAGTTCATATACAACTTAGCAGAAGAGATGCCTTCAGCATATAAATCCTCAAGGGTACAAAATGCACTTCCTAACACAGTACCTCAGCAGAGCAACATTTGGAAGACTTGCCAAATTGGCAGATGCAGAAGGAAGAAAAGGAGCAAGCATTTATGTAACAAGTGCAGCAAGTATGTTTGTGGATCATGTTTAGGCAATGCTGAATACATGTGTGTTAGGTGCTACGATGCTGCAGGTGGCTTTGAACGAGCCTACTATATACTGTGGTATTCAAAATTTTATGTTGAAACACATGTGTTTGCTAAGGGAAATTATCCATTTCACATTTGGTTATCGTATATATTTGGATTAATTTTTAGGCTTAAAATGTTCATTTTACCACGTAATTCTTCAGACAAAAGTAAAATTATATACTGGTAAACTGTATAAATAATATGAAATAAACTGGTATGCATTCATTTAAAAAGAGAAAATAAAACTGCACCTGTCAAAATGACGGGTTGGTCCTTCTCGGTAGACCATACTCGCCGGTCCTTCTAGTGTTAAGATAGAAGACCAACTTGTTTACTGTTGTGATGCACTAGGTTTAATTCAACAACTGGGAAGACAAACATGATAGTAATGAAATTGGTTGGGTGCTTTCAAGTTGTCCTGCTATTTTCTCCAATTCCTTTACACAAGATTCTGAAACATGTTCTTTCTGTGACATGATAATTCCTGTGTGTGATTGGAGGAATTTAGTAACAGTGACGTCAAAATTAAGTGACAAACAGTCAATAAACCGACTACAAATAGTTTTTCCGATGATAATTCCTATTTCTTCTTCTTCTTTCTGCAGAGAATGAATGTGATCTTACAGTACACATTTGTATGTCTGCTGAGATGTGAACATGATCTCTGGTCGCAGAGAACGAATAACTAATCAGAGCTATCATATACATTGAAGACCACCTGGAGAAGAACAAAGGCTGATTATGATGTTTATGCTATCACTATCCATGTTATACTTTGTAGGCTTGCATATTGACAATTCAGGTATCGGATGACGTGAGTCAAAATTATGCTTCCAATGTAAATTCAAATAAAATTTGCACCCAATTTTAAATTTTTGTTTTCTTTTCATTAGAGGTTCACATGGTACATACAGTAGATTTAACAATTTTACCACTTTCCTTTCTATTGGTGATGGGTCTCCTTTTTGTTCAGTGCTTCTCTAATATGTAATAGGTATTAGTTATATATTCTCTGTTTCATATAACCTTGCCCGGCTGAAATGTATCACTCCGCGTTCAACAACCCTCCCCCTCGCCCTAATTGGCTAATGCTTTCGCGCCATAGCCCATAGGCGGTGCCTTCCCATCACATTTAAAACTGCAGTAAACGTCAAATGCCAGGAAGATAGCTAAAATCATGCAAATAAGGATATGAAGGCATGCAAAAATACAAGTTTATAATGAAACTGAACTCACGCGTTATGGAGAATCTGGTAATGGAGTAATCCCCTCCATCTCGGATTCGGATTCTGATTCTGCAGTAACAGTTTCGCTGTCGGAACTCTCCGTAGGGTTTATAATTATGCTCTCTATTACGTTGTCGACGATGCCATCCAGCTCCCCACATTTTGTTTTCTTCTTTGAGCACATGATGAATAGCCTTTTTCCATGTTTCGTCGCTGATCTCCGAAAATGCTGTGGTAAGCAATGGCCTGATATCATTCAACTTAAATGTTCTATTGTTTCTCGCTACGAATCCTTTAATTTGGCTCCAAATAAGCTCAATTGGATTTAAAATCCAGTGATATGGTGGAAGCCTGAGTACCTCATGACCAGCTGACCTTGCCATTTCATCGATTACATATTTATCACAATCATTTACAGCAGACAAAATTTTATTTATGTTAGGGAGTTCGTTTCTAAAGAAAAAACTATGCACATGACGACGTACAGCAGTTTTAACGAACTCATCGCATTCTCCGAGCACGCGCTTTTCTTTATTCCTGCGTTTGCCTGGAGTGGTAAGTTTTCCTGTTTTCTCAACTTCACGTCGCGATGTTCCTATGGACCTAACACTCACACCTGTAAGTTCGGAGCACAACTGTTCGACTTCCCTCACTGACAAAGACGGATTCTTCTCTGTGAGTGCATTAAACACATGCAACACAATTCTTTTTTCACCGCTTTGTAATGGCTTACCCTTACGATGCTTCAGCGAAAAACTGGTGGTAGACTCTGCCATTATACATATAATAAGTACATGCGCAATAAACGATGGATAAAATAACGTATCTCTCGAACACGCACAGTACACCTTCTAATGACAATACATCACTAATCCAGTTCAGAACAAGGTCAGTGATAAAACTCATATAAACAAATATAAACAAATATATGTAATTCACTACCACTAAAGCACGTGCTCTTGTGTAATCAGAAAGGCAGGCCTAGATGCAAAGGAACCTCCTCTTTACTTTGTTTAAGAATTAACATGCATTTCAGATAAATTAACTCTGTTGCGTAATATATTTAATTGAAACAGTTATGAAAGTAAATATTTGACAATTCTCTTTCAACATATAAAGATATATCACCATGTTAAACAACGAACTAATTTTTACCGCAAAACAGTCTCTACCAAACAGCAGCCAATGAGAGGAGATGAGGTCACGTGACCGTTAATAGATTACCGGGCAAGCTTACGTGAAACAAGGTATAGATAGGCATTTCAGTAATTATATATGTGGATGATATGACTATATTGATATGATTTTAAATGTTTCCTTTGTAATGATCATTGTATTCATACTTCTTTAAGCATAAACCAATAACTATTTCTTATATAGACATGCTTAAGTTAGAATGTTTATTGTTTTAAATGCTCTTTGCAACTTATATTCAGTATTCCCACAACTTTTCTAACAACCCTCTTTTTTGTAATTTAAATATTATGTTTCTGTTTATTGAGTTTTCTCATATATAAGGTGCGCTCAAAAAGAAATGAGCCGGAGACATAATTACAGAAACTAGTACCTGTATTACACAGAAAATGAAGCTAGTTACAGTGGAGTAATAAATATTATACAAATAAAAGTATTTAGTAATTATTTTCCACTTATCTTAAGAAGTTGATGACAATACTTCTATCTTGTTTATGCGAAATTAATTTAATGAGCATTTGCCCACATTTTCAGTGAACACTGTGTTGTGGGCAAATGCTCATGAAATTAATTTCGCATAAAAAAGATAGAAGTATTGTCATCAACTTCTTAAGATAAGTGGAAAATAATTACTAAATATTTTTATTTGTATAACATTACCTGTATGTGAGAAGTATTGGCCCTGGCTGTTGAGAAACTTGTCCCACTGTGACACAAGGTGGTAAATGGCTGTCTCATAAAAGTCCCAGGGCTGCGAAGTGAGCCAGTTCCACACGTATAACTGAACATCGTCGGAGGTGAATCTTTAGCCCCTCAGAGCCTTTTTAAGGGGACCAAAAATGGCATAATCATAGGGAGCGAGGTCTGGACTATATGGAGGGTTCATATTCATTTATTGCATCCGTAAATCATACAATCATGATGTGGAATTGTCAAATTACTAACTACACAAAAAATAGTAACAAGAAACAAGAATTACAATAAGTTGTTAAGCATAATAATCAAATTAATAATTAAAATTTACATTCCTTTATTCCTACCCTTTGTCATTTAAATACACTTCTACTGAGTAGAAACACTTTTGTAACAAATACCTCTTTGATGTGCTTTTAAACTTTGTGAAGGACTCAATGTTTTTTATTTCAGTTGGCAGTTCATTGTAGATATGAATTCCGTTGTATTTAAAACTGTGCTCATACATTTTATTTTTATGATAAGTGACATGTAAGTTTGAACTATTTCTTGTGGTGTGGTAATGAATATCATTGCTTTTTTTAAATTTATCTAAGTTCGTTTTAACCTGTACTATTATTTCTAAAAGGTAAATGCTTGGTAATGACAATATGCCTAATTTTTTAAACCATTGCACTTACAACTATCTGTTCTCTTTAAATTCATCATAATTCTAATTACGCTTTTTTGGATTCTAAATACTTTGATAATGCTACTACTATTTCCCCATACTGTTATACCATAAGGAATTAATGATTGAAAATTTGCAAAATAGGCTATTCTTAATGTATTCAAATTTACACCGTGCTTCAAAATTGATATTTGGAAACAAATGCTACTTAATTTCTTCATTAGACTTTCAATATGTATATTCCAATTTAGACTGTCGTCCATCCAAACTCCTAAAAATTTTGTCTTTCCTGTATATTTAATTTCATTTTCATCCATTATAATTTCAGGTAAATTAACTGCCTTACTGATTTTATTATGAAAACCCAATGCCTGACTCTTCTCCTTATTTATAACTAATTTGTTATTTTGAAACCAAATTGATACTTCTTTCAAATTATTTATTACATTTTCTTTGAGTTCGTCATCATTTTGACCCGACCGCCTGCAGTGCCGTATGTAGTAAAAGCAGGCGTTAAACACTACACATTTCATTTCATTTTGACCTGATATCAAGAGGCTCATATCATCTGCAAATAAGGAGCATTTTAAAGAATTTTGTTAATAAAGTACCAAATCATTAATATACAAAATAAATAGCAATGGCCCTAAAACTGAGCCCTGTGGAACTCCACAGTTTATGCTAGCAGCTTTTGATTTTATAGTTTTTATTTCCTTTGTAGTTTTGTCAACAAACTCTATTTCTATTATTTGCCTTCGCTCTCTCAAGTAGGAGACAAACCAGTTATTTGCAGTTCCCCTAATTCCGTAATGAGATAATTTTTTTATTAGTATTCCATGATCAACTAAATCGAAAGCTTTAGACAGGTCGAGGAATATTCCAGTACATTTTTCTGAATTGTCAAGCCTTTGGTGCACTTCATCTATAAACTGTATCACTGTAGTATTAATGGACTTTCCTTTTTGAAAGTCATGCTGCCGATCAGAAATTACATTAAATTTTGAAATAAAGTTGCACAATCTAATAAAAACCACTCTTTCTAATATTTTGGAAAAGATCGATAGCAGTGAGATGGGTCTAAAATTTTGAACTTCCAATTTTGATCCCTTTTTATACATTGGCTTTATTTTTGCCATCTTAAAGCAGTCTGGGAACCTACCTTCACTCAATGATAATTTATTAAGTGCACTAATGGTTTTACTAAGTGGGCAGAGCATTGTTTTACCAAGAAATTTGAAAAACCATCCAAATCAGTAGAGCTTTTATTTTTCATGCTTTTTATTATGGTGTGTAGTTCATCTTCTGTTGTGGGTGCAAGAAAGATATTCAGATATATTTTATTAATTATTATTTTACCTTCCGTTACTTTTGACTCCCTTACAATAAATTTTGGTACCCCAGCATAATACTGCCTAAAAACCTCTGCAACCATCCAAGGATCATCTAAAGGGTGGCAGAGAAGCTCCCATTTGAATTTCTGCAGGAGTGCCGTGACTGTGTTGGCTGTATGAGGCTTTGCATTGGAAAGCAGAATGACCCCATGGGTGAGATTGCCTGGTCATTTAGATCTGATTGCCTGGCAAAGGCAGGTCAAGGATTGCAAGTAATGCTGGGCACTCACTGTTGTCCCGTGCTGCAGGTAGTGTATCAGAAGGGGGCCATCTTGGTCAAAGAAGAACATCAGTATATCCTTTGCTGCACTTGTGTGGATGGCCTTGGCTTTTTTTGGGGGGTGTTGACCCTGGATGTTTCCACTGGAGACTTTGTTGTTTTGATTCTGGTTCAAAGTGATGACATGCATGACTTATCTCCAACCGCCACTCATACCAGGAACTCATTCCCTTCCCTAGCATAGCATTGCAGATGACCAAGACAGTGGGCCATTCGACATGCTTCCTGGTGTGGCACCCATTGGGCACACACTTTGCGCAAGAGCAGTTGTTCCTTCACGATGGTGTGAACACTTCCGATGCTCAATCCGAACTCGGCGGCTATGGCTTTCACTGTCACTTGGTGGTTCTGGGTAAGAGTGCCTCAACCAGCTGGACGATGTCATCGGTAATGTAGTGTGGTGCTCCAGACCGTGCCTCATCAGCTAACGACACCCGTCCTCCCCTGAAGCACATTGTGCCATGCCTTGATCCTTGCAAGGGACATGCAGTGTTTGCCGTACACTTGTGACATTCGTCAGTGAATGTCCATTCCCCTTACTCCTTCCGCTGTCAGAAAATGAATGACACCTCTCTGCTCTTCTTTTGACTCCTCCATTTCACTGTTTGCAATGCGACTGGCAGCATTGGATGATTGATGCTGGTGCTGGCTTTGTATAGTGACGTGACATACACACTTGCCCTCTAGCGATGGGCTGTGAACTTCCAGGCTCTGGTTGGAACAACACTTTATTACACATGCCACGATATTACCATCCTCTCATCGGTTTGTGTATACTAGACACCAGCTTGTATCTTTTTGAACGTCCCTTATATAACTCAAAAATTATTTGAAAGTAGAAAGTGCAAAGTATGAAGCTTGAGTAGAACTTATTTAACTGATACAACAGAGAGATTATTTTATCAGCTTTTGGCCAGTTTTTCAATATGATTACCCCAACTTAAGTTGCTGTTGATTCTAAGGTCCAAAACTTTAGTTTAATTTTTCTTAGGACTTTAGATTCAAAAGTCTGAGGTCCTAAATATTTTATGAAATTTATTGACACAGTTTTATCATCGTTTATTGCTAGCTTGTTGGAGTCAAACCAATATTGCTATGATTTTAGCAGTCTACTGTACATAACAATTTTTATTTTAAATTTACTGACCATAAATGCAGATCAAAACATCTCATGCCCATTAGTGTGCATCTGGAAAAGCCAGGTTTACCTGAAGATAATTTATAAGTAAATCAAACTTTCGGGAATCTCATAAATTTACAAAATATCTTATCTCGCAATGCAATGGTAAAATCCTTGTCATTTAAATAGGCTTGCAAAATACACAGATGTGTGTAATGAAATAGCATTAAGTTGGTTAAGTTAATGATGAGAGAGCAAATGAAGATGCAAAATAAAAAAGGTTAAAAATGCTAAGGAAATATTCATGGATGTAATTTGTTTGAAATCCATAGAGATTTAAAAGTAATTTATTTGAAAAATCTGCTAAAAAATGTATGGTTTTTAGGATTGTTTCATAAAATAGCAGAACACAAGATACAAAATGTTGCAAGTGTACCTGATATGTGATGTTATATTTTCAGACGGGAGGCTGCTTGTTCCAAAGGTAGTGCGACCAAAGACTCTGAACTGGAGCCCTGTGTATGAATCACATTCAAGACCAAGCAATCCTATGCAGTCATTCAGGTAGTTTGCTTGTAACTCTGTCATGCAATCTCTATAGTGTATGACTTAGGGTGGCATGTATAGTGTTGGAGTAAATTACTTGGGAAGTAATATTCACTAAGAAGTCCATACTATGGAAATAGGTTACTACAGAAGTAATTTATTAGAAATGATGTTGGTAAGCTCAACTGCAATTTACTTTCTCAGTAGCTACTATGGAAGTAGAATTAATTACTTGTGGAGTATTTTATGTTTGCATACTTTTCTTGTAGCTATTTTTGAATAGGATTATGTACGATAAGAAAAGGAGGAAAAGAGAGAGAGAAACATTTGTTGGTAGAGTTAATGAAACTTCATGTAAAGAATATAAAATACAATAGATGCAATATAAAGATTCTAGATATGAAGAGAAATTCCTGTAAAGCTGTGATGGACGAATTTAATGCTTTGAGAGAAGGGAAACCTGCATAAGTGCAGCTTAAAATTTCATGGGAAGACCTGAAAGTATAATGCCTCAGAAACATCAAACAAATTTTCAACCGGTGGTAGTATATATAGTGACTTTGTGGGTTCGTAAAATTAAAAGTCCAATTTGCAGAAATTCAAAATGCTCTTTATTTCCGTAGAAATACACTTTATACACCTTTGGCAGCAGCAGAATTATGTAACATACACAAATATGCTCATCAAGGTTGTCGACCACAAACAAAAGAGTTCACATTCAAAACACAGCTGCACTCACACGTTTATCAAGTTCCGATTATGACTCTGTCTATTTTCAAGTTGCGGCTTCTTTTTATACCTCTACTCATATTTCTAGAAATTAATCAAATGTAACAAGATGGCACCAGATGAAACACGAACCTTCCAGTCATCTGTTTCGGCAAGCCTTTTATCTCCACACTGCACTATCTGTTCCTTTGTGTACGCCGGCCGCGCTATCGCAATAATGGCTCGCGACAATATATATAATGTTTTTAAAATAATAATTGAAATAATTCCCCAAATTATTTTAGTTAATTGATGGAAATTAATCATTTCTTCACACTAGCCATATATAGGCTAAGGTTTTTTTTTTATAGAGTCAACATGAAAAGTTCAATGCCACGGCTGGGATTTGAACCATGGATCTCCTGGTTTCCGTCCAGTTGCTTGAGTTTGATCTCCTGGTTTGAGTCCAGTCTTCTGGGACTCAAGTACTTATGATAGCAAGTCGCCACAAATGGTGTATCTCAAATGCGAGAGCCCCTAGTGGTCTACCAGGGAAATATATGAGTCAAATGGAGAATTTAATGTCAGGACGGCATGTTGGCCACGTAGCTTAATGGGTTAGAGTGACTGGACGGAAACCAGGAGATCCGTGGTTCAAATCCTGGCTGTGGCATTGAATTTTTCATGTTGACTCTATCAAAAACCTTAGCCTTTATATGGCTAGTGTGAAGAAATGATTAATTTCCATCAATTAACTGTAATAATAAGAGTTGAATGATGAAGTCTGGGACTCAAGTACTTACGATAGTAAGTCACCACAAACAGTGTATCTCGAATGCGAGAGCCCCTAGTGGTCTACCAGAGAAATATATGGGTCAAATGGAGAATTTAATGTCAGGATGGCACGTTGGCCATGGTAGCTTAATGGGTTAGAGCGACTGGACGGAAACCAGGAGATCCGTTGTTCAAATGTTCAAATCTTCATATACGAAATAAATATATGAGTAAAATGAAGAGTTTAATGTCAGGATGGCACGTTAGCCATGGTAGCTCAAGGGTAAGAGCAACTGGATGGAAACCAGGCGATCCGTGGTTCAAATCCCAGCCATGGCATTGAATTTTTCATATTGACTCTTTTTAAACTATCCCTTGATGAGATACAGATTTGAAACTTTATACTTATACCAGAGCTGGATAGAAAAGTAATATTAACTCGCTTTCATGAAAATTCTCCTGTTTAAATGAAAAACCAAGATGAAAATTGCTACTAACATCCTGGTGAGCCAAATATCTATCAAAAACCTTAGCCTATATACGGCTAGTGTGGAGAAATGATTAATTTCCATCAATTAACTTAAACATAATTTTGTTTTACAAAACTGGCCCAAGTTAAAAGGTTTCGCTGTAACTCATAAATTATAAGAAATAGGGCAAAAACAACTTGCTCCATTAAAATGTAAATCTCTTTAAAACTTAAGATCTACGAGTGTATCAAATCTCTGTCTCTTTTTCTTTTTCAAGGCAGTTGATCATATAAATATATTAGTTGTTATTGGTTAGTATTTGAAAATACTATGCTTTCAAATGATTTATTCTATTTTGATGTACTAAGGTTAATTTATTCCTCATGATACAGTGTAAATGGTATGCCTGTTCTCTGGGATTTATGATGTATATTTTACAAGCAGTGTGAAGAAAGAAATAAACTTAAAATTGTACTGGTTTGGGAAATGCATGCATAAATGGTGAAGGTTATCAACTGTTTTCTTTTTTAATTTTTTTGGGGAATATTAAAACATATTTCTGGTGAAATCTTAATATTAAGTTTCTGGGTGAAATGCAACACATTTACTAAGTTCATACCATAAGCAGTAACAGTTGTGACTGTTGCACTCATGCAACCAAAGAAAATAAACATTTCATGTATTATTATACAAATATAAGAATTTGTAACAAAATCTTCACTTAACTTAAGAAAATGGAGTTAATTCTTCTTTCTAATTGATATCGATTTCACGAACTCTTGTCCGCATCTTCAGTCAAACAAAACCACGGGAGAAAACAAATTCATTGTTAAGGAAGTTACTATGTTACTATGTTTTTTCAGTATTACCAAAATCTGAAGACGAAACAAACTTAAGGACAGAATCAACTGCGGGTATTTCAAAGTTCATTAGGCAATGTTTATTTTTTAAAATATCTTTTCCCAAACAATTAAATCTATCGGGACATTTAATTGTTTTAATAATTTAACTTCAGGATTTATTTCATGGTTAAATGACCAAAAATGATCTGCTACGGCCGATTTAATCAGTTTGTTTATACGTAATGTTACAAAAATGTTCTTTTGTTCTGATTTCCAAATTACGTTTCGTCCTACCAATGTAAACCCGATCACAAGCTAAACAATCAAATTGATAAATACCAGATTTTGTTATTATTAGGAATTTCATGTGTTTTAGAGAAATGTAGTAAATTTTTAATACTATATTTGTTTTGAGGAACCAAAGTTATACCAAACTCTTTAAAAACTTTTTGAGATTGTTTATTAAACCAAGGATGGTAAGTAAATTTTTTAAAATTATAATCATCTTTTATTTTTTTAAGGGTAGTAATATCGTTAACAGTTTTTTGATATTTAAATTTTTCAATCTTCTTTTCTATAAAATCTTTATTAAAACCATTAATTAAAGCAGTATTAATAATTTGATTTGATTTGATTTATTGATTCATCCATTAAAACATGTACATGTTATAGGATACGTCAAATTAAAAACTAAGTATAATATTTATAATTAAGGTAGCTAACTAAATATTTACAAATTTAAAAATTCATCCACGCTGTAGAAGCTATTGGCTCTAAGGAAGTTTAATAACAATTTCTTAAATTGATGTTGTGATTCAATCTTTTTTATAGATTCAGGTAGCTTATTGTAAAGATGTAAGCCAGCATATGTGAAACTATTTTCATACATGGAAATTAATTATTCTTTCACACTGGCCGTGTGTAGGCTAAATTGTGGAAACGTAGAGTCAGACTGTATGAGTCAGTTGGAGAATTTAATGTCATATTGGCACGTTGGCCATAGTAGCACAATGGTAGTGCGGCTGGACGGAAACCAGAAAATCCGTGGTTCAAATCCCGGCTATGGCATTGAAGTTTTCAGTCTGACTCTACGTTTCCACAATTTAGCCTACACACGGCCAGTGTGAAAGAATAATTAATTTCCATTAATTTACCTAATAGTGGTTAACTATAAAGCCCGGGCCTTAAAGTACTTACAAGTAGTAAGTCGCCATTAAGGTAGTTGTCTCATGTGTTTATGAGAACTCCTAAGTGGTTTACCGGGAAAATATGAGTCAGTTGGAGAATTTAATGTCATGTCGGCACGTTGGCCATAGTAGCACAATGGTAGTGTGGCTGGACGGAAACCAGAAGATCCGTGGTTCAAATCCCGGCTATGGCATTGAATTTTTCAGTCTGACTCTACGTTTCCACAATTTAGCCTACACACGGCCAGTGTGAAAGAATAATTAATTTCCATTAATTTACCTAATAGTGGTTAACTATAAAGCCCGGGCCTTAAAGTACTTACAAGTAGTAAGTCGCCATTAAGGTAGTTGTCTCATGTGTTTATGAGAACTCCTAAGAGGTTTACCGGGAAAATATGAGTCAGTTGGAGAATTTAATGTCATATCGGCACGTTGGCCATAGTAGCACAATGGTAGTGCGGCTGGACGAAAACCAGAAGATCCGTGGTTCAAATCCCGGCTATGGCATTGAATTTTTCAGTCTGACTCTACGTTTCCACTATTTTCATACATCTTTGTTTTGTGTGACTTCACAAATAAATTATTCTTTGTTCTAGTGTTGTGTATATGAATTTCAGAATTTGTTTTGAATAAACTTAGGCTTGCTTTCATATGTACAAGAGTTTCATATATGTATATACTTGGCAGTGGTAAGATACCTAATTTACTGAAGTATGGCTTACAACTAGTTGAGCTTGAGACATCTGCTATGATTCTAATTATTTTCTTTGGGTATCTGAATACTTTTATACTGTCTTTAGAATTTCCCCCAAAAATTATACCATATGCCAACAAACTGTGTATATATGAAAAGAATATGTTTATGTTCTTTAATAAATGTCTCTTTATTCAGGGATATATTTCTTAAACTATAAATCAAACTATTAAAAACAGCAAATATATGTGGAAAATTATTAAAACTTTTATTTTGTATTTATAACCCATTACCACATAAATATTCTGTTTTTAATAGTTTGATTTATAGATTAATAAATATACCCCTGAATAAAGAAGAATTTAATAAAGAATATAAACATATTATTAATACTGCTTTAATTAATAGTTTTAATAAAGAGTTTATGCAAAAGAAGATTGAAAAATTTAAAGATAAAAAAACTGTTAATGATATTTCTACCCTTAAAAAAATAAAAGACGATTATAATTTTAAAAAATTTTCTTACCATCCTTGGTTTAATAAACAATTTCAAAAAGTTTTTAAAAAGTTTGGTATAACTTTGGTTCCTCAAAACAATTATAGTACTAAAAATTTACTACATTTCTCTAAAACACATGAAATTCCTAATAATAAAAAATCTGGTATTTATCAATTTGATTGTTTAGATTGTGATCAGGTTTACATTGGTAGGACGAAATGTAATTTGGAAATCAGAACAAAAGAACATTTTCATAATCCTGTATTCACCATTAAGCTTACAAGAAGCAATAGGTTTCGTCAGTTATACAAAGTATTTACAATGTATTTACAAGTACAGAAGGTTTACAAATTAATGCATAAAAAGTTCTAGGTGAAATCAGATTATTTGCATGGCTTAAGCTGGTAATTATCATAAGTTAACTTTACTATAGTAATAATAAAATTAAACAATTAGGTACCTACTACTATAATTTACAATAGTTTTACATAAATTTACTAGCATGTATGTTATATTCTAAGTATTCTTGTACAGTATAAAATGCTTTTTGTTTAAACCAGTTTTCTAATACTATAACAAATCTGTTTTGTGGCAGTTCTTTTATTTCCAGAGGAAGCTTATTGAATAATTTTAACTGTTGATAAGCAGTAAACATTAAGTATAATAAAGGCCTAAAAACATGTGTAGGTTACTCCAATAACACTGATGATTTAATAGCAGACATAGAAATAGCTTCCTGTAACCTAAATGAACAAGAAAAAATTGCTGTACGTAAACAATGTGAAACAGCCATATACAGAAAGACATTAGAAATAATTTCCCTTCCGAAAAAGTAATCAAGGCCCTCAAATCAAAACCGGTAATATACACAAAAGCGGACAAAGGCAACCAAATAGTAATCCTAAATAGATCAGATTACATCTCTAGAGTAGAAAACATGTTACAAAGTAATGAATTCACAAAATTGGAAAGTGACCCACTAAAACTCCGTATGAAAGAATTTGAGAGAACCTTAAAAGAAGTCTGGATATTATCTGATATACAGAAATCTAAAGTCAAACCAGACCACCCAGTATTACCGAGACTTTATGCGTTGCCGAAAATTCATAAACCAGGAGATAAAATGAGGCCTGTAATCAACAGCATAGATGCATAAATATTTGTTTATCGCCGACATAGAAATAGCCACACATAACCTGAAAAATGAAAACTTAACCAAAGCCAAAATTGAATGTCTGGATATAATAAAGCAGTTATCCCCAATATACAATAAAACTTACAACAAAACAATAAGAAATTTAAATAGGAAGCCTGTGGTATACCTAAAAGCCGACAAAGGTAATTCTCTAGTTGTTATG
Organism: Mantis religiosa; assembly: GCA_030765055.1. NCBI lineage: Eukaryota > Metazoa > Arthropoda > Insecta > Mantodea > Mantidae > Mantis > Mantis religiosa. The sequence goes on along the minus strand of CM060955.1, from coordinate 11,087,492 downwards.
GAGACAGAAGACTATATTCAGAGAGTAAACCTTATGTTAGACAGTCCAGAATATGAAATAATTCCAAAAAAATCCATTATCCAAAAGTATCACTTCTGTTAATAAAGCTTTATCAATTACAAAAACATTAAGTACATCTGAAAAATACAGCTTAAAATCTTCCAACCCCACACTACTGTCTGCCAAAAATCCACAAACAAGACAACAGCATGAGACGCATCATCAATGGCATCAATTCACCTACATACCACATTGCAAAGTGGTTAGTAAGAAAATTAAAATCATATGACAAATTTCAAAGTTTGGGAATAAAAAACTCCTTAGAATTGATAAATCACCTACAGAAGTACAACATCCCGGAAAATCACATACTAGTTTCTTTTGACGTTAAGGCACTTTTTACAAGCATTCTAGTAGAAAGAATACCTACATTCCTCAAAAAATGGCTAACCCAGACTACAACGGACCCCAGAGAAATAGATGACATCAATCTTACAGATTTATGCATAAGGAATAATTACTTCATGTTTAACCAAAAATTCTACAGACGATCAAAAGGATTAGCAATGGGGAGCCCACTTTCGCCTATTTTAGCAGACCTATACATGAGCTATTTTGAAACACACATAGTAAAGGCCTTCCCACAGATTTATAAATTTTGGCAGAGATATGTTGATGATGTTTTTGCTATAATTCCGGAAAAACTTAAAGAAGATTCTCTAAAATTACTAAACCTGCAAGATAATCACATCCAATTTACTATGGAAGTAGAAAGAGACAACACCCTACCCTTTTTGGACCTCAAGATAACTAGAAATCGTCATAGTGTAGATTTTGGAATATACAGGAAGCCCACACACACACATAGATAATTACATAAAGAAAAATGAATACAACCCAGTTTCACATCAACTAGCTGCCTTTAGAAGTCTTATTCACCGGCTATACAACATCCCACTGAGTAAGGATGAATTTTTGAAAGAACAACAACACATAAAAGACAAAGCGGTATTAAATGGATTCAACCCAGCCATCATAAGGAACATGATGAAGAGAAAAGAAAAACTGAAGATAATATCAAAAAATACCACTCTCACACCACTTAATAACACAAATTGGCAATATAGAAAATTCACCTACCATCCATGGGCTTTAAGAAAATTTGAAAGAATCTTCAAAAGACTAAACTTAAAACTAGCACCCCAAAACAAATTATGTCTGAGGAACCTGCTAAATAAACCACTGAAAAATACAATCCCCAAAAATTTGAAATCAGGAATTTATCAGATTAATTGTGAAACCTGTGAAAAAAGCTACATAGGAAAAACTAAGAGAAACTTAATATAAAAATTATTTGTGGTTGGTTTATTGACACTCGTCACTTACTTTTTCATATATTTATGAGAGACTAGTTTCAAAGGCCCTGGCCTCCATTTTCAATCTCTTCCCAACATTTCTTGAAAATGGAGGCCAGGGCCTTTGAAACTAGTCTCTCATAAATATATGAAAAAGTAAGTGACGAGTGTCAATAAACCAACCACAAATAATTTTTATATTAATTTTGACGTCACTGTTACTAAATTCCTCCAAACACACATTAAGAGAAACTTATTAAATTTTACATGAGTCGCATTTTTTACACATCTGCTTCACTTTCGTACCTATTTTGAGGACATGTTTCGCAAATCTTCGTTTGCATCTACGGCTCTTGTGCGACTGACGCTAGATCCAGCGGTGTGGGTAATTCTGGGGTTGTTGCTGCCATCTGTTGATTTAGTGATGAACTGAAATGTGGGATTCTCTTCTAGCGGGATTTCAAAGTTCATTAGTTGGTTTTTATGTTTTTCTATGTATATCCTCTCCCATATGACGAGTTCACTATGTTTTTGTACGTATTTTAGTAATTCTGTGCTATCTTCAATTTCATGATTTTCAGACCAGAAATGAGCTGCTATTGCGGACTTATCAATATTTTTGTATCTTAAGTGCCTGAAGTGTTCTTTCTTTCTAGTGCCTATGTTCCTTTCTGTCCTTCCTATGTAAATTTTTTCACAGTCTTTACTCTTAATTTTGTAAATGCCTGACTTTTCCTCTGGTTTTTTCTTATCAGTATTATTACTGTGAAGTAGGTTTTTAATGTTGTAATTGTTTTTTGGTGCCAATGTTATATTGTATTTCTTGAATATTTTTTGGAACTTTTTTGTGGCCCAGGGGTGGTAAGTAAATTTAGCAAATCTAGTTTCTTGTTTTATTGGTGTGAGAGCTGTGATCTGTTTTAATTTCTTTTGAAGTTTGAATAATTTTAGTTTTTTATCTACAAGGTTTTTTCCATATCCATTTTTAATTGCAGTTTTTAAGATTTGATGGTATTCGTTTTGATATTCTTGCTGGCTGAGAGGTAGATTTACTAATCTGTGTGTCAGACTGTTGATGGTTGCATGTTTGTGTGGAATTGGGTTGAAACTATTTGCTTTGATGTAATTATCTGTGTGTGTTGCTTTTCTATGAATGCCAAATTCTAGTTTTTCATTGCCTTTTTTGATTTTAAGGTCTAAAAAAGGTAGAGTACAGTCCTCTTCAGTTTCTACTGTGAATTGTATGCTGGGTTCTTGCAGGTTGAGTAGTTTCAAAGCATCATCTATTAGTTTGTAGGGCACTATTGCAAAGATGTCGTCTACGTATCTGTACCATGTTTTAAACATATGAGGGAAGGCTTTAGTAATATGTGTTTCGAAAAAGCTCATGTATAGATTGGCCAAAAATGGTGATAGCGGGCTTCCCATAGCTAGTCCTGAAATTTGTTTGTAATATTTTCCATCGAAGACAAAATAATTTTGATGTATACATAATTCAGTCATTGCCACATATTCTCCTATTGCATTGGCATCCAGGTTTATAGAATTTAGCCATTTTTTCAGTTGAATCAAAAGTTTGTCTAATGGAATGCTAGGGAAGAGGGAGCGGACATCAAAGGATACTAAAGTGTCATGAGGTTTTAGTTTAAGATTTTGAATTTTTTCTACCAGGTCTAAAGAGTTTTTTATACTCAGAGTATGGAATTGTGGAAAGGACTGAAATTTTTTGGTTAGCCATTTTGCCAGAAGGTAAGTAGGAGTGTTTATATTATTTACAATGGGTCTCATGGGTATGTTGGGTTTGTGTATTTTAGGCAAACCATATATTCTTGCAAGGGTAGGGTTGTCTGGTTTGATAGTTTTTTGTTCTGTAGTTGTTAAAATTTTACTATTAATGATGGTTTTTTGTACATCTTTTATGCATCGGTTGAGTGGATTAGAATCTATTTCCTGGAATTCTTTTTGTTGTAGTAACTCTAACATTTTTTCTTTGTATGTAGCTGTATCTAAGATTACTATTTTGTTCCCTTTATCAGCCCTTGAGAAGATTACATCCTTTTTCCTTAAAGATTTAATTATCTGAATTTGTTTCAAATGTTTTATTGGCTTTTTATTTATTAAGTTTTCCAATATAGGAGCTGATTTTTTTCTAATTATATTTTTGTCCATGGTTTCCAAGCCTTCTACTGCTAATTCTATGTCTGCAATGAATTCATCCGGGTTGCTGGAGTATGTTATACATGTTTTTAGGCCTTGGTTAAGTACATCTTTTTCTTCGTTGTTAAAATTTTGCTTTGAGAGATTAATTACACTATCTAGGGATGTGTTCTTTGCTGAAATTTTGTTATGTTTTGGTTGCCAATGATTATGATTACGTTTTAGTTTCTTATTTTGACGATAAACTTTCTCTTTTACTTTATAAATGATATGTTATGTATACATCAAAATTATTTTGTCTTCGATGGAAAATATTACAAACAAATTTCAGGACTAGCTATGGGAAGCCCGCTATCACCATTTTTGGCCAATCTATACATGAGCTTTTTCGAAACACATATTACTAAAGCCTTCCCTCATATGTTTAAAACATGGTACAGATACGTAGACGACATCTTTGCAATAGTGCCCTACAAACTAATAGATGATGCTTTGAAACTACTCAACCTGCAAGAACCCAGCATACAATTCACAGTAGAAACTGAAGAGGACTGTACTCTACCTTTTTTAGACCTTAAAATCAAAAAAGGCAATGAAAAACTAGAATTTGGCATTCATAGAAAAGCAACACACACAGATAATTACATCAAAGCAAATAGTTTCAACCCAACTCCACACAAACATGCAACCATCAACAGTCTGACACACAGATTAGTAAATCTACCTCTCAGCCAGCAAGAATATCAAAACGAATACCATCAAATCTTAAAAACTGCAATTAAAAATGGATATGGAAAAAACCTTGTAGATAAAAAACTAAAATTATTCAAACTTCAAAAGAAATTAAAACAGATCACAGCTCTCACACCAATAAAACAAGAAACTAGATTTGCTAAATTTACTTACCACCCCTGGGCCACAAAAAAGTTCCAAAAAATATTCAAGAAATACAATATAACATTGGCACCAAAAAACAATTACAACATTAAAAACCTACTTCACAGTAATAATACTGATAAGATAAAACCAGAGGAAAAGTCAGGCATTTACAAAATTAAGTGTAAAGACTGTGAAAAAATTTACATAGGAAGGACAAAAAGGAACATAGGCACTAGAAAGAAAGAACACTTCAGGCACTTAAGATACAAAAATATTGATAAGTCCGCAATAGCAGCTCATTTCTGGTCTGAAAATCATGAAATTGAAGATAGCACAGAATTACTAAAATACGTACAAAAACATAGTGAACTCGTCATATGGGAGAGGATATACATAGAAAAACATAAAAACCAACTAATGAACTTTGAAATCCCGCTAGAAGAGAATCCCACATTTCAGTTCATCACTAAATCAACAGATGGCAGCAACAACCCCAGAATTACCCACACCGCTGGATCTAGCGTCAGTCGCACAAGAGCCGTAGATGCAAACGAAGATTTGCGAAACATGTCCTCAAAATAGGTACGAAAGTGAAGCAGATGTGTAAAAAATGCGACTCATCTAAAATTTAATAATTTTTCTCTTCACTGTGGTGTTCCAATACAGTTGAATCTCGATATAAGAGAAACTTGTTAACCAGGCAAAAAGAACACCAGAGGAACATTAAGTTGAAACAAACAGAAAAATCTGCAGTTTCACACCATTTTTGGACAGAAAACCACAACATTGGCCACAACATTAAACTGTTAAAATCTTTAAGTATACCCATAGAATTGGATATTTGGGAAAAAATATTCATAAACAAAAACCGTGATAAAGTTATGAATTTTGAAATCCCGGCATTAAATGAAGTATTAAAACTTAGTGCCCCTAACACCAGATGGCAGAGTGATCGGAGCTCCGTAGTAGTGGAAGAAGAGGAAGGTTCATTTAGTCACCAAACAGCTGAGGATGAGATTGAATGATCTTGAAAACGTTTCAATTATACAACAAGTAAGTGAAGTTTGAGTGTAAACATAGTGACTCATAAATCAAACTCAAACATAGATGCACCTACCTACAAGTTAGCCAAACATCTAGCACATACATTTTCATCACTGCCACAGTTCCACAGCCTAGCCATTAGAAATTCATTAGAATTAGTAGACAGGATCTCAAATTTACATATGGACACAGAAGACAAACTAGTATCATTTGATGTCACCTCTCTTTTTCACAGTATTCCAACAGATGAACTCATGCTACTCCTCAAGAAATGGCTCATACAGACTAACATTTCAGAAGAAGAAATAGAAGATCTCACAAAACTTACTCATTTATGCATACTTCAAAATGTCTTTACATTCAACGGTAAATTCTATCAACACACCTCAGGCCTAACAATGGGCAATCCACTTTCACCCTTCCTAGCCAACCTCTTTATGAGCTACTTTGGAACACATATTACATCATCCTTCCCCTACATCTTCAAATACTGATATGTTGATATTTTTGCCATTGTTCCACACAAATTCATACAAGATTCCTTAAAACTATTGAACATACAGAATAGAGCAATAAAGTTCACAATAGAGATACAAAAAGATGGCTACCTACCTTTCTTAGATCTGAAGATAATCCATGAATTAAATAACATATCTTTTGGCATCTACAGGAAGCCAACACAAACAGATAATTACATCAAGAACGATAGCTACAACCCTACACCCCACAAACATGCAGTTGTGGACAGCTTAGCATATAGACTAGTCAACATCCCATTGAAACAGAATGAACACAACAAAGAATATAACCACATGATTAACATAGCTGCAATTAATGGATACAGTAAACAATTACTAGAAAAGAAAATTTGGAAATTCAAGAAACAGAAACACATATTGGATATCACAAATTAACAGAATTAAAATCCGAGACACAGTTCAAGAAATTCACATTTCATCCCAGAGTGCATCATAAATTCAACAAGATATTCAAGAAGTACAACATCACCCTAGCCCCAATAAATAAATTCAGTTTAAAAAACTTATTATGCAACAACCTGAAAGACCCAGTATCTGAAAACAAGAAATCATATACAAAATCAACTGCTCAGACTGCAATAAGTTCTACATAGGAAAAACCAAAAGAAGTTTACATATTAGATTAAGGAACATGAGATGTGTGAAATACAAACAAATAGAAAAATCAGCAATAGCCCACCATTTCTGGTCTACCAATTATGAAATTTTACCAAATATAAAACTATTAAAGCATTAGTAGTTTTATTCATCCGTTAAGTCAATACAATGACATTGGATACGTCAATACAAATATTTAGAACAATACAAATAATATAAGTATAAAAATAAAAATAAGTTGCATCAAGTGTAATTAATAAGATCTAAGCATGAACTCATAAATATATATAGTTGCATGGCTCTACAACTACACAGCATTTAAAATGCATCACAAATATATACAATTATATGGCCAGCTACAGTGTATCTAGAAATTCACCTATATCATAATATGAATCACTTAATAAAATTTCTTTCAACGATAGCTTGAAACACCTCATGGATTTTATGTTTTTCAGATTGGCCGGTAGTTTATTATACAGAGTGACTGCTGAATATCTAACTCCTTTGGAATAAAGTGTAGTTCTATGTGTTATTGTTCTTAAGTCTGTTTTACCTCTGGTGTTATGATGTATTTGATTATTTGTGGTGAAATTTTCAAGGTTTTGTTTTGTATAACATAGCAAACAGTATATATACAGACTGGGCAGAGTCAAGATTTTCAACTCCTTAAAGAAGTTCCTGCAGGAGTCATATTTTTTTCCTGACATTAGGCATCTAACAATCCATTTTTGTACTTTAAAAACCAAGTGACTGTCTTTACTATCCCCCCAAAACATAATGCCATACCTCATTAGACTTTCTGCATATGCAAAATATAAGGTTCTCATGTCACTTGCATACAACTCATTTTTTATTACTCTTAATGAGAAGTAGAATTTATTTAACTTTATTACTAGATATTTTATGTGTGCTTCCCAGTCTAAATGCTGATCTATCCATACTCCCAGAAAATTTGCTTCTGTCTTATAAGAAACACATGCACCATACAACTTGATGTCAGGTTTGTCAACATTTTTATTTTGTTTGTGACGAAATGATATTGCTGAAGATTTGTTTGTATTAATAATCAATTTGTTTTCAGCAAACCAAGTTTAAATTTTACTGGTTATGTGTTTTGCATTTTCATTTCCCTTTATTATAACATTTGTGTCGTCATCAAACATAGTTACTCGAGTTGGATTTAAATAATTTGGGAAGTCGTTTATGAATATTAAAAAGAGGACGGGTCCTAGTATGGATCCCTGGGGAACTCCATATTTAATTTTTTCCATTTTTGAATAGTGATTACGTACGACATTCCGCTCATCGACATTTGTGATTTCCACCATCTGTTTCCGATTTTTTAAATATGATTGGAACCAATCCCATACTATTCCCCTTATCCCATAATAGTACAGCTTTTGTAACAGAATTTCATGATGAATCATGTCGAATGCCTTGGTTAGATCTATTAGTAAGCCTGTACAGTTATTATCATTGTCAATAGCCTCCAATATATGATCTGTAAACTCAAAAATTGCTGATGTTGTGGATTTTCCTTTACAGAACCCATTTTGTGCAGGGTTAACTACATTATGCTTCTCCAAAAACGAACTAAATCTTACTAGCATAGCTTTTTCTACAATTTTGGATAAGGCTGGTAAAATCGATATAGGCCTGTAGTTTTTGACTTTTTCTCTATCACCTTTTTTGAAAACTGGTTTTACTTTGGCAATTTTAAGTATATCTGGAAATTGTCCGGCTTCAAAAGATTTATTAATTAAATAACTTAGTACTTTATCCAAAACACTACTGCAGTATTTGAACACTGTTATAGGTACCTGATCGTGTCCTTCACTTGGTTTATTTTTTAGAGATTTCAGTGTTGTATTAATTTCTGCCTCTGACACCGGTGTTAGAAACATACACATTCCAACTGAGTTTATGTGCTCAATATTTAAATTACAAGGCTGATTCCCAACTAATCTCTCCACCATCTCGCTATAGTAAGTTTGAAATACGTTGGCTATTACTTGAGGATCTTCAGGCAGTGAACCATTTGGTAATCTAATAGATATGTTCTTAATCCCATTACTTTGCTTTAAATGCTTTTTAGTTATACTCCACATGGCTTTTTGTTTATTCTCAGCATTATTGATAAATTCACTATCATACTGCTTTTTTGCTTGTATTAAAACTTTATTATATATCTCTTTATATTTCTTAAAGTATTGTTCTAAGCCCGGATCAGTACCCCTTTTCCTTAAAGAATTCAAAAATCTTAACCTTGTCCCAGATTTCAAAATACCCTTTGTTACCCAGTTCTTTTTATGTTCCCCTAGCTTTCGCAGTTTCATTGGCATTACTATATCCATGTGGTATTTCAATCTATTTATGAATGATTCATACATAACATTGATATCATTTGTTGCATATATAGGGCTCCAATCTTCTGTTTCAAGTCTGGCCTTTAGATCTGCTAAGCTATGCTTATTTATATTTCTACTATATTGTTTTAACAAAGGCTGTTTAGTGTTTCTGTTTATGGTAGTATAATCATTTAAGGTAGCTGATAATGCATAGTGATCAGAAAAACCTGTATCAATAACTTGTATGACAGTATTAGTAAAATCATTGGGTATTAAAATCTGGTCTAAAATTGTGGCTGAATGTATTGTTACTCTAGTTGGTTTACTCACGGTAGGATGAAGGGAACATAGCGTCAGTAAATCTGTTAATCGACTATCTAATTTTTTACCAAAATCAAAATTTAAGTCCCCTATTATGACGATTTTCTTGCTCGACCCAATGGCTTGTACTACTTCCTCTAAACTTTGCACAAAATAATTGATATCCCCTATAGTAGATCGATATATGCAAACTAACACACACTGATATGTAGGTAATTCAACTATACTTGCTTCAAAATCTAACTCCTTATTTAAGTGATTAAATCGATGGATTTGTTTCGACTTGGTATGTTTGCTCACAAAGACACAAGTTCCTCCATGTTGATACTTTTTACGGCAGAAACTGGCTACTAGGCTAAACCCTTCAATTCGAATAGTCTCTAATTCTTGCTCATGCAACCAATGTTCACAAAAACAAATCACTTGTACCTTTTTAAAGTATGTATCAACTAATGCTTCACATGCTAGTACCTTATTTCCCAGACTCTGTACATTCTGATAAAATATTTCTAGGGGCTGTACACTCTTATTTGTTGATTTAGTGGTTGAGTTACTGCTAGGTGTGTCCACATCCCCACTCACATCCTGTTTAACATTTCCATTTAACATTATTTTTTCATCACCTAGGTCTGTTTTTAGTTTCCCTTACTTATGCATATATTTATAGTATTTTCTATTAATTTACCTAATAAAAAGGATCCCTTTCTATTCAAATGAAGGCCATCCCTTCCCAGACAACTATCATCTAAAAATTTGTTTACATCTACAAAAACAGCCTTAAGTGTGTCACATGCCCAGCGTATCCCCTCATTTATATCATCAATATATGCTGTAATGCAGCCAGTAATGCAGCCGAACTCGTTTGGGAAAAGTTGCTAATTATAAAAAACAAACAGAATACTTCAAATTTCAAATTGCCGCCTGAAAACTCTCTTTGGAAGTTCATCTCACAGACAACAGATGCCACCACAGACAACCAGCTCACTTCAGGAAACCGCGGATCCAACCAGTCGGATAACTGCTGACGATGGGGACAAACCGTTCTCTGAAACATGTCCAAGTAAGGATAATTTAAGTGATGTTTGTGTTTGAATTACTGACTCATTACTTTCAAAAGTATAAACAAATTGATAAATCGGCCTTAGCAGATAATTTTTGGTCATTTAACCATAATATAAATCCTGAAGTTAAATTATTAAAACAATTAAATGTCCCGATAGATTTAATGGTTTGGGAAAATATATTTATTTTAAAAAACAAACATACGTAATGATTAATTTTTAGATGAGTCGTATTTATTACACATCTGCTTCACTTTCGTATAAATCTCGATATATCACGTAATGAATTTTGAAATACCAGCAGTTGATTCTGTTCTTAAGTTTGTTTCGTTTTCAGATTTTGGTAATACTGAAAAAACATAAGAACTTAGTAACTTCCTTAAAAAGAATTTTTCTCCTATGGTTTTCTTTGACTGAAGATGCGGACAAGAGTTCGTGAAATCGATATAAATTAGAAAGCAGAATTAACACCATTTTCTTAAGTCAAGTGAAGTTTTTGTTACAAATTGTTATATTTGTATAATATTCATTGCTTCACTGTAGCTAGCTTCATTTTCTACATAATTTCCATGAATTGTTTATAATGCACCCTTATTTATTTCTTTTATCACTACTTATTTAATTCATACTTATTTGCTAAGTAATCCAGTAAATACAACTTGAGCTTCAAATTGTATCAAAATAAATTCACATACGGCTTCAACACATGCAAATTTCATGCCAGTGTACACTTGTATGACTTAAGAAGTTATATATTTAACTGAATATTCATGTAAAGCTGTAACTTTGTTGATTAAAAAATAATAACATTACCAGAAAGCTTTGATATAAATTAATAGTTACCCAAAAAGACTGTGTTGGACAAAATAAAAGCATTTAATATTTATTTACAAATATAATAATTTGTAACATAAAACTTCACTTATCTTATAAGAAATTATGAAAGTTTTCTTATTAATTTATGAGGATTGCAATTTCATGAGAAAGTTCTTCACATCTTCAGCTCAAACTTGGGCTAGCAATGTGTGTTTGGAGGAATTTAGTTACAGTGACGTCAAAATTAATCTCAAAAACTATTTGTAGTTGGTTTATTGACACTCATCACTTTTTTATATTAATGAGAGACTAGTTTCAAAGGCAATCGCCTCCATTTTCAATCTCTCTCCAACTAGCATCTGTTGTTGTCTACTCTTTCTCTGGTGGTGGAACTATTAACTTTTTTGTCAAATTATCTACTGGTGGGATTTCAAAGTTCATTACGCAATCCTTATTTTTCCATATGAATATGTTCTCCCATGTTAGTTTATTTTGGTTTATCACTCCTTTTAATAATTTTCGGATTTGAATCAATGTCATGATTCTCGTTCCAGAAATGAAGAAATGCTAAGAAATCCCATCAGTTAACAGATCCGGAATGTATGAAATAAGTTGTAAGAATGTGAAAAATGCTACATAGGTCAAACTAAAAGAAATCTAAAAATCAGAGTCAAAGAGCACTTTAGAAACATCAGATTAAAACAAGATAAGTCAGCAGTAGCATTTCATTTTTGGAATGAAAATCATGACATTGATCCAATTCCAAAATTATTAAAGTGAGTGATAAACCAAAATAAATTAACATGGGAGAACATATTCATATGGAAAAATAAGGATCGCGTAATGAACTTTGAAATCCCATCAGTAGATAATTTGACAGAAAAGTTCATAGTTCCACCACCAGAGAGAGAGACAGAGCAGACAACAGATGCCAGTTGGAAAGAGATTGAAAATGGAGGCGATTGCCTTTGAAACTAGTCTCTCATTAATATAAAAAAGTAAGTGACGAGTATCAATAAACCAACTACAAATAGTTTTTGAGATTGAGCTAGCAAGCTTGAGCTGAGGATGTGAAGAATTGTTTTGCAATCCTCATAAATTAATAAGAAAACTTTAATCATTTCTTATAAGATAAGTGAAGTTTTATGTTACAAATTATTATATTTGTATATATTTGTTGGCTTCACTGTCAATAGCTTCATATTTTACATATTTAATATTTATTTACTTCTTCTGTGGATTATGTACTTGTTGCAGGACAAGTAAAACATTTAAAGTGTACATCATCTTTACAAGCTTCAATAGTTTCTTTGATTGCAAAAGTTATAATAATATTTTTACTGATGTTGCCACCTCAGAGTTGTTCTTTCAATATTTAGGATAACTATTCAATACAAACAAGAGGGATCTGTTATTTGAATATAAATGTTTATGTTAGCAGAGGAAGCAGTGCTCTGAGGTTACAGTTGGAAAGAATTCAGGCGGACAGGCTCAGGAGCCGCTCCAGATCATCTGACATTGTTTCAGCATTTAAAGGTATCTTCAGTTTTACTTAATTTATAAGCATCATGAACTCAAAGGTCTTTGTTTCTCTGTACATAATGCAAAAATGAAATGTTTGTTAAAAACTAGATTTGGTATGAAGATTTTTGATAAAATCACTTCATCCCATTTAATCTTCATGTGGAAAAAAATGTTAGTTTTAGTTTTCTCAGAAAGGGATCTAACGACTTTGCTTAAAATAAAACATATTTAAAATATTTAAATGGCTAACAAGGAAACTATCACTTGCTCATATTAGTCAACAGTGTTGAGGCATATTAACCTTCATTGACTAGCACTGCGATTGTTTCCTATCTGGCCTTATCTGGTCGATTAGAAGAGTGAAATATTAGTAAGTTGGTGTAAAGTAAGCTATGAAACACAAATAGAGCACTTGGAACCTGTCTGACATTATGCAACACGGGTGCATAATAATAAAAAATAACCTTAATGATTATAAATGTATTAAATATGTATCCACATTGTAATATTTTCAAAGAATGAAAATGAGGCTAAACAGCCCTATCTTCTACAATTTCCATAACGGGGAAAAAAGAAAGAGAAAACTAACCACACTTATGTTATTAAAGGACTACTGCAACTATTATGTGTTTAAAATGGGAAGAGTTCTTGCCTGTAGCGAATCAGATGCGTTAGAGCCTTCACCGTTGCCACCTCGTTATCCCCACTCTTTATATTTCCCTCTCTCTCGCACACTTGCGAGTGTTATTGGTGCTAGACGTAAGGAAACACAAACTGAATTTTCCAAAGCTTTGTAATAATGCAGTTGTTGAAATCACAATTGCATCATGAATATTCGTATATTATGCAAATGTTTTAAATATTTAGTTTAAAGTTAATTATAGTTTATGAATTACTTATTTTTCTAATCCAACGAAAATACCAGCAGTACATCCGTATAGCTGAAAAAGTTACTTACGTTAAGAGATAATTCGTCATTGTCTTCATCGTCTGAGTACTGCAAATTTATGATGATAGGCTCCAAAATTTCGTTACATGCTATTTTTTTGCAAAAGTCATGTTCTTGTAGTTTATCTGATGTCTCACGCAGTTTTTCCGGTCTTGTGTTCCTTGTCAATTTCTTCGTGAATAAGTTATTCAGTTTCAGTCAGTTTAAAAATATTATTTCTGTTTGCAACATAATTTGAGCCCACATTAACTCTATTGGATTGTTCTGGCAGTAGTAAGGGGTGAAAGGTGGATCGTGTCTCACTGATCCAGCTGATACACTTTTTCATGGAAGAGTAACTGAATAATGCTGCTTTGAACCCTCTAGAGTAAATAGAGATTACAAACTATTCATAAACAAAGATGTAATTTGACCAGACACATTCTGCCAGACTAGCAAGAAGTGTATTGTTTCCTCTCATCGAATTTAACAAACACCTTCGCTTATTCAAAGTATATATTTCTTTTACACGTCATGTCAAATGTTTACATTTCAGTTCTGAGTCATTTCAATATATGTTCATGCATACATGCCAACCAATAATGGTGTTCATTACATTGCTTACACCGCAATGTGTTTTTATAATATAATGGTATCTACATTGTTTATTTGTATTAGGAAAACTATTTGAGCTAAAAATTGGGGTTTTTACGACTATGGTAAATACATTACTCTCTCCTTCCTCATGGATCAGTTTTTGCAAAATCTGAATTTTTGTCTTAGCAAGAATAGTATTTCATACATACTGATTAGTTTGGCGCAGGTCACACACCACTTAGGGGGAATGCAATACGACAACACCGCAGGACTCCCATTGGTTGCTCACCAGGTAGCACTCAAGGACTACCTTCCCATTTGAAACACAATATAGGATGTGTACAGTAATACAGCTAATTTTCTAGTGCAGTCAATCTGAACAGCGGGAATAATTTCTAAAATGGTGATTTACTGAACTGGCAAAGGCGTAATGTTAAATATATCATCAGCAATGTCATGTCACTGAGAGATGTCTTGCTTTCAGTGTCAGTATTATCAACCTAAAGCTTCTTGTTTCAGTAATCCATCCTTTTACCAATAATTATTAATCCTTCTAGTGTTCTGGTTTAAAAATCTGGCATTAATGGAAAGCTTTTCTTATGAAATAATTTTAGGAAGTATATGGTCTAATTTTCTAAAGCGTGATCAGTCTGTAAAAATACAAATAGCTCATTGCTGTAACATAAACAACATGATTTAAATACATCACAATGTTAAGCTACACAGAATAATGTGTATACAATTTTAGATATTAATTATGAAATAGTCTTTCGTTAGTTCAATAATGATGAATCTGAATGAAAATATAAATAAAAATAACGATGATTTTAATGCCCTCTTCTTTCTTCTTGCTACAATATTCAGTCTTAATATATATGATTTCTTGCGCCTGCCATTGTATGACATGTTGCTGTGATTACATCTGAATAGAGTATACTGTGACTTTGTGGGTTTGTAAAATTAAAAGTCCAATTTTCGGAAATTCAAAATGCTCTTTATTTCCGTAGAAAGATGCTTTTACAGCTCTGCCAATAGCAAAATGATGTAACACACACGTATGAAACCTTCAAGTCCGTCTGACACACGTGCACTCTGCACCATTGACAACTCTCTAGTGGCATCCTGTCGATACTAATTGAACTCGTCCAGTGCACTCACTTTTATACACTAATCGCAGATTGGGGAAGTTTCTCCACCATTCACGAAACCTCACAAACTTTCACAACGGCGGCGGAACTATCCCGACATTTCTCTGGCTCTTTTCTCTCCCCACCCTGTCTCTTCTCTCCACAAGAGTGCTAGTGCAGGCATGGACATAGGCGTGGGCTTAACGCTATGTATGTCTTTCTTTTCCTGCCAGCTGGCTTCGGCCCGTCGCAAAACGATCCCTCGCGACAATACATATACTCGTACATCTCTGGTTGGAATATTTCCCAATATGCCTACTCGCTTTGCTATGTAGAACCAGTATTTGATTGAAAGTTTGATGGCATCATCTCTGCTTTATGTTGGGCCAAAAATTAGGTGTGGAGTATTGCTGGAAGTACCCGAAAATGAGCCCAGAATATGTAGGAACATATAGGCATAATAACACAGCATTATACAGGAGGGATTGTTTACTCCTGATGGGTAGTGACCTAAACATGGCACATGTAAGGAGCGCTGTCCCCCACACTCAGGATACAGCTGACAAGGGATGTCCAGCGGCTACTTGCAAGTGGTAGCATGCACCACTTTCCAGGCTTTAATTTTGGGTGTTGCAGTTCTACTACGCACCAGATTTTTGGTGCACATGGTTTATATACAGCTAGCATTATACCTTCAAATTTTCAGTTGCACAGTGGTTTGAGTACATTGATAGTTCCCTTGTAAGAAAATGTGTGTGTTGAATTTTCTGTGAATAATTTCTTAAATTCGCTTCTTTCTGAATGGCCTTTGCATAAGTAATAAATCATAAAACATAAAATCTACTCAAAAAATGTGGATCTCATTAAAGTACACAATTTATGTCAAATTAAATTTCTATATAACATCTCATTTGAGATTAAGACTTCACAGATGATCAGTCACGTCAAATTTAAGAAGATCGAGCTTTCGGCCATTTTACACTCCATGACCTTCATCAGAAACTGAGTAATTTCTGCAAAACGTGACCCTATACATATATTAATATACATATATTAATTGGTGGGTGGAGCACGCCCTGCCCTGGCCAATGACCAAGTGACAATGGTTTTTTTTTTTTTTTTTTTTTTTTTTTTTTTTCCCGAGTGGAGCAAAAATCCATTTATGGATTACCACTGTGTTGGAGGGCACAGTGGGGTATGTGGGCTTCACCTCAAGGGTACTACTCCACTAAAAAACCTCCACCGGATTGGGAAGGAGAAATGTGCTGCGGTACCGCCTTAAGCACCCGCGCATTCCAGGAGATGATCATAGCTGTCTCGCAGTGCGATTCAGCAGAGGGTGGTTTCTGATGCAGGGATACAGGCTTGACATGAAGCCCAGCCTGATCCACTGCCTATTGTGGGTGGTATTTGGTAGGATTCTGGTGTTATTTGTTGGGAAGTTTAGGGTAATTTATCATGCCGTAACGCTACGTCTTAAGTTTAGGTGTTTCACTGTCGCTGCAAGTAATACTTGCAAGTTTGTCAGTTGTGGTCTAATATACTTATTGCTATCTTGCTAAACCTAAATATAACTCTAGTTTGCATTATCGGCAATTGCCTTTAATGGTCAGTTGTAATTATCTGCCGCCAGCATCGTTAGTTGTGGGAAAATACCTTCTCATGTTCCATGTGTCTGCTTGGTCGATATTTTGGAGTGCACACTCGGCGGGCGGCCTACCTATCAATTGTAGGTGCGAGCCTGTGCCACTCACGGGGGACCCTCTTTCCCCGGGGCCGCCTTGGCCAATGATTGACGCAAGGACTTGAGGGCTGTGGAAGGTGTGTGTGTGTGTGTTGGTGTACGTGTATGGGTGTGTGTTTTATCTCCGTTCAGCGATGTAAAGCATCTGGAACGTTAACAAGGTTTTCTAGATACTGTTGCATGTCTACCTCTGGCTCCCCGAGATTAATTGTTCTTTCAAAAATAGACAGTGGCCTTGCATGTTTATCATGGGTTGTGTCATATTCCCCTAGTGCCCGTATTAGTTGGTTGTGGTTTAGGTTCTTTTTCTCGAGTAGGTTGAAGCTGAGCCTTTTGATGAATTGCTCGATGGAATGCATTTTTAACTCCTCGTGGAGTTGGTATGCCGGTGCGAGTGGTGGTAGCCTGGTATTAATCCGAAGTATTCTATTTTGCATTGTTTGCAATCTTTTAATGTGCATTTTGGCTGCATGTCCCCATGCGGGGGCAGCGTAAGTTAGGATGGGTCTAATAAGTGTTTTATATAGTGTTTTTCCCATCTCTAGTTTTAGTGAGCTGTTTGTATTAATAATTGGGTATAGTTTATTTAATTGGGCATTTGCTTTAGCTCTTATTGTGTTAATATGTTGTTTCCATGCAAGGCCCTGATCCATTGTCACACCTAAGTAGGTGATTGAGTCCTTCCATTCGACTTCCTCGTTCCGGAATGTTAGTGGCATTAGACCATGTTTATTGTGTCGGTGCTTGTTTCTTTTGGTAAATATTATTGCTTGACTTTTCCTGCGTTAACCTTTATGCGCCATTTGGTGAGCCATGGCTCTAGGTTGGTCAAAGCAGTACGTAGCCTAAGGGCTATTATTCTGGGTGCGGTCGATTGTGTTGTTAGTGCTGTGTCGTCGGCGTATAGGTATCTATCTACTCTCACTGTTTCTGGGATGTCATTGATGTATAAATTGAATAGGACTGGTCCCAGTAGACTACCTTGGGGGACTCCTGCTCTAATGTGTCTTAATGAAGAGGTTTCATTTTCTACGCTTGTGCAAAAGGTTCTATTTGAGAGATAATTCTTAATTATATATACTAAGGAGTCCGCGAACCCTAAAGTTATAAGTTTACGGAGTAGTCCAGCGTGCCAAACGCGGTCGAAGGCCCTTTCGATGTCGAGTAGGATGACACCTGTTGATCGATTGGTGTTGAAGCCCTTCGTTATTGATTCGGTTAGTCGGAGAAGTTGCAGTGTTGTCGAGTGTTGGCTTCTAAACCCAAATTGCTCGTTGATCAGTATGTTCTTTATTATGTGTGTATTAATGCGTTTTAGTAGAATCTTTTCCATAACCTTGCTAATTGTATTTAGAAGGCTAATTGGCCTATAGTTTTCTGGAAGCGATTGGCTCTTTCGTGGCTTGGGAAATAATAGTATTTTGGCTTCCTTCCATTGGGGAGGAAATCTGCCTTTTTCAGTCGTGTGATTGAATATGTTCGCTAGTAGCTTCAATGCATTCGTTGGCAGATGTTTAAGTGTAATATTTGGTATTTCGTCTGGCCCCGGGGCCTTTCTTGTGGGTAAGTGCTTAATAATCCATTTAATTTCTCCTGCGTTAGTTCTGCATGTTTTATTGTGTGTTTGGGTGTGGTCCAGGTTGTCTATTATTGCTTCCATTTCGGCTACGAAAGCGTGGTCTGTTGGATGGGCGTTTGGCTGGAAGGTTGCCTCAAGGGTATCGGCAAACGCTTCGGCTTTGTCTCGGGGAGTTTCGGCAATTCCAGTAGGCGTGTGGAGGGGAGGGACGTGTGTATATGTGCGGGTGAGACATTTCATTATACGCCATATAGTATGGTTTTGAGGATGTATTTCACTTTGTATGTCGTTCCATTGGTTGCTGGTGTATTCTCGGATGTGTTCACTAGCTAGATTGTTTAATTCGTTGTACCGGTTATGATGTATTAGGTTGCGGGATCTTTGCCATTGACGTCTGGCTCGATTTCTTTCTTGGATAATTACTCTGATATCGCGGGGAAGACGTTTGTTTGTCGACATTGGGTATCTAATGGGGACGTGTTCCTTTGTGGCTTGCTTTATCGCTTTGACTAATTTGTTTATAGCTTCATCCTGTTCGTCATGTGTTAATATAGGTGTTTCCTCGATTGTGTTATTCAGCGTGGTTTCGAAAGCCTCCCAGTCTGCTAGTCTATAGTTTGGCCTGGGTGGATCCGTTTTAAAAGCTAAGGGGGCTTCAGTTTCTAATAGAACTGGGAGATGATCGGATGTTAAATCGTTGATTGCATGTGTGTTGGTGTTGTGGGTGATGTTTTTAAGTAGCACAATGTCTAAGATATCGGGTCTATGGTTCTGTATTCTGGGTATGTATGTTGGTTCCTCTGGTCCGGTTAGTAGAATATTGGAGTTGTTAATATAGGCAAGAAGTTTGTTGCCGGCAGTGTTTATTGTTTGGCAGTTCCAGAGGAAGTGTTTAGCATTTAAGTCTCTGGCTAAAACTACTTTGTGTGCCGTGTTCATGAGTGCGTTTAGGTCATCTGTGTCGATATCGCCCGGAGGGTTGTATGCCGTGATGAAGGTGACATCTGCGCTGTGTAGTTTAACTCTACGGGCTAAGCGGTTTAATTGTGGTATAGATGCTTGGTGATGTTGGACGGACTTTTGTATTACTATGGCTGTCCCTCCTCCTCTTCTATTTCTGTCGTTTCTGTAAACCGAATAGCCAGGGACTGTGAAGCGATCTGTAGGTCCCAGGTGTGTTTCGTTTAATAGCGCGAGCTGGATGCTGTTTCTTTGGAGGAAGTCTGTGAGTTCATTTCTTTTTCTTCTGAGGTTGTTACAGTTCCAGTATACTGTGTTTATGGTGGTTGTGTTAGACATCGCTGATCTGTGTTAGTATTCCCAGAAATCTTGTTACATAGTCAAAGATGTAAAGGGGGTCAAGGTTTGGTGAGGCTAGAATCTCCAAGAGCCACCTGACATGATCTTGGAAGATCTGCCAACCTACGTTCACGTTGGGGATTCCTAGTTGTGTCAGGAAATCCGCCAATGCAAGGCCTTTTTCAAATGCTTCCCGGTGGGATAGCGTGTCTGGAATCAATATGCTTGATTCCTTGAGGTGTGTGGGTATGTGACAATGTGATGGGCTATGGCCGATTTACAAACAGACAGATAAATCAGCCATAGCCCATCACTTCTGGTCAAAAAATCATAATATTTCCAAAGACATAAAACTTTTGGTACCGGCAAAAAAGTATTGGGGATTAACAGTTTGGGAAAATATACACATTGTGAAGAACAAAAAGAGAGCAATGAACTTTGAAATTCCAATAGTAAATGACGTCATTCAACTCATTGAACAGCGCCAGGAGAGGGAGGCAGTCACCTGAAGAACCAGTAGAACATCAGCTGATGATGGGGACGCAGTGTCCTTGAAACATGTCCTAATTTCAAAAGTAAGTGGAGCTTAAGTGTTTTTACAGTTCGAGAATTGGTTTAAAAGGTGTTTTGATTGATGAAGCTCCACTGTTTATAAATACTTCTATTTATAGTTTTATCACTAAATGTATACCTGAAAATAAAGACAGAATGGGGAAGTGAAACATATATAGACATATGTTGATAGATATGAGAGGGAGGGTTTAGCTTGGTTAATGACAGGAGCCATATTGAAAGGGGTTCACCAAAGGAGTGCATTCTATGTGGAAAGAAAATAAGCTTAGAACATTATGTAGTGGAGTGTAAAGAAATTGAAAACTGCAGGAAATTAATATGGAATAATAACTGGGATAATAAAGGGGCCTACATAGTAACAATAAAAATGCTTACATTGAAAAGAGAGAAAAGATTAAGAGAGGTTGGGAAATATGCTGACAAAATTAAAGAGAAATGGTTGAGAAGGGCAAGGAAGTAAGAGGTAGAGAAATGGAATAGAGAAATGGAAGACACAATCAGAACAGTAGGTCAAGGTCGTATAAGGGCTAGAATAGAGATAAACGGCCAGGGAGCCAACACCACTATCAGCCCGTAATATAAGCAGCGGACAAATTTGTATCTAGATTAGAATTGTAAAACTTATAATAGAGATTTTAAAATATGGAAGCGCAAGTAAATATTATATAATGATTATTATTGTTATTGTTGTTATTGTCACATAATATGTCCCCTTGTTTTTTAAATTTTAAGGCCACAAATCAAGGGGAGAAAATTATGTGATAAAAAAAGAAAAGAAAATAGAGAGAAATCTGGTAGTTTGCACACTATAATTCAAATGTAAATATAATTTATAATGACATACAAAGAAATGCAACATTTGATGCAATTTTGCAATATTTCCATGGGTACTATGCTGCTTTGTGTTAGCAGCCATGATGATAGTGCATGATGATAGGATGATCTTAAGCTCAATCCCACAACACCAAAAAAACAGAGCAGTAATAAATATGACAAATGGAATTCATTACGTTTAATCATACATTATATACCTAAGTAAAAATATACACACCTTCAGTATAGTGGGAATGAACAAAGAGAACAAGGAAAAAGTCTGACTGAACAAAGAAGCAAGGCAAGGAAACAAGAATACAGTGCATTTGTAAGGAAATTGAAATTGTGAATTAATGGGGCAGTGGAAGAGAAAAAAAGTAACCTAACCAAGAATAACATAATGGAACAGCAGCCAAATGACACTAGGAGAGGAACAGGAACAGAAATTTCAGCAGAAAACGAAATGTCAAGGCAACAGACTGGTTATATGTGGAACAGAAAAGGCTAATGACTTTGATTAGTGACGATGCTTCATCATCCAGAGGGAATGAATAGAGAGCACAGATATCGGAGAGAATCAGCAACATGTGTAAGTGAAGATAATGCTAACATATTAATCTATGGTGCTAATAGATGAGGAGAGGGAAGTTCAGAGACAAATACAAGTGTATCGAGAAGATATTGACACATTGCTTCACTCACAGTTTTTCACAGGACATATTTCAAGAGCTGTTGCTCCTATCATCAGCTGAATCTCGACTAGTGCAAATTGTAGTGTTTTTCTCCTTCTCCGTGTCATCGGTAGATGGCATGATGTATTTGTCAAAGATGTCCCATGGTGGAGTTTCGAAATTCATGATTCTATGACGATTTTTATTAATGAAGATTTTTTCCCATATGGAAAGCTCTATGAGATGATTAACATGTTGTATTAAAGCTGTCTCCGAATTAATGTCATGTCTGGTATTAAAAAAATGAAAGGTAGCTGCTGATGTTTCCATGGGGATGGGGTTCTTCCCTTTTTGGACATCAGGATTAAAAAAAATGGACAACAAACTCACTTTTGGTATTTACATCACTATGGGATAAGAGGGCAAGCAGAAAACTGGTTTGAATCCTACTTGAAGGAAAGGGAGCAACTGGTGGAAATAGGAAATATAAAATCCACACGGAAAAAGTTAAACAGAGGAGTTCCTCAAGGCTCTATTCTGGGCCCCGTGTTGTTTTTAGTGTATATAAATGATCTTCCCTTGAATTTAAGACATGCAAACACAGTATTATTCGCAGATGACATCAATATGGTAATTGGTAATAAAAGTTCTGTTGATCTGCAAGCAATGGTAAACGAGACAATGATAGAAATTCAACAGTGGCTTATAAATAATAAATTAGTAGCAAATACAGATAAAACTGTCTCCATTAACTTTAGTCAAAAAACTCGGTATGACCCCATCCAGTTTTCCCATAAACAGCTCCTTTGTAACAGAAACTCAGATTACAAAATTTTTAGGAATATGGATTGATTCCAGTCTAAATTGGGAGCATCATATAAAGCAATTAGGTGAAAAGCTAAGTCGACTGTGCTACGCGTTCCGAATTCTAACAAAGGTACTAAACATTGAGGTATTAAAAACAATATATTTTGGATATATACAACCTATAATTACATATGGAATTATTCTGTGGGGGTCCACATCCAAGTCCTCGTGTATATATAAGATGCATAAAAGAATATTAAAAATAATTAAAAAGGTTCCCTTAAGAACAGAAAGCAAGCCAATATTTCAAGAATTTAACATCTTACCTGTTCAAGGTATTTATATTTATGAAGTAGTTTATTTTATACATAGGAATAGATCACTATTTACAAGTAATTCAGATTGTCACACATACAATACAAGGAACAGTAAAAATATACATCTAAATCATCATCGTCTCAGTCTGAGTCTAGATTTCATCTCTCACAAAGGAATCATTCTATATAATAAACTCCCAGCTAAGATAAAAAATCTAAATAATAAAAATTTCAGAAAAGCTGTAAAAAATATCCTAATAAAAATAATGCCACAGACAATAGATGAGTTTTTGAGAAGTAGAATTGAATAATAAAGTAAATATTGATTTTTTTGGTAAAAGTTATGTCTATTACAGTCTAGTTTTTGGAAGTGTAATACATTAAAAATTGTGTGACCTAAGTTGCATTATTCTTAATTACTATTGTATTATTATTCTGTCAATTACTATTGTATTATTTAACTACTATTGTATTGTTTAATTACTAGTGCATTATTAATTACTATTGTATTCATAATGTTATTGCTCAAAAGAATTGTATTATTCTTACGGGTACAAATTTGACGAAGCCATGAATATTGTATGTTCTTACGGTGAATAAAACTTACTTACTTACTTACTTACAGGAAACTGACACACACACATATAATTATATTAAGTACAACAGTTTCAACCCAAAAGAACACCAACATACCATTTTCAACAGTTTAATCTTTCGGATGATCAACTTTCACAAGAAGAGTACCTACATATAAAAAGGTAGCTATGTCCCAACAGTTTCAACCCAAATTTAGTGAAAAAAAAACAACAAACAAACAAACTCAACAGGGACCCTGGAACCTACAAGGTCAAAAGAAAATTTTTTTTAAGAAATTAACCTTCCACCCATCAGTTCATAATAAATTCCAAAAAATCTTCTCAACACACAACATAGTTCTTACACCTCAAAATAGATTCAATATCAAGAATTTGTTAAAAAGGCCCCCGCCCCACCAAAAAAAAAAAAAAAAAAAAAGACTTACTGCAAAAGAAAAACCAGGAATCTATGAGATCAAATGTGAAACTTGCCCTAAAATATATATAGAGAAAAACAAAAAGAAATACTGACATCAGAACTGAAGAACATATACAAAACACTAAAAACGGTGAAATAGAAAAATCAGCGGTTTCCTTTCATTTTTTGAATACCAGACATGATATTAACTTGGACAGAGGGCAGTCCAAAAATTGTAAAAGCTTAGTACCTCAATAAATACATATTACATATTACATATATTACATTAACTTGGAGACAACTAATAAAACATGTTAAACATCTCATAGATCTTTCCGTATGGGAAAAATCTTTAACTCTTTCACTGATATGGACATCATATGACGTCCAATTTAAAATGCCCCAAAGCGATATGGACGTGTATAGACATCCTGCACATACATGACTTTAATGCTTATTTAAGGCCAATTATTTTAATTTTTCTATTTTACAATAAATTTAAATTAGTTCTATAAGGGATGTAAACTTACCTTTAAAATATCGAGATTTAACTTTTACCTTTAAAAGTTTCTTTTTGAATGGTACACCTAAATCCTGGATAAACACACAAGGACACATCTTCAGATTCACAACAAATAATACTGGTTTCCTTGCGAACTTCTTTTTCATGACACAGTAGACATTTTCAAAATGGTCGCAACTATTTAGTTGTGGCAGGTATCCTTTTAGGAAAATGTTTTCTCTCAAGTATGAGGATGCTGTAGTGATGGATTTCATACCCCTAGTATGAAGAGGCCTCAATTATGTTATGAGCTATTGATATATGTAAGTCCAGGTGGGTCATTGTCTTACATGAGTTTAGAGCTCTGCAAATGACTAAACATTGTGTATGGTTACATCCAGCTGGTATAAAAATACTTTTTTAATATCTAACTGTTTTTCATAAAGGTGGATAGCTTGTAATAACTGATCCACCCCTTCTATATTTGACCCATTATTTCTCCTAAAAATGGAGCAGCTATCATGCCATCTTCGTACCAGTACATGTCTAATGTAGGTTTACGAATAACATGCACACTGTCGACTTCTGAAGCCTCCTCTTAGGCCCTAAAGTGCTTTTAGAGATTAGGACTTCCTTCACCCTACTCACATACATGTATATTTATTTCCGTAACAATGAGAGATGCTAAGTAGCAGAAAAAAAATTGTAAAAATGTCAGTTGATTAACTGTCAGAAGTTCGCTGTACACCAGAAAGTATGTCTAAGTATTTGTCTAAATGTCTGTATGTCTATACATATGTCTATGTGTGTTAGAGTTATTTTGATTGCTGCACAATGTTAACTCTTTACCAACATATTGAGATTTAACTTTACCAACACTTGAAGGAAGCGGTTCATTTTCTTCCTCACTGCGACCTATATCAACACCTCCCTCATAACTGCCATTAATATACAAATTATGTCAAACAGCAAAAAGTTCTCCACATTTTCTTTCAGAAGCCCGTACACATCCTGCGCAAGCTAATTTATTTGCCACATTACTAGGATAAGCCATGGTTAACAATGAAATTGAACAATTTCAAATGTTCCATTGTTTAAGGACTATGATACAATGAATATCATTCACATTGCAGAATACAATGGATTCAATGCTGAATTGGTCAACAAGAAAATTGATAAATTCAAAAGACAACAAAGATGCAAACAAGTAACTACTCTTTCCCCAATCAGCAATGAAACTTCATACAGAAAATTTACGTATCATCCCAGAGCTGCACACCTTTTCCAAAAAGTCTTCAAAGAACACAATATTACTTTGGCCCCACAGAACAAATTTAGTGTACAACACCTTTTGAAATCACATAATACAAAGGACATACCCACAGACAAAAAATCAGGTGTGCACCGGATAAATTGCAAGGGCTGTGACAACTTTTACATTGGAAAAACAAAAAGGAACTTGAACATTAGGCTTAAAGAGCATTTTAGGAACACCAGGAACAAAGAAATAGATAAATCGGCGGTAGCGTACTATTTTTGGAAGGAGAATCATGATACAGAACGAGAAATTCACTTATTAAAAAGTGTCCAAGGTGCAGATGCATTAACCACGTGGGAAAAAATCTTCATAAAGAAACATGAAAGAATTAAATTAATTGGGAGTCGATTAATGACACAAAACAACACTTACTTTTAAATTTTCTGAGGCCTTCCCTCTATCTTCAGCCGGACATCGACTTGTTCTCATTGGTGTAGCTGGCAATATTTTGTCATCGGTCTCCTCTGGTGGCGGTTCGAGGAACTTGCTGAACAAATCTTTCTGGGGGATGTCGAAATTGAATACTTTGTTCCTATTTTTTGAAATAAAGATTTGTTCCTATGTGGAGAGTTCTTCTTTTCCTGTTGTATGTTTTAGTAATTTTGGTTCTGGATTTATGTTGTGGTTTTTTTCCCAAAAATGCGTGGCAACTGCTGATTTTTCTAATTGTTTGTATTTTATGTTCCTAAAGTGTTCCTTTGCTCTTGTTTCTAAATTTCTTTTGGTTTTTCCAATATAAATTTTACTACAGTCACAGCATTCAATTTGACATATACCAGATTTTTTGTTTGATGGAATGGCATCTTTGATGTTTGAGCAAATTAGGTTTTTTAAGGAGAAATGGTTGACTGGTGCTAGTTGAATGTTTTGTTTTTTGAAGACTTTTTTGAATTTATCAAAGGCCCATGGATGGTAAGTGAATTTTTTGAAGATCATTTTAGTTTCTGTAGCTGAGAGGGTTGTGGTTTCCTTTAGTAGTTTCTTCTTTTTTGCTAAGTTCACTTTTTTGTCTACTAGATGCCATTCCATCTAACAAAAAATCTGGTATATATCAAATTGAATGCTGTGACTGTAGTCAAATTTATATTGGAAAAACCAAAAGAAATTTAGAAACAAGAGCAAAGGAACACTTTAGGAACATAAAATACAAACAATTAGAAAAATCAGCAGTTGCCACGCATTTTTGGGAAAAGACCACAACATAAATTCAGAACCAAAATTACTAAAACATACAACAGGAAAAGAAGAACTCTCCACATGGGAACAAATCTTTATTTCAAAAAATAGGAACAAAGTATTCAATTTCGACATCCCCCAGAAAGATTTGTTCAGCAAGTTCCTCGAACCGCCACCAGAGGAGACCGATGACAAAATATTGCCAGCTACACCAATGAGAACAAGTCGATGTCCAGCTGAAGATAGAGGGAAGGCCTTAGAAACCGGTTCCGGGAAAATTTAAAAGTAAGTGTTGTTTTGTGTCATTAATCGACTCTTAATTAATTTAATTTATACAACAACACTGTTTTCAACACTTCCATGAAAGGATTTTTAACATGAAAGAATGTTGTTTAATTTTGACACTACCTTTGAAGAAAACCCAAATTTTAAGTTCATCAAGATACCGACAGAGACGCCCTTTGAAGAAAACCTAAATTTTAAGTTCATCAAGATACCGACAGAGACGCACCTATCACCTCCGAGGAGTTCACCAAACCGACGTCCATTAGTCGACAACAGCTGATGTTAGGAAGATCCTAATGAAACGCGTTCTAGGTAAATACTAGCAATAAGTGGAGCATTGAGTATTAGTTTGACTCAAAATTACATTAATTTTAAATGTACTATTCATCTAATTCTTAAAAGCTATAAGAAATCACTCTTAACATCCAGTCAGGATAAATAACAAATACTGAGCGAAAACAGCTGCATAAGGCTAGCATAAACTTCGGTTGTGAAATACTGTAATAAGAGTCACATAGGGATGCCGACAGGTTTGTTTCTGTCCAGTGTGTGTTTCACACAACACATACAATGATTATCGCTTGTTTGGTATAAACTAAAGCCTAAAACCTTGAACTGGAGAACTTGCTTACGCAACTATACATACAATACTGCTGATTGCATGCACACAAAACAAAATGACTCAAATATTAGGTGTGTTCGACGCAAAGAATGACTTCTGCTACCGCGAAACAAAGTAAAATTCCAAAAATTTATTAATACACTCTGTACTTAGTGATATTGTAGATGTATACTACCTTTAATGGGTTTTAAGCCAGTTTTTGTTTCGTTTAAACAACTTAATAAATACGGGAGATACTACTCTATTTAAGGAGTAGTTTTACAGTATTTAACAATGTAAAGTATATAAATATAAATAATTTTATATAATAACTTTATATAATAATTATATAAAGTATATAATAAGTCTGAATCTTCCTAATTCTAAAGAAAACATTTTAATCAAAGAAAACCCACTGCCTTTTGAACCAATTAATATTCAGTTAGATTTAGAACAAATAGTTACAAAATCTGGAACCTCCAAACCTGTACTAAAAGCACTAGCATTAGAAACTGTGAACTATAGATACCTACCTGAAGAATGGTTACATATTTACACAGATGGATCTAACTTAGATAACAACTCAGGAGCAGGAATTAAGTGTGCACTGTTCTCATTCTATCAACCAGCAGGATACCACACAACAAATTTTGATGCAGAAGTAATGGCTATTCATATTTCACTCCAACACCTTCTATACAGAATAGATAAATTCAAAAATGCTGTCATACTTTCTGATCTAAAGCAGCATTATGTTTAATAAGTTCATATAAAATGAGGTCAATCCAAATTAAAGAATGTCACAAAATGATCCAACAACTTCAAAAACTACAGAAAAGAATTATATTACAGTGGATACCTGCACATTGTGGAATTGCTGGAAATGAATCAGCTGATTTTCTTCCCAGAAAAGGTGCAAATTTAATTCAGAACAAAAGTAAAAACTTACCCTTTACATCCATAAAAAGATTAATCAAAAACAAATATAAAAACAAACAAAACCAATCAATATCTAACAAAGCTAATGATAAAAAATGGAACATTTTAATTCAAAATCCAGAAATTATTCCAGAAATCCCACGTAAAGCTGCAGTAGCAAATTTTAGATTACTTATGGAACATGATTATTTGGCGAAACACTTACAGAATAGGAATTTATACAAGTCCAAATTGTCCTCTGTGCAACAAAGAAGAGGAAATGACTGAAGAACATCTTCTAACCTGTGAAGCCCTACCTGCCGGACCCACTACACAGAAATATTGGAGAGCAAGAGAGCTAATGGCTTCATTGCCAAAGCCTAGCATTTGAAAACAACAACAACAATTTAAATGTCTTGTTCTGTTTATTGGGTATCCGTTCCCGCCCTGTGCAGGGTTTAAATGGCCAATGTTGAAGTGGTTAATAAAAGTCGTCATAGAATAATGGATCTCGAAACTCCAGCGCCGGACATCTTTGAGAAATACATTATGCCATCTTCCGATGACACAGGAGGAAAGCACTACAATTTGCAATAGTCGAGATTCAGCTGATGATAGGAGCAACAGCCCTTGAAACATGTCCTGTGAAAAACAGTGTGAGTGAAGCAATTTGTCAATATCTTCTTGAATTACTTTTATTTGAATTTGTGCTTCACTGTCTCTACGCTTCTTTCAGTTTTTATACTTTAAGTTCAGAAACGTTCGTCAGTGGTACAAAAAGAATATGTGAGGTACCTAAGTGGGAAATATTTAGTGAAAATTGCATGCAGGAAGCACGTGAAATAGCTAAAGAAAGAGGACAAGAAGTAATTGCAATAGGGCAAGTGCCAAATTAAATAAATAGGAACACAAGGTTAGAAAAGAAATTAGAACCAGGCTGGGAAAAATTTCAAGAAGATGTATCACCAAATATGACCAGACTTAAAAATCGGCTAGGTAAATACTAGAAAGGAAAGTGAGAATGGAGGGGGAGCATAAGCGGTAGAAGAGAGGACACCAGCAAGTAAGATTAAATAAAACGTAACAGAAAGCTTACATATTTCATCATTGAGGTAGTCTCTACTCAAGCATGTACATTTCAAATAAATCTCATTTATCGTCATGAACTACACTTGCAGTTTCTCTGGAAGCACAGTATATCGTAAAACATATGCTTTAATGCTGCTTATTTCTCTTTAAGCCTTTGTAGATGGTTTCCATTTCCATGCTGATCAGTTTCTGCATTATTCAGGAAAAATACACCAAAGTATATAACTTCCATAGAGATGGAAACTTTTTTCTAAAATATGCAGGATTCTAGCTTAATCATTGATTTGGCTAAATTTCATTGCATTTTAATTTCATTTCCTTCATCGCTTTTAATTATTCTTATTGTCTGCAGAATGTATGTATACTTTATCAATTAACAGATGACCTGTTTTTCAGGTCGACTAAATCGTGTTGTGCAGCAGCCTACATTTATTTTTGGAAGTCATATCGGTATGAGGGAGTCTGCTAGTGAAGATATAGAATCTCCCAGAAAGAAACCGAGGAAAGATTTTATGACTGAAGAGGAAGAATCACGTGCCATACCAAGTTCGAGCTCAAGCAGTGATCAGTACTGCCGTGATGAGAAGGTTGTTGTCCTCGTCCACAATCCTGAGGAAGGCAGCGAGTCGCAGAGCCAAGATATGAGCAGCAGTAGCAGGAAAGATGACCACAGCAGCATCAGCACAGACGAAGATGACACAGACTTAGAGGCTCCTGAAGTGGCACTCGAAATTGGTGTGGAGGCAGAACGTTCCAACAGTGACGTGCTCATGGCAAGTGTTTCTGATCACTGTAAACCAACAGCTACATCATCTGCATCATCAGGCTTCAACCTCAAGATGGATCAACTTACGCTCAACAACAGGGTGAACGAATCCCCTAAAAACAATCTCATTCACACGTTGGGGATCAATATAAAACAAAAAGGCAATAACATCAACAACATGGTTATGTGCAAATCTCCCAAAGATAAGAGTAGATTTGTAGAAGATCCAGATGCGATTGCAATGCAAGATGAAGAACCTCTGGTGTGTATAACAGCAGAGCAAGCGAGGATAGAGCAGATGTTGTTACAAGAACGGGCAGACCTGGAATTGGCTCTTAGGCTTCAAGAGCAATGGGACATTGAGGCAAGAACTGTAGATCGCAGCAAGGGATCTCTGCTTGCCTACGAACTACGCAACAGTAAACCGTCCAAACGATCATCTGCGTCAGCTTCTAGAAAGAAATTGACAGCACCTGTTGGGATAGGTAGAAGTAGGCAGAGCACCCTAGAAGAATCCTTTTGTCTTCAGCGCAGCACACGGCGCTAATCTTCCAATATGGTATATATATTATATATGTAAATATTCTAGTGAAAGTGTTACAGTAAGCCTTTTTCCTATTACAGTTTATAATGAGAGAAAACTCAAAGTGAGATTGATTGAATTTAATACAAATGTATGTATATGTTGTGATATTAGGCAAAGATGTGCAAATTTAATTGTATATTTTAAAGCTATTGTGCATTAACTGCGATACTAACTACAAAGTGATTAGTTTTAATAGCTTGTATGTGCAAATTATCTCTATCAGGTAAGTGCTTTGGAATGACACTTTATAAAGATTTCTGCCTTTGCCTCGTTTCAATGAGCATGTTTTTTAAGTTGCATTTATAAACTACACATAGACAAGGGAGTTGTCTCCATTAAATATTCCAGTTAACTTCAAAAGGTGCAATTTTGAATCAAAATGATCCATATTAATGTATTAGTACACAAAAAAATGCATAATCTATGCTTTTAAATTAATACTGTGGAATCTGACATATAATTTAAAACTAAATTCTTTTAATGGACCAGGGAACTGAGGTTTAGGCGAGAAAATGACTTTTTTAATGTTGCATTCTGTAGTATCAACATGATTGAAATGGTATGGGTAAGCATTTAAATGTATGTGTTAGTTACATCATCTTTTATGGTTTTCTCTGACACATATTCTTCAAGACATAAATTGTTCCTTGTGCATCAACTGTGTCCTAGTTGAATGTACAAATTCTGTGTTGATCGTCATAAGAGTTTTTATTGAACAATATAAAAGAAGTAATATATCAGTAAACAAAATGTATGATTTAAGTTTAAAAGAAGAAGAAAAATTGTTTCTCTGCTTTTATTTATTTATATTATTTTTATAATTATTTATTTTTAGATTGATTGATTATGTATATAAGGGCGCTCAACTATGGTGGTCATCAGCGCCCTTTAACCGCTTCGCCGATGGCCATTTAAACCCTGCACGGCCGGGAACGGATACCCAATAAACAGAACAAGACATTTAAATTGTTAAATGCTGCAAAAAGTCTTCATAAATAAATATTCGTATCTTCCGTATTTTCTAAGTTATTTCAGGGAAACAAAAACTGGTTAAAAGCCCATTAAAAGCTGTATGCATCTGCGGTATCATTAAAATAGAGACTATATTAATAAAGCGATGAAATTTCATTAATTTGTATCACGTAAAGAAAGCCATTCTTTGCGTCGAACGCGCCTAATTCTGAGTACTTTTGTTTTACAAGCTATATGTGTATATCAGCTGAATAAACGAAGTGTTGGGTTCAAGGTTTCTAGGTTTCAGTTCATGCTAACACGTAATAATAACTGTTTATATTGCGTTATACACCCTGGAAGGAAACTCCGTCAGCATCCCTCTAATTGCACAACGGAAGTTTATGTTAGCTGACGTAACTTCTTTCTTCGCTCAGTTGACATTGTAATTTAGATTGCATCAGAGTTCCAAGCAATTTCTTTAGCTAAATCACAGTTGAAATAGTTTTCTCAGTGCTAATCATGGCTTCAACTAGTAATGTTGCAAATCAATTAGCTAGTGTAGGACGAGTGCGGGCTTCTGATATTACATCAGAAAATGTGGAAGACTTTTTGCTGTTAGACAGTGATTTGGACATTGATGGCGAGTTTTCAGATTTTGAGGGGGGTGTTGAGGATATAGGTAGCAGTGAGGAGGAAAATGACTCATTTCCGACAGGTGTTCGTGAAGAATCAACATTATGGAGGTGTCAAAATAACTCTAACACTAATAGACATACGTTCACGAGCACAACCTCTGGTGTACAACCGCATACTCAACTAACTTCTGACAGCCAACCAATTGACATTTTCACAAAATTTTTTACTACTGACTTACTGTCTCTCATTGTTTCGGAAACAAATGTATATGCGAGTAGGGTGAAGGAAGACCTGATTTCTAAAGGCAATTTAGGACCTAAGAGTAGATTGCAGAAGTGGACAGAAGTAACAATGAATGAGATTTACAGACTACTTGGTCTAATTATGCTCATGGGTGTTATTCGTAAACCTACGCTAGACATGTACTGGTCTACAGACGACATGCTAGCTACCCCATTTTTTGGGAAATGCATGTCAAATAACAGGTTTACTTCCATTTTGCGCTTCCTTCATTTCACCTGCACAGAAAATGTGAATGATAAACTATCCAAAATCAGACCAGTTTTTGATTACATTATTTCAAAATTCAAAGAAAATTATGTGCCTAGTGAAAAGATCACTGTTGATGAAAGCTTGATGCTTTGGAAGGGCCGTTTAGGTTGGAAACAATACATCAAAACAAAGAGGGCCAGATTTGGCATAAAGAGTTTTGATGTATGTGAAAGTAAAACAGGATATCTTTACAATAGCTGCATATACACTGGCCAAGGGACTGATAACACCGGAGACAAAGATTTGGGGTTATCTGGTTCCATAGTAATGCACCTGATGGAATCTGTACTTGATCAGGGTAGGACTGTATATTTAGATAATTGGTACAGTTCCCCTAAATTATTCATGGCCTTACACAAAAGAAAAACAAATGCAATTGGAACAGTACGTTCAAATCGTATTGGTTTGCCAAAAGATGTGAATACGAAGGCTCTAAGAAGAGGAGAAATGCAGGTGCATCAGCTGCCACCCTTGACCTATGTTGCTTGGCAAGACAGGAGGGTTGTTACAGCATTATCCAATTGCAGCTCTAAAATTTTGATGATTGACACTGGAAAAATTGATGCTCGTAACAAAATGTCAATTTTCAAGCCCGATATTATCCAGGAATATAATATGCATATGGGTGGAGTGGATCTAGTAGATCAGGTATTACACGCATATCCCTCTTTGCGAAAAACAATCAAATGGTATAAAAAAGTATTTTTACACCAGCTAGATATAACCATATACAATTGTTTAGTAATTTGGAGAGCTCTAAACCCACGGAAGACAATGACGTACCTGGACTTTCGCATATCAATAGCTCGCAGCCTAATTGAGCAGTATAAAATTCAGAGACCTCTCCATACTGGGGGTAAAAAATCCATCACCCCAGCACCCCTCAGACTTGAAGGAAAACATTTTCCTAAAAGGATACCACCCACAGCAAAAAAGTCGCGTCCCTTCAGAAAATGTTTGGTGTGCCGCAAGAAAGGTGTCCGAAAGGAAACTAGTACGATTTGCCGTAAATGTGGAGATGTGCCCTTGTGTGTTTATCCATGTTTTGAGGTGTACCATTCAAGAAAAAACTTTTAAAGGTAAGCTTTTACTTCTTATAGAATTTATTTAAATTTACCGTAAAACATAAGGTTTAAAAGAATTATAATTAAATACGCATTAAATGCATGTATGCGCAGGACGTCTATACACGTCCATATCGGTTTGGGGCCTTTTAACTTGGACGTCATATGACGTCCATATCGGTGAAAGGGTTAAAAAACCAGTCATGGCATAAGCCAGATATAAAACTTTCTAAAAACTATACAAGTATAACAAAACCTATTAAAAATACACGTACATAAAAAATCAATCAAAGCCTACTAAAAATTTCGTTCACCTTTTTCACCTTTTTTTTTTTTTTTTCACCTTTCCACCGACATGGGTCTCCTCAGCCAAATATTAGGGCAACACTCTAAACTTGCTTTCCAAATTTTTTTTCCCAATTATGGAATATAGCTGTGTTCATTTGTAATAGGAATAGATATTAAACCTATTAAACACAATTTTATGGAATATTGGACTCATATTGTCACCCTGGTGGTAGACTCGCGAAGCCGATGAAAAATGATGGCCGATCGTTACCGGAAGTGAGAGACAGTTGAATGTAGAGTTGGTAAAATAAACAGTTTTGAGGTTCTAGCAATTTTGTAATGTTGAACAGCGTATTTCGAGGAGAATAAAGTGTAGTTTTTGTGTTTCGTAACCTCGTTTTATCGTTTCACGAACCCACAAAGTCACAACTGGTGTCAGGAAGCGGGACAACATCACCGAAGATTATGGCCATGGAATCGGTATTGGAAATGCTTTTGCAGAAGATGAACGAATTAACAGCGAAGTCGGAAGCGACAAATAACAACTTGGCCGCGAAGATGAACGAGTTAACAACAAAAACAGAAGCGTCAAATAACAACCTGGCCGCAGAGTTGAAAGAAATAAAGACCGAATTGACCACAGAAATGAAGGCAGCGAACGACAGTCTGGCCACGGAAATGAAGGAGGCGAACGAGGTCCTCGCCGCCAAATTTGAGGAACAGTTGGCCGGCGTGAGGGATGACGTGACGGAGCTGGGCAAGCGGATGGGCCAAGTGGGCGAGCGCGTCGAGGACCTGGCGAACCGCTTCAATGACCTAGAGGAAAAGGCCGACAATAACGCCAAGTCCCTGAACGCCATGGTTGAAGACGTCGAAGACCTCGCGAACCGCGTAAACAACCTGGAGGGAAAGGCCGACAGCAGCGTCAAGTCCCTGAACGCCATGGTGGAGGACGTCGTCGGCAGGAGACTGAAGGATTTGAAGGCTGACGCACCGGGATGCGACACATCGGCGCGCGTCCAACCTCCGAAATATGACGGCGCGTCAACATTCGAGGTCTTCCGCCGCCAGTTCGACACAGTGACCAAGCACAACAGATGGTCACCGGAGGAGGAGGCCACACAGCTAATAGCCAGCCTCCAGGGACGGGCCGCGGAAATCCTAAACGCGGTGCAGACAACGGCAACGCCTAAGGACATCTGGTAGGCCCTGGAGAATCGTTTCGGGAACCA
Source organism: Mantis religiosa (assembly GCA_030765055.1). Classification (NCBI taxonomy): domain Eukaryota; kingdom Metazoa; phylum Arthropoda; class Insecta; order Mantodea; family Mantidae; genus Mantis; species Mantis religiosa. Next base: position 11,051,433 of record CM060955.1, on the reverse strand, counting down.
CCGCTTAGCCGCAGCGTACCGCAGCCAACTAAAGGCAAGGTCACAGCAGCCGGGGGAGACGCTGCAGGAGTTCGCCATAGCAATTGAGCAGCTAGCTGGCAAGGCCTTGGTTGACCTGCCACTGGAGTTCGTATCCCGGGAAGCCGCCTACAACTTTGTCGACGGGGTGCGGGACACGGAGATTCGTCAGCGCCTAATGCTCGGCGATTATAAAACCATCCACGAGGCGCTGACAGCGGCATTAAGGATGGAGGCGGCCAAGGTAGCATCTATCCCGACGTCGAGAACGAGGAGTGTCCGCTACGCCGGAGACAGAAGACCAGCTGAGGGACGCCGGCGAACAGCTAGTGGCCTGTGTTGGGGTGTGGACAGCCCGGGCACCTGCAGAGAGACTTTTCTTTTAATAGACCAGGGAACTGAGGTTTAGGCGAGAAAATGACTTTTTTAATGTTGCATTCTGTAGTATCAACATGATTGAAATGGTATGGGTAAGCATTTAAATGTATGTGTTAGTTACATCATCTTTTATGGTTTTCTCTGACACATATTCTTCAAGACATAAATTGTTCCTTGTGCATCAACTGTGTCCTAGTTGAATGTACAAATTCTGTGTTGATCGTCATAAGAGTTTTTATTGAACAATATAAAAGAAGTAATATATTGGTAAACAAAATGTATGATTTAAGTTTAAAAGAAGAAGAAAAATTGTTTCTCTGCTTTTATTTATTTATATTATTTTTATAATTATTTATTTTTAGATTGATTGATTATATATATAAGGGCGCTCAACTATGGTGGTCATCAGCGCCCTTTAAAAAACCAGTCATGGCATAAGCCAGATATAAAACTTTCTAAAAACTATACAAGTATAACAAAACCTATTAAAAATACACGTACATAAAAAATCAATCAAAGCCTACTAAAAATTTCGTTCACCTTTTTCACCTTTTTTTTTCACCTTTCCACCGACATGGGTCTCCACGCACGGCCTACACGTGGGTGGGCCTGTTGACCGTCTCCCTCAACCACGAAGAGGAGCCCACACGAGGGAGACTGTTGGCTCGGAACCCCGGGTGTGCCAAACCCGTACCTACCGAAGTAGGCCCCTGGGAGGGTTATTTATTTTAGAATTTATATTCCAAGAAGTCTTCAAAATTCTTTCAATATCCCATGTTAATCGTTTTAAAAATATAAAGTACCTTAGAAAGTAATTCAAATGGAAATTATGCATGATTGGAAGAATTTAGTAACAGTGGCGTCAAAATTAATTGAAATAACTATTTTAGTCGGTTTTTTGACATTTCATCACTTACATTTTTTATATTATTGAGGGACTCAGTAATAAAAAAAATGTAAGTGATGAAATGGTAAAAAACTGACTAAAAATAGTTTTTTCAAGCAAACGGAAATGTTGCATATGAGATTTTAGTTGCAAGAAATGTTAAGATAACTTCAAAATTACAAAAATTGGTAAAATTAATCTGGGGGTCCTTCATAATTTGTATTTTTTAAAAAAGAAATCTGTTAGATCATAACAGATCACGAGTGAAATTATGTTCAAATGAACTCAAGGTCATGGAACTTATAGTTACCAGATAAGGTAAAATCCCAGAAAAACCTTATCGAGATAACTCACCCTGACTGAGATTTGAACATGGGACCTCTTGAACGTGAGGCAGACAATGTACCACCTACTTTCAGAGACAAACAATTTGTAATTTCATCAGTGATATTGACACTTTTCTAGCATGTGCTGACAATGTACTGTTTTCAAGTAGCTAAAAAGTGCTCTACCGACTGAGCTATAGAGCCAACCATACTTTATTTTTACTATTATTTTGTATCCTTTTTTTAGGTTTGGGTTTGTTATTTTATTTGAAACAAAAAGTGCTGTGCTGCCACCCTTATAGTTGTGCTTACAATAGTAAGATCTTTCTGTACCCATCTGACTGACATATTTTTGGTTTATTCTCCCTTAGACCATATTCCGAGATAGCTAGAATATCAGGTTTATTTTCATCCAAAAACAGTGTAATCTCCTCAGTCTTACTAATTGAGGGTGCGGGGATGGAATTCCTTGTTACACTTATTTTACTGTCATACTTTTTAATAATATTTTAAATATTTTAATTAATTTTTATAATCATTCTTTTTTCTTTTGTTTTTTTACATAGTCCCATTTAACTGAGAAAGAACTGATGATATTACTAATTGAACTGTAGATTTTAAGATTGATTTTATTCACCTATTATTAAACACACTCATTCAAACTTCCTCCTCTTCACCATCATCTCTCTCCCCTTCTCCTATTTCAGTTCATACAGTCTGTTTGATCCCTGGCGTCAACATTTCTTCATCACTGCAAATTGCTAACATCATTTCAAATTGTGTCGTCACATGATTCTTTTTTTTTTATGCTAACTTGGTTTCTTTTGTTCGGTTCATTCCTCATGCTGTTTGTCCAATGGCACTAAGTTTAGCATTGTGAATGTAAGTTGAATTCCACTGTCTTCCCTCATATCTCCTTGTCCGATTAACCTTCTCAATAAATCTCTTTGTACATAAGTCTAGTCCTGATTTATATAAATATCTGTTCTTTTCAACTTCCTTGCTTGCTTTAACACTACAACTCTCTGCTTATTTAAAAATTCCACCAAAGTTTTTTTTTTTTTTTTTTTTTTTTTTTTTTTTTTTTTTTTTTTTGTAATTTTACGTCCTCCAACGTTAAGTCATATCGGACGGTGAATGGAATGGGTGAAATGATGCTCAAATGTGTCCAGGCCCCATGGAGCTTAGAGCTACCCGACATTCGTCTTTAAGGATAAGGGAAAACCTCGGAAAAAACCTTCCAGGTAACTCATCCTGGCCGAGAGTTGAACTCTGGACCTCTTGAACGTGAGGCAGACATGCTGCCATCTACGCTACTGAGGCGGGCGATTTCTTCTTTCATTTCTGCTTCCAATTCTGAATGCTGCTTGTATTTCACAGTTACTTGCTTTTATCTCCAATCTTCCCAATCTTCTCCCTTCAATTCCTGGTCTGTCTTCAATTTCCAATATTACTATCTTCCATCTCTGCCCTCATAAGTTCTCTAGCCTTCTTTTTAGGTTTTGAATTTCTTTCCTGATTATGTCTGATTTCTGATTATTTCTCCACCATTGTCTCTTTTCTTATTGCTACGTTTTGTTCTTGTCTCCTTCATTTGTTACTCTGGTCCAAAGTGACAAAGACTTTTCATATATATGTTTAAATTCTGGACAGACAAGTTGATGTTTTTGCTATAGTTCCAAACTTTTTAACTGATTCTTTAAAACTGCTGAATATTTTATACAGCTCAGAAAAAATGGTTTGAATCCAAGTTCAGTCAGAAAAATGATCAATCAAAACTATAGACTAAAGAATGTAAAACAGATTACTACTCTTCAAAAGACAGATAAGAGCTGGAACTACAAAAAATTTACATTCCCCCCATGAGCATTCCCTAAGTTTGAAAGAATATTTCAGAATTATAATATATTAGCACAAAAAACCGATTTTTACTTGAAAAGTTGTTAAATAATTCTTTAAAAAACAGTAGGACCAAAACAAAAATCAGGTATATATAGGATAGATTGTGACTAGTTTTGTATTGCAATGACAGAAAGGAATTTGAAAACTAGAATAACAGAATGCAGAAGGAACATAAAATATAAACAAATAAATTGGCAGTTGCTTTTTATTTCTTGAACGAGAACTACATCAGAGATGAGATTAAATTACTGATACCATTAATAATGAAACTTGAATTTTCAACATGAGAAAAGGTTTTTATGATAAAGAACATTTCACATACATTAGAAGCCTGAAATAGCGTGGTCTGAAATACTGTGGATTCAGATTTAATGTGGGGGAAAGTATGACCCCCGAAAAATAAAACTGTATTTTTTAAATTTATTTGTATTCATTTTTTTACTTTTAAAGGTTGAGCTTATAAACATCTTCAAAGAACAGTTGTGCAGTACAATTTTCATCCTCATCACACCTCTAACATTGACTGTGGTCACTTTATTGCTGAAATGGGACATGGAAACAATAGATTTTCTCTAAGGGCTAACACATCTTTGTCTGCGGGGATTCTAAGACCTGGGAAAGTTAAAATATTATTTCAGTCTAAATCATGCCTTTTGAGTGTAAAGTCAGGTGTTGAGAATACCAATAGTGTAAAGTGCGATCGATTTCAGGATGGTAATACACCTCCAACATTACTGGTGAGTAATTGTATTTAAAAGTGCTGTACTTTTTATTACATACCTTTCTATGTACCTATCTATCGTAATTTATTATTGCGCAAAGTTTTCCTTACACCTGCACAGGATCGACTTTTGTCATATCTAAGCTCACATTTTGATATACCGTGGAATCGTTATAATGCGGGCGTAAAGTATGTCCCCCACAACCGCAGTATTTTGGGCTTCTACTGTATCTTAAATTTTGATGTACCATTGGTGAGTGGTGAGCCGATTACAGGGGTCTATATGACAGCCAGCTGTAATACATGTGGTCAGTCGCTGATCAACTAATGATGCAGCTGGGACGGTTGTGAAAACACTTCTGTTTTTAATAGTTGACGTGATTGAAGTTTGAAGTTTCAATATATTACACAAGTCTTTTATTGCATGTCATGGGTTGTAAGTTTTTGTTACTAACAAACTAATTGAGGGAAAAATAAGAATCACATTAAATACTTGATAGATGTAACATCACAGTTCAATCTGGGAAACAATTCACCTAACAACATATGTTTAGAAACCGTTAACAGTACTTTTGTTAAATATATATAGATAAAGGAATTCCTATGAGTGAGAACTATGATACAATGAAGCACAAAATTATATAAAGAAATTATTTGCCAGTTGTGTATTTTTTGTGTACTAATATTTTGTCGACATCTTAGGAAGTTGGTGAAATTCTGTTTAGTGTATTAAATCTGTGTAATATTTAAATGTAACAATTGATATAGAAAATACTGGAGTATACTACTGTTTTCGGACTTAATTTTTCTTTTATATTAAGATATATATTAACACCAAAATTTAGGACATTTTGAAAAGAATTTTTGTGTATATAAAAGAGATTTCAATATGCTTTGACACTTCTTTAAATAGTAAAATAACAAGTTATTCATAAACTTATTTCTTATTTAGTAGTTTATTTACGTTCCACTCCTTGTATAATGTCTTGGAGTGTTAAGAATTAGTAGAAAGAACATGCTTATATGAATTACAGAATTGAATATGGACAAGGCAGCTAATCCTTATGTCAATCCTTTTATTATAATCACACTTGTTCTGTAACATGTGGTTGAAGTTTTAATTATTTTTAATTCTATTTATACCCCGCCTTTGACTGCAATGGTCCTATCGGCGGCTGTTCTCCTTTGGAACGTATCACATTGGTGTTATCTCATAGACGTTGGGTTGGTGGTACTTTGGATTTTTTTGTAATCATTAGATCATGCACACATTTGCATTCTCATGCATACTTCCAGACTCTGGGGAAGATGGGGAATCATCTTGGTTGGCCAAAAATCCCCACCGGGAATGAAACCTGGAACCCCTCGCATGGCAGGCAGGTGCTCTACCGACTGAGCTACGGTGACAGCTTTTTAACAACTTGTTAAGGCCATTAACTACTTGCACTGTGCTATTTAGATCCTCTACATTTTAACATCTTGTTGAGAGAAAGAAAATATGGTTAATGATACTGATAACCAAGAAAGTGTTAGCACTACCAATACTATTACTGAAAACAAACATTTAGGGATTATTTGCACATACATGATAAATATACTAAATGCTGTCTTTACAGACCAGAAAATAATAGATGGTTGAAATCAATCTGTTGTAGTTTTGTTGTTTACAAATTTAAAATAGGACAGGTATTATGCTTGTGGGTAACATTTAGGATGGAAGTTGAACTGTAATCTCCACATGTGTTTAATGAACATTTCAGATTATTATCACTCCAAGCTCCATATTCACCTAAAACTTTCACTGAAAAATGAGAATTAAAAAATTAATTCACAGGCAGAAAGGTTGGGAGGTGTTACGATTTTCAATGTAAATCATATGTTTTTTAAACTGATAACCTATATTATTTTTTATGCAAATGACAAATAGGAAATAACATTAAGAATGGTATTTGTTTCAATTACAGCCTGAGAAATTGTAAAGTTAAGTTTGTTCCTTTATTTTATCTTTTTGTGACTGAACTGTGTTATTTACAGCCTTGAAGTATCAAAGGAGTAAGTGCCAAAATACAAGAGTTATTTGAGAAAATTTGTTTATTTAATCACTGATGTATGTTGCACATAGGTAGCACTATAATACAATAAATAGTGTGTTACAGTGCCACTTTCTGCTTTAAAATATAAATTTGAATGCAAAAGGACATGTTTCACAATCATTCAATTGTATCCTTTTTAAACTTTTCCTTGTTCACTTGTTTATTTACTTCATTAAAGTTATTGGTACTAATGATAGATTGTTTACTATGAGGGTTGTTCAATAAAGAATGATCACAATTTTTTTTGACATCGTATACCTTTGCTCATCCTCATAATTGTGATGGTCCTACTCAAAATAGTCTCCCCTGAATGTGATGCACTTGTCCAAGAGTTTCTGCCAGTCTTCAAAGACATGCTGGAAACCATTTTTTGAGAGATCCTTCAAAATCGCGTCCACAGCCTTCACCACTGCTTCTGATGATGGATAATGCCTCCCTCGAAGGCATTTCTTCAAGTTAGGGAATAGAAAACAGTCACATGAGGCTAAATCCGGACTATAGGGAGGGTGAGGGATGCACTTCACGTTGATTTTTGCAAGATATTGAGCAACAGCATTGGCAATATGCAGCCGCGTATTATCGTGGCGCAGCATCCAACCTGCTTCACGGAAATATGGTCTTTTGCGCCTGATATGGACTTGCAATGTTTTCAGGACATCCCTGTAGTATGGTCCAGTTACTGATGTGTGTGCAGGTACAACATGCTGATAAACTATTCCATGAATATCAAAGAATGAGATGACCATAACTATCCCAGAAGAAGCAACCACTTTTGCTGCTTTGGAGGTCGGTGATGAAGGAGATTTCCACACTGAGCTTTGCTGTTTGCTCTCAGGATCAAAATGATGTAGCTAAATGTCATCAGCAGTGATTGTTTGATAGAAACTCAGGATCTTCCTCTAACATCAACTTTAACTGCATGTTACCTCCATTGCAGTGGTAGGCGATACTGTACATGTCTGAACTTGCCTGGTTCTTACAGGCGGGAACCAGGAGTACCAACAGTGAAACTACTACGACGTGTTTGTTTCACATTAAGCTAACAGAATATAATAAGATTGAATTTTAGTGCGAAAAATTATGACGGTAAAAAAATTATGATCATTCTTTCCTGATCAGTCCTCGTAATTCATTAAAGTTATTGCTACTATTGATAGATTGTTTACTATTATATTGTTGATTTATTACTTGGAGTAGTTTTTTTTTTCCCTGAGATACATAAGCCTTTTTTTTAAACTATATTTTGAAGAACCAATTTTATCCTAGTGCTTACCTATGTGTATTGAATTTCATTGTAACTCGACACTCTGGTCTTGGAAGATGGCTCTTAGTATTTATAGACTTTAGTTGTTTTACATTTTTGAAAGCTGTTTTAATTTTTATGATCAGCAAATAATGATCTCCTAGGTACTAGTTTGATACCCACCGAAACATACTTGTAGTGGTGTTAAATGATATAGAATAACTAAAATTATCTAAAATTAGCATAGCAGTTATTAAAATGGGCAGGTGTTCACTCAGTAGAATATGTTACATAGAAAATATGTACTTTTGATCTGTGTAGTGTTTGTTATGGACCTTGTGTACAAAGAAATTTCTTATTGATGAGATGTCTTTATAAATGTCTTTTTTTTTTTTTTAATGCAAGAGGACACCAAGTTTGTTACTGAATTTTTTGATTGTTTTCTTCAAGATACCTGAATGTTACAGATATAAGAAAAGCTTTACTAGTTAGTTTCATTCAGTGAAAGAACATTGTTTCCATAAGGCTCAATTGTATAATACAGTTGACCTCAGATCAGAATCAGGTTCAAGCTATATATAGGAATTTTTGTTGTACAAACACTAATTTAAGTGAACCTTGAACTTGATTCAGTTTTGACTGTAGAGGTTTGCAAAATGAAGCTATCTGATTTGAAGTCAGTGGACTGCTTGTAACAAGAGAAGTAATACACTATTGAAATGTGTGCCATTAATTCCAATCATTGTCTGCTAATGGCTTGTACATTTCGTTGTTAATAACTATTGTTGCACAATTCTTTCTAACGCTATCATTTATTTTTATCTCTCATCTACTATTTTTACAAAAGATTGTTTTCCTGTCTACTTCATGTTAAATGAGATAAACATTTGCAAAAATGCATACTCACCAACTTAAACAGTTGGCTCATAAAATTTATGGTAGTGGAGGTATACAAGTTTACAGCAATTGATTTTTTTGTTTTTGTTTTTGGGTGTGGGGAGGGTGTGCTCATTCGAAGTGTTGCCAGGTAGCCAAGGCATTAAGATACACACCAAGTCTGTCGTTCAAATCCAACCAAGGCAATTGTCGTGACTGAGGTTCCTTTCCTCAGCCAAATATTAGGGCAACACTCTAAACTTGCTTTCCCAATTTTTTTTCCCAATTATGGAATATAGCTGTGTTCATTTGTAATAGGAATAGATATTAAACCTATTAAACACAATTTTATGGAATATTGGATTCATATTGTCACCCTGGTGGTAGACTCGCGAAGCCGATGAAAAATGATGGCCGATCGTTACCGGAAGTGAGAGACAGTTGAATGTAGAGTTAGTAAAATAAACAGTTTTGAGGTTCTAGCAATTTTGTAATGTTGAACAGCGTATTTCGAGGAGAATAAAGTGTAGTTTTTGTGTTTCGTAACCTCGTTTTATCGTTTCACGAACCCACAAAGTCACAACTGGTGTCAGGAAGCGGGACAACATCACCGAAGATTATGGCCATGGAATCGGTATTGGAAATGCTTTAGCAGAAGATGAACGAATTAACAGCGAAGTCGGAAGCGACAAATAACAACTTGGCCGCGAAGATGAACGAGTTAACAACAAAAACAGAAGCGTCAAATAACAACCTGGCCGCAGAGTTGAAAGAAATAAAGACCGAATTGACCACAGAAATGAAGGCAGCGAACGACAGTCTGGCCACGGAAATGAAGGAGGCGAACGAGGTCCTCGCCGCCAAATTTGAGGAACAGTTGGCCGGCGTGAGGGATGACGTGACGGAGCTGGGCAAGCGGATGGGCCAAGTGGGCGAGCGCGTCGAGGACCTGGCGAACCGCTTCAATGACCTAGAGGAAAAGGCCGACAATAACGCCAAGTCCCTGAACGCCATGGTTGAAGACGTCGAAGACCTCGCGAACCGCGTAAACAACCTGGAGGGAAAGGCCGACAGCAGCGTCAAGTCCCTGAACGCCATGGTGGAGGACGTCGTCGGCAGGAGACTGAAGGATTTGAAGGCTGACGCACCGGGATGCGACACATCGGCGCGCGTCCAACCTCCGAAATATGACGGCGCGTCAACATTCGAGGTCTTCCGCCGCCAGTTCGACACAGTGACCAAGCACAACAGATGGTCACCGGAGGAGGAGGCCACACAGCTAATAGCCAGCCTCCAGGGACGGGCCGCGGAAATCCTAAACGCGGTGCAGACAACGGCGACACCTAAGGACATCTGCGAGGCCCTGGAGAATCGTTTCGGGAACCACCGCTTAGCCGCAGCGTACCGCAGCCAACTAAAGGCAAGGTCACAGCAGCCGGGGGAGACGCTGCAGGAGTTAGCCATAGCGATTGAGCAGCTAGCTAGCTAGCAAGGCCTTGGTTGACCTGCCACTGGAGTTCGTATCCCGGGAAGCCGCCTACAACTTTGTCGACGGGGTGCGGGACACGGAGATTCGTCAGCGCCTAATGCTCGGCGATTATAAAACCATCCACGAGGCGCTGACAGCGGCATTAAGGATGGAGGCGGCCTAGGTAGCATCTATCCCGACGTCGAGAACGAGGAGTGTCCGCTACGCCGGAGACAGAAGACCAGCTGAGGGACGCCGGCGAACACCTAGTGGCCTGTGTTGGGGTGTGGACAGCCCGGGCACCTGCAGAGAGACTGCCCACACCAGGAAGGGCAGCGGGAAGAACGAGTAAGGCCCGGCGTGGAGAGGGGTACGTCGGCGCCATTACCACCATCCCCTCGAGTGACAATCCGCGCCGTCAGCCGGCGGATGGATGACAACCTCATCGCGGACGGTTGGGTAAGAGGAAAGCCGTGCCGCGTGCTGGTGGACACCGGGGCGGCCGTGACCATCATCAGACTTGACGTGGCGAAGGGTTTGCCGACGAGGAAACCGAGCCGACCATACCAGCTTGTGACGGCATCGGGCGGCACCATGCCTGTGCAGAAGGAGGCCCTGCTGGAGCTGAACTTGGGACGGAGTGCCGTGCGTCTGTGGGTGTTCGTCGTGAAGGTGGCTGAGGAGGTGATTCTGGGACTGGATGCCCTCAGGAGCCACGAGGCGACGGTCGACGTCGGCAGGAAGGTCCTGAGGCTCAACGGAGAAGAGGTTATACTCCGTCAACCAGAAGAGTGCCTTGGAATTTGCAGGGTCGTCTTGAGCGAAGACGTGGTTGTCCCCGCGAGGAGCGAGGTGATGGTGACGGAGCGACCGGAAGGCCAGACAGCACGTTGGGTCCAGAGGCAGCAGGAGTACGACTTCACCTCGGAACATCGCAGAGGGAAGAGTCACGGTAACGCAGACGCTATGTCCGAAGACCCTGTCCAGAAGAGTGCGGCCAATGCACAAGAGTGGAGGGGAAGGAGCGTGCCGCAGCAGTTCGAGTAGTAAAGGCAGTGCCTGCGGATGGCTGGGATAGCGCAGGCCTGAGCAGGGAGCAGCTGGCGGACGCAGACTTGGGGCCACTCTTGAGGGATGTGGAGAACTTGGTAGACCACCTCCACGACATGCATGAGATGGCTCGCTAGAACATCCAGAAGGCGAGCGACCGCATGAAAACCCTATACGACAGGCAAGCCAACAGCCAAGGGTTCCAGCAAAGTGACCTGGTCTGGTTGTACCGCCCGACCCGAACCAAGGGACGCTGCCCGAAGCTTCAGCAGCCATGGCAAGGACCGTACCGTGTGGTGAGGAGGATTAACGACGTGGTCTACCGCATCCAGAAGGTGCCCCGAGGAAAGATGTTGGTGGTACACCTGGGTCGCCTGGCCCGCTACGAAGGCACTGTTCAGGACGACCAGCCTTGAGGAGGGAGCAGTATCACCCTGGTGGTAGACTCGCGAAGCCAATGAAAAATGATGGCTGATCGTTACCGGAAGTGAGAGACAGTTGAATGTAGAGTTGGTAAAATAAACAGTTTTGAGGTTCTAGCAATTTTGTAATGTTGAACAGTGTATTTCGAGGAGAATAAAGTGTAGTTTTTGTGTTTCGTAACCTCGTTTTATCATTTCATGAACCCACAAAGTCACAATATTGTGAACATCTCTCTACACAATAGAAATTATACAAAGGCATGAACTAAAACTATCCTTTTTTATATAGAATAAAAAGAAGTATTTCAGAAAGTGGAGTGCCATTGTTGCTAAAATTAGGCAAATGAGTCAATCTTGTATATACTTTTCTCCACTTACAATTTTTTTTAATGAAGACTAGTTTCTGGGAACTTCTTCCCTATCGTCAGTTCTGTGGTAGATTAATAATGCATCCGGTGTCTGCATCTGGCTTGCTGCCATCTGATAATTGAGTTTTTGGTGTGCTCAATTATCAGACATTTACCAAATGAGCTGCCAGGATTGCGACAAGATATACATTGGGAAGACCAAAAGGAATCTGGGAACAAGAATGAAAGAACAGTTCAGAAATATTAAATTCAAACACATGGACAAGTTGGCCGTAGCACATCACTTTTGGTCTGAGAAAGCAGACTTTTGGTCATAAAGCAAGAAATAGAATTGATCAAACAGGCAAAGAAACCTCTAGAACTGTAGATTTGGGAAAACATTTATTAAGAAGAAACAGGACTTCTCAGTGAATTTTGAAATTCCTGCCGTAGATGACGTCATCAAACTTACCAGAACATTAGATGGCAGCATGACACCAAGCCAGATGCAGACACCAGATGCATCAACAGTCAACCACAGAACTGAGGATAGGGAAGAAGTTCCCAGAAACTAGTCTTTATTAAAAATACTTGTAAGTGGAGAAAAGTATATACAAGATTGACTCATTTGCCTAATTTTAGTAACTATCACTGTTTTTTTTTTTTACAGTCATTGCTTCTAATGGGCATATAACAGTGTTCAATGATAAAGCAGAATACTAACTAAAAGGAATCACTGGCTGTGAATATAGGAATTCAGTTGTTTGTGTACTGTCACCAAGCAAGCCTCTTTAGGGGAGGGTTCCAACCCCTTCAGCTGCTTGGACCTCTAGCACTTGTGGTACTTCTTATATTACTAGAAGTATGTTTGGTGAAACATCAAGCCCCTCCTGAGTGAGAGTTGTTTAGATTGGGTGGACTCAACGGGGTAGTGTTTCCTGCCACCCACGGTTAATTGGGTATATCTGGCTATCCTGATTGCACATGCGAGGTTGAGAGATACCTAAAAGAATCCCGGATACTAGCCTGCAGTGCTAGTTAACCAGCGGCTTCACCAAGGTTTTCGGTAGTCTTCCCAAACTAGCGTATTCTCCTGTTTCTATTGTACCTTTATAGAAATAATTTTATTATATATTTTCTTAAACTTTTTGTGGATTAACATGAATTAGAAGAATAAGCATTTTTAATAATACAATACTGTTGTATTAAGAAGAGGAGCTTGAAGAGCATTTCATAATTCAAATAATTTATGCTTTATTTCAAGTTAATTGTTATTGCTTATTTATAGTTTGGGTTCAAGTGAGTTGAAAAACAATCATGTAAGCGTGCACAACATATTTTTAACTTATATCTGTTGATAAGAAATGAAACATTTTGCAATAAAACTCCAGTCTGATCTTCAGTTGACATTCTATATACAATTGAGCATGAATACACATATTTGAGAAATAAATACTGTATATTCTCACTTTGGGTTTTCGGTTTCAAAACATCTTATCCTATGTTGGAAACAATATTATACAAAAATATATCTTTATATAGTCTGTTAGTATAAGAATTTATAATGTAAAGAAAAATCATTTTATTAATATGCTAAATGATGGAATCAGGATTGACTGAAAGTGGCTTATGAAGCACTAAATGGAAAATTGTGTTGTATATTGCAAGACTGTGATAAGTGGGTTTCCTCTTTATGTAAGTTTATAAGTTGTCACATTTGTGTATGTTATATACTCTTGTTGCCAGAGTTGGCAGAAACAATCAACAATTTTTTGTTTGTGACTTTTGGTTGCTCACTATGCATTGAGTGAACAAGATAGCAAATGCATGAATATGTTAAAACTTGCAAATAAAAAGAAATTCTTGTGATAAAAATGAAACCTTATTCTTTTCGTTACAAATTTATGGAAATATACTATTTTCATTCTTATTTTCATTTTTACTACCATAAGAAGCGATGGCATCTAGGCCTTGACCAAAATGCTGTTAATGTCTATAAATTCTGGTTCCAAACCGTTATTGTGTTGTGTAATGGCTTGTACTCATGTTTATTATGTCAGAGACCTTATTTTGACTTCATACCTGATGTTAACATTGGATTAAATTTGTTTTGAAACAAAAGCTCAGTTAAAAACATACCTTTTTTATTTGATTGATTTTCATTGAATTGCATCTTTCTAAACTTTCCCATTTTCATGGCATGTGTTTTAAATTCTAGGTTTGCTGAGCACCCCATAAGTATGTTCACAAATCGAAAGAGTACAAAAGCTACTATTAAAAGTAAATAAAATCTCATACATTTAACATCCTATCATACAACGTTATGGTAAAATCCACATTCATGTAAGTAGGTTTTCAAATTGCATATTGATATATGCAATGAAACAAATATCTATTAATTATATTATGATAAAAATGAAAGGAAAACAGGTAAAGGTACTAAATAAAGGATGCTAACAAATGCCGAGGAAATATTAATTTTTTTGCTAAATACAAGATTTGGTGAATAAGCCAGAAAGCCAGAAATGAAAATGTTTTAGGATTATTTACTAAAATGTTTACCAAACGAATGCAAGAGACGAGACTAATGCCTGATTTCACCAACAGATGTTAAAAATGATATTAACAAATGTAACATAATTGTCACAGCGCTAACACTACTCTTAAAGTTCTTGCATTTCACCAATCTGTTTTATGAAAATGTTAACAAACACGTGTTAATGCCAAGAAACTTGTAAATATTACAGCTATAAAAGGCTGTGGATGAGTCATATTATTTTCTGTACATACCGTTATGCCTTTTTTCATTTTTGTCTGCACATAGCTGAAAGAATGGTGGGTGAATAAAATCGTTAACAAAAGCCGTGAGACAAATTTCTCATCGATGGAGAAAGAATTGTTTATTGAATTATAAACGAAGCGTAAGGATATTGTGGAAAATAAGAGGACGGATGTGGTGAATGTAAAAGAGAAAGATGTCATGTGGGAAAATATTGGAAAGAAATTTAATTCAAATGTATCACTACTACAAGCACCAAACAACTTTGTCAGTATTACGTAAATTTAAAACGAGGCGTGAAGAAGGACAAGTGACTTAATGTTTCAAGATGGGAGGTGGACAGTGTATTATCCACTTAATTCAGTGAATTATAAAGTCGCAAAGTTATCAATACTTGAAGCAAAGGCCAGATCGGCATATTCCTTTCGATGCATGATCTATTTCAGTATTACCTATGTCAATTTAAAACGAGGAGCGAAGAAGGACAAGTTACGAGTGACTTGAACATTTCAAGAAGGGAGGTGGACAAAGTATTATCCACATAATTTAGTGAATGATAAAATAGCAAAGTTATTAATACTTGAAGCAATGGCGAGATCGGCATATTCCTTTCGATGCATGTTCTAACCTCTGTTGTACTTCCGCAGTAACCTTTACAGCAACTTGTTTCTACAGTTCTACCTCTGTAGAAAATTTTCTTCTGATAGCTCCTCAAAATCATTTCTCCTCATAGACCCTACTCTATTAGGAATGCCATTTAGATGGTCTTAAATATAGCAAATTGATATCAACAGCTGCGTTCATGCCCGCCATCTTGACTATTTACAATTGTTAAGGACTTAACATCAGAAATTTGGCATGTTAGTTTAACAAGAGACTTAGCACGAGTGTTAAGCTAACACTTGTTGGTGAAATACAGTTTTTTATTTAACTCTTGTTAAACTCGTGTTAAGTCTTAACATCTGTTGGTGAAATCGGGCATAAGTGTTGTAAATGCACATGAAATGTAATGCTGTGTGTATTAATTTGTGCTAGATTTAACAAATGAAATATTTCTTTTAATACAGAAAGTACTACATATTCATGCATATTATAACTAATATAATGACAGTGTATGTGATCATACCTGATTTTAAACTGATTTGAAAAAATTAGTCAGGATAATTATTGCAAAAACGGTCTTATGTCATGAAACATATAAACATTTGTATTTCATATACAGGTTTGGTTTAGGTGATAAGAGTTTGAAACATATATCTGAAGATGATAAAGCTTGTCAATTAAAGTTCAGTATTGATAATAGCAGTAATAACTGTGAATCACTGTAATGCCCAGATATATTATTGTTTTATGTCGTCACTCATGGTCTAGAGTGAACATATTACCTCTAGTTTCCAAGGTTGTGGGTTCAGACCTGTTGGAGATATAAATAAAGTTTCTCAATTAAAGTCCCAGTATAGCAATAGCATGTCTGCAAGTCAATGTGTGTCCAGCTTAAACATCATTTTCTTCTGTTCTCTGTGGTCTAGGATGAACTACTTTCCGAGGTTGTGCGAGGATGATAGATTTTTTTCAGGTGTAAAAATCCTTAGCATGGGCTTCCTTTTAATGAGAAGTAACATTGATGGTACCATGTCATAGATGTACAGCATGTAAAAGAAACTTAAACCTGATAAAGAGACCTTTGAACAAAATTAAGTGTTGGTGACCTCGGGGTAATAGCCAGGTCAAATTTGGGTAACTGCCTAAGCTTTCAGCGACTAACTTTGCTATCATCCTCAGGGAAAGTGTGCTGAATGCTTAGCAAGGATATGGTCTTAATCTTGTCAAAGGGGCTTAATTTTGCCCCGATTCCCAAAGTGGTGTCATATAAACATATCACTGGAGTAGAGCTTGCTGTATTTAACATCTCTAAAGAAGTAGCAGAAGAAATCAGACAGGAAATAGGCAATATGTTAAAAAAGGCAACTCTTCCAAAGCAGAACATCACTAGAGCTGAACGACAAATGCTGCCTGTCAGCATTGGTACTTTCTACAGACGAGGGAAATGTGATATCAAGAACCCATTACTTGTCGAAACTATTAGAGCTACTTTCTGATAAAGCTTACAAACAAATTTCAAAAAGTCCTACTAACAAAGTGAAAAGAAAAATGACTGCTGTATTAAAATCTTTTGGACTTCCTGTAGAAGTCATCAAAAAGATAATGCTGCGTCACTTGACTCCTTTCAGACTTGGCAAAAATACACAAACCAAACATTCCTTTGAGGCTCATTGTTGATACTATAGTCTCTCCTAATACTCTGGCTAATACTTAACAGAGCAGATGCAACCATAGATTGGAAATTGCAGTCATCATGTAAGAAATTTTTCAAAGTTTATCAAAGCAAGCAATCCAGGTACCTACTTCAGATACACTAGTCAGTTTTGATGTGGAATCACTTTTCACTAAAGTATCCCTCCAGGATACATTGGAACGTTGAAAGCTCATTCTTATGATAAGATACCTTAAGAACACCAGTGGTCATCACAAGGCACAGAAGCAGACAGTCCTCTCAATACTTATACATTGAGCAATTATCATCTGACCTTGAAAATCTACCACAGGAAATACAACACCTTCACACAGTCTTCAAGCAGAATTAATACACTAACCAAACTTTTAACAAAATGTGCTCTAAACGCAACCTGAAAACCAACACTAAGAAAAACATGCAGGCTTAGTAGTCATTTCTCATTGTGGCACCCTGTCACAAATTGGGAAATTACTCACAAAGTAATAAATAAAACAGTTTTTAGGTTCTGCCAATGGTACTTTGGGTCTGTGTGCACCAGGCACCTATGAAATCCCCTGTAGTTGTAGTACAGTTTATATAGGACATACAGGTAGAACTATAGAAGATTGCATCAAAGAACTTTAACAATGTATTGGAACTAGTTACCTGGAAAGATCAGCAGTGGCTGAGTGCATATAATGCAGATCACAAAACCAAATTTGCTTCTACAAAAATGCTAGGAAAGTTCTCAAAGTACTCTATAGGTTGATTAAAGAAGCTGAATACATTAGAGCTTATATAAAACATTTTAACAGGGATGAAGGTCTTCAAATCAGCAAGGCATTTATGCCAGTCATTCAGCATATCTTTCTTCCACAAGAAAGCTCTAGCAATAATCTGGTTGGTTCCCCATGCCAGCTCAGTTGCATTCAGATCACAGTTATACGGAGGTAGATGAATAATAATGTGTCCCCTTTCGAGAGCCAAAACATCCACAAATGTTCATACAAATATAAATCATTTTTAAGTAAATGCTGATGTACATCACCACCACACTTGTAACAAGGATAAACTGGCAATTTGAGCGCACCAAACAAGCCTTTTGTGAAGGAAGCTTTAACTACAAAGGGATAATGTAATATAATAAACTTCCAAATTCATATAAACAAGCTACATGATTAAAACACTTTAAGAATAAGGTTAAGAAATGTTTGCATGCACAGTGTTTTTATACGGTTAATGAATTTTTAGAAGGATAACCATGTAAACGAACACTGGGAGCATAGTACATTCACAAACCTGTAATATTTATATTATGACATTTCTTGTAGTAAATTAATCTATGCAAATACCACATGAAACCATAGAAAAGCTGCTTACTGTGTATGTTGTATGTAATCAATTTGACTTCATGTATATAATGTATTTATACATTTTGACGTGTCTCATAACATGTATATGTTGCCAAGGACGAACTAAAATTCTAATTCTAACATACGATTGTTGTAAACTGATTGGTTAATTAACCTCAAAATTGATCAAAACGAAATATGGTGGACATGATAAAGCTTAGCGTATTAGCCACTAGATGTCAGTGTATAGCGCATTTCAAATTACAAAGTTGTCATCTCTGTTTACGGAGTTAAACAAAACTTACCGAATGAGGATTTGGAACCCGATCGCTCTTCTTATCGTGCACATACTCTATTGTGACATCAGTGTTCCTGCTTCAGTTCCCCTGAAGATGGTGGCAGAGTTAGTGGCTGAAAGCTGTTGCAATTACCCAAATGTGATTTAGCTGTTAACCTGAGAAACTATCATCAGTAACCAATGCAGGAAAGTTTCAAGTCATTAAAATTAAGTCATCTTTCTTGCCGAGTATAGAATGAGATAAAAAGAGCCATAACAGAGTGTCCATAATAAATATTCAATTATATTTTTCTTATGAGTCAAACAAGAATTGTAACTGAATTACTTGAACATATTATTTTGTTACTTTATTGTTTCAATAACATATTTACATATCTTACAGAAAAACTCTAAAATGTGTAACCACTCACATAGGCATATATACAAACAACCTCATAAGCTTGTGGCTGGGAATGCCCTTTAAAAAATGTATTTTGAATGAGTACAAATGTAATATTACTAACATTTGATGATTACTATGCTAATTGTTGGATATATCCAGTTCAGTGGGTAGTTAAATTTAGCTCACCTCATATCATTTGCGGTTATGCTCACATTCTGACAGGATAAAAGCTTTCAATCGTTTACATTCAGATAAAATAGACATTGTCTTATCACACATGCCTGAAGAACTTCAGTGGTTTATAATAAATTAGGATAATGCAAGTTAAAGAAGAGCTACGCTTAAATCAAGTGAATTATATTTGACTTTGTGTAGGATTATCACTGTTGAATGTCATTGAGTGCCATATGATTGTTTCTACCAGACTCTGTATGAATGAGAAACTCCTTTATAAAGGAATGTTAGAGCAGCTGCTAGCAACTACCTCAAGTCAAGGGGAGAGAACACAAAACAATCTGTACTTGGAAAAACCAAAGGTTGTTAGGGAGTGCTAGCTTGGATATTCATCCTTACTTTATTTTAGTTTGCTTGGATGCACAAATGAATAAAATAAATTTTATGATTACTTTCAAATACTGGATTTTATTGATGAAACCTGTGAGATACCTTAACATTGGTTCCTTACCTATTACTCCTTGGTGCTGAAATGGGGTTGAAATAAAAGAACTTGGGTGTAAGTAGTATAATAGATGGCTGCTGGATACTATATGTAATAGTGGATTTGCTACAAAATCTTTTGGTTTAAATTTGCTGTACCTTGTTGCAGTTTGTGTGATGGGCTATTTCATGTGATAATTGTGATTTCCTTGCAGTTATATGCTAAGTAATCTTTGAAAATTCCAAGTGTATAGTGTGATGTGTAAGAAATTCTTCTAAAATTGTAAAATCCAGCCAGCTAACAAACAATTGAATTATGAGACTTTCTTACAGATGTGTCATGCTAGGAATGTAAGAAATTACTTCAGAAATAAACAACAGTAAACTTTAATGACTTTGTGCTTTATTCACGATGTCAACAGCGTACTTATAAGTTGAGAAAATGTTTAAATTACAATCCTCCACAAATACAATATGTACTTACATTGTCTTTCACATTCTTTATTGGTAGTTTTTCAATGTGTAATTAGTTGCTTCTTATGTTAAAAAAAATTATAACAAATTTCATGTAGTGAACTTCTGGTGTTTTCTACAATTTTCTTAAATGTGTTGTGAGAAAAGTTTTTAACGATAACAAAAAAGTTGAATTTTGTGTATCTCCACAACTATGAGTTGACCTTTGACAGGAAATTCTTGTAAAGTCTGTCTAGTCAATGTGAGTGTGAGTGCAGTTTGGCCGTCTCCTTTGATGAACCCTTATAATTGTTTTACAACACAGACCCTGCTTCTGCCAGTCCTTTCTGCAAGGTTGCTTCCTTTCTCAATACGTCTTGGGTATCGTACGAGGTTTCGTATATATATTACTGCAAAACTTCCTTACAATTCTACTGGATTCTATAATAACCCTTATCTTATTAAAAGTGCGGTATTTGAAACCCAGCTCCTCGGTGTCCACAAGAAAAATCACAAATTTCTTGCAAATGTGCAGCCAATTCTACTGTATTTCTGTGAATACCCAGAATTTATCAGAATTTATCCTCACCAAGATTATTTGTCAGCACATATTTATATGTGTTCAAAACAAGCGCTTGAATTTGCTTAGAAAGAGTTCCTGTTATAACTTTGTTTTTTGAGGCTTCTCCAGTAACATAACTCGGCCCAGCAACACTTTCCAATTCATTCACACTATTGTCTTCACTTTTATTATTTACACTTGACTGAAAGTTATCTACTACTTCATTTGCGTTTACCACTGCATTTCCCTCTCACGGTTACCAATTCGTGACACACAACGAATTTCTGCACTTAATGAAACATCAACTGGAAGTTGAAACTTTGGCAACTGAGACTCCACGTGGAGTAAACATGCAACTGTCATTTCCAGAAAATCAGGGTTGCTATTGGTCCTCAATGTCAGTGTTCCATTTCTGAAGTGTGGAGATAGATTTATGACGGTCATTAGGGGATGGTAGGGTCCATTTCCTTTGCGACGCAACTGTACTCGCGTTGTACAAAGGCTTTGGAAATAAGGATTTGAAACTAGAGGGATTTGTGTAGCCTCATGTCATCAGAAGGAATATGGCTTTTGTTGTTGAGAGGATTATCTGAATTGGTTGAATGGGTTTGGAGATTATGATACATACAAGCACATATAGAAATTTTCTCTTTTTATAGTAACAGTATCTATAGATAAATTGGTTGTTTTAAAGAAAGATGTTTCAAGAACTTTTGCTGGTTATTCTGTTTCTAACAGAATTACAAAGCCATCTGATAGAAGATAGAGAATAATGACTTTGCTTTGTTCAATCAGAGTAGTAGGTCCAAGTTTATGACTGAGTTCTGGCTTTGCTGGCTAAGGATGTTTTCCCAGGCTGGAAGTTCTATCAGTTTCTAGTAGACAGGAGCCATTTGGCTTCTGGTATAATTTCATGGTTTGGATTTCAACAAGTGTTGAATTTTCAAGTTCTATTTTATGGATCTCAGGTGTTCCTCAGTTTTGTATCCAGACAGCTTTTTGTTTTAGTAATATAGTATATGTTTTATCACAATTTACAAATTTAGTTTGGTAGATGCTCAACGCTCTATTTTCTCTAATTTGATTAGAGGATGTATTATATTCTATCCAAATATTTGATACTGATATACTGGATATACAATTTTTTGAGAATGCATTTGTGTGTGTGGGTGTGCATATGGTTTAGGGTCAAATTGCTAACCTTTAGTTACCGAGATTGCAGGTTCAAATCTGGCAGAGGGCGATGCACTTTTTTCGGGTGTAAAAATCCTTTACACTTACCTTCCTTTGGAAGGAAGTAAGCCAGTAGTCCCATGTCATAGAGTTAAAGTAAAAGTAACCTCAAACCAGATAAAGAGGCCTCTCAGCCAAATTAAGTGATGTTTCATGTCCAGTAGAATGATATATTTTTAACCAAAACAGTTAAATAATGCCCATAAATAAAACTCGGTTTTAATTTTTTGTTTGTGTGCATACAAGCGTGTAACATAAAACATGAGAAGTTAGCTAACAACTAAAAACAATATTTGATATTTGGTTGTGGTACTTAGAACCTTCACAAATTATCTTCGTTAAAAAAATACTAAACAAACCCATGTCTTGATTATGCAACACAAAAAGAAATTCCCAAAATGATGAACAATGAATATGTAAAATAATAAGCTATTAACAGTGAAGCAAACAAATATATAAAATTAAATAAATAAAAAAATAAATAAATATATAAAATTAAATGGTTCGATAGATTTAATGGTTTGGGAAAATATATATATTTTAGAAAATAAACATCGTGTAATGAATTTTGAAATTTACAGTACGTATTTGGACAGCCAAATCTAGTACTGAAAATTAAACAAGGAACAATAAGGTGGATTGGCCTTGAGCAGAGAATGCTAGAAAGCAATGTAGTTAAGAAGATATTCATAGGAAAGCTTGATGGTGGAAGGAGCAGAGGAAGACCCAGGAAAAGATGGATAGATGATGTAGATGACTTAAGAAAGTTGGGGGTTAAAGACTGGAGAAGAAAAGCAGAGGACCGAGTAGAATGGAAGAGGGTCGTTAGGGAGGCCAAGGGCCTACATGGCCTGTAGTGCCAAACTATCATCATGATGCCTGCCTCGGTAGCGTGGTGATAGCATGTCTGCCTCATGTTCAAGAGGTCCCGAGTTCGAGTCTCGGTCAGGGTAAGTTACCCGGATAAGGGTTTTTCCGGTTTTCCCTTATCCTGAAAGATGAATGTCGGGTATCCCTAAGCTCTATGTATCCTGGACTCATTTGAGCATCATTTCACCCATTTTATTCATCGTCTGATATGACGATATATGCAGCGTTGGAGGGCGTAAATTATAAAAAACAAAATAATAGTCACCATCATCAATGCATTTTGAAATACTGGCAGTTGATTCCGTTTTTAAATTCGTTTCATTTTCAGATTTTGGTAGTGCTGACAAAAACAGTAATTTCTAGTGAGGGTGACCTTGACAACAAGGCTGTTTAAGACTTTGGCTGAAGATGTGAATAAGTGTTTCATGAAATTGCGATCCTAAACAATTGATAGGAAAAAATTCATAATTACTTATAAGATAAGTGAAGTTTTATGTTACAAATTATTATATTTGTGCGTATGATGAACAATGTTTTATAATATTTGATTTTCTCAAAAATAGTTACACAATACTGATTAAAATATGCATTTAATATATTTTTAAGAATAAATAATGTGTCTGCCCTGAATATTCTGGTAATAGTGCCAGAAGTCCTCTTCCTTCTAAATAACTTTGCACAACTGGTAAGCGCTTATTAAGGTAGACAATTTACCTCAAATATATAATGTATAACCTTTTTGAGGTATTCCTTGTTTTAGTTTAAATCATGCTTTTCTCAAATAGGAAGTATTCATTTTTTAATGCTTTCTCTATAATGTATACAGTAAATGAAGAATTACTGCATTCCACCACAAAAGTGGAATATTAATATTTTATTGGAAAATATGTTTTAAGGTCTCCCAAAAAGCACTTTTAGAAAAGCTTCCAAGTGTGTATGAACAGCATAACTAACTCAAAAACGAAACATTGATTAAATAACAAATTTGGCATTTGAAGTTCAGCTCTTCCAAGCATGTTACAATTACAAAAAGTCCTCCCCAAAGTACCTTTTTGGAACGTTTGGAATTTTTCGAAAACGTTGATTTTCTCTAAGATGTCCAAAACAGTTTTAATTGTATTAGCACATTTAAAGATATTTGCATGACAAAACCTATTATACAAAAAATATACAGGGTGTTTCAAAACGACACCTAACATATAGAAGTAGTTACTCAGCTTCTGTGTGGTATATATGGGTAGTTTTAGCGCCCATAGAGTCGCATAAAAATGCCCCAGAATGAGTGTGGATTAGACAGTGACAGGAACAACGACGCGTGCCTCACGCTATCGGAGCTAGCAGGTATAGGTCACACGCCGTGTCGCGTGCTGTAGCTGTTTGTAAACATAGTGGCATACTCCGCGGTAGCTTGCTACTACTAACAATTTCTTTGGCTTATGAAACCGCTTAATTATTGCTTATGGGTGTTTAACGTGTTCCAGAATTCCGTTATAACAGTCCATGATGGCAAATAAGCTGGTTACATTAGTAACATACCTTTTAGAGGGAAGCTAATGTTAGTGAGGTTGACGATGGAAGCATTAAATGATAAACAGAACAGAAAACAACATCAAAGAATTGTAGATAAATTAACCAAAACTAAATGTCTTATACAATGAGACGAACATTTTATTTCTCGTGTTTGATAATACTAAATATAGCATTTGTAACTGAAAAGGAAGCTGTTAATATTTATAGTAAGTGGTTGAAAGTATTGTACAATTAATATGAAAACAAAATGCTCTGAATTTAAACAAATAAATATTATCATTGACGTAACTATTTACAATTCATATTTTTAATGAAACTAAATCAATCGTGCGTTCGTTGAACTCCCTTCAGCTCTTCCATACATCAAAACCATATCCGTCATTTCGACGTTGGTATAGCGCTCCATATTGCTTGGATTTGTTATCTAAGTACGCGCAAAATCCTCTCTGTTAGGACGGAATGTGTAGTTTTACACTGAAGGGCAACCTTGCAACTGTCTAAGCTATTAGTTGGCTTTTGCACAAATAAATGCCCTTTGCCCCAGTACCTGAAAGGTAGGAGAGGGTCACTGATAAAGAGCAAGGAGTATTGTTTTTATTTTCGTAGCCGGTGCGTCCCAATAACAACTTTTGAAGTTCGCACACCAGTAGTTCCTGCGCTGCCTAATCAGAATACAATATTTAATGCTGCATAAATTATACCTAACAGAGTTTCGAAGCTGCGACACCGAAATTTGGACTAGTTAAGTTATAAAGTGTGCAAAGGCTATTAATTGTTCGGCGTCCTTTTGAAACAACCTGCATACGTATCTTGTTAAGGCACTTGATTTTCAAATGTTTATGCTGGTTTTCTCTCGTACTCTTGTAAACAGCGCGGAATTTCAAAACTACCACACAGCTGAAGGCTCTTTAAAAATCTGACGATCACTTTAGTGTTGTGTTCCTTTTGTATCTATAAAGTCATTTCTATGAACAGTTTAACATTTATCAGACAGAAGAATAAGCTTCCTAAAGAACAGAAGAGGACATAAGATTTCTGAAATAGTTTCTCTAAAGTCAGTAATGACCAGAATACAAGAAATGATGTTGCGAACGTACTTAAATGTAACGCTATGTGTACATTTATGACCTTGTTTGTTAGTAATGAACACACGCGGAAAATACAATATCGTTTCGACAGCAGATGCGAAGCCAACAACGGAAGACGTTAGCTATAAATACTCTATGCACAGTTAGCCATAGTCGTGTACCATTCGATAGAATAGAGAGAGGGTTTTCTGTGGCTTGGCAGAGTAGTATAACAATAAAGAAAAAATTAGCAATGCAACCGACCTCATGGATGTGCATAATCTCTTAAATTCAAGTGCATACATTTCTCATATAATTTATAAATTAATTAATCAGGCACTTTTGCTCTAAAAATGGAATTATGTCCTCATGCCGAAACACTCTCTCATGTCTGTTAATACAAACACTAATTAATATTATGTCTGTCTAAATAAACCATGCAGAGCGACAATCAATCTCACGCCCATTGGAATTTACAAATCGTGATGTGCTCTATATTTTCTGCTGTTTATTAGAAGTATGCTGGGCCGATCATTCGAGCCCCTCCCGAAGGTGAGCGGTTCTGATTGGGTTGGTCTTGACGGGGCACTGGTTCCGAGTATGTCTCGTTGGCATAGCCACCAAG